>VDFB02000002.1:236775005-236922932 GCA_007258455.2 Sequoia sempervirens
CTTAGGCATTTGCACAGTTGGGCATGAGGATCTGGGATTGCATTCACCATGTTTGGAATTCAATGCCGCTCTACGAATGGATGGTAGGGTTAGTGCACACTCGAAAGGTGTCCCCTATATATTGCCAAAACCTTAGCTCTCAACTTTTGTCCAAGGATGGACATAAGTCTAGCAAATTTGGTGCTTGGGGTAAAGGGGCATGTCTTCAAAAAACACCACAGCCGACCTTGACCTGCAACAAAGGCACGATTCATGGGCAACCAAAGGCTACAGGGTGTTGGATAAGGATAATGGGCGTAATTTTAGGGACTATTCAACCTTGGGACACCACAACTTTGGTCGCAAGGGTAGAATTCCCCAAAATTTCCCTCTACAAATCTTTCCACATGTTGCTAACCCTCCAGATGAGAATAGCAACAAGGTTTTCCCTCTACCTTCTCAAGTCACAAAGCACACTCTTGAGGTTAGCCTAGACTATTTTTCTTGTGATAGAGATGACTATCTGCAGAACCACACTCTCATCTGTAGATTGACGAAATCATGGCCTAGCTTAAGCGAATTACATTCTTGGATCACATAGAATTGGAAGGAGCACACGAAAGAGGAGATTTGGTGTTGAAAGCCGGTCCTTGGATGTTTTAGGGAGAATTCATCTGAATGAAGCCTTGGTTTGCTTCCTTTGATCCTTGAATCAAGACCTTTACATCTATATTCCTTTGGGTGAGATTACCATACCTTCCCCTACAGTTCTGGGAATTAGACTATTTGTGTGCCATAGGAAATGGTCTGGGTAAGTATCCTTGCACTTCCAATGAAATAGTCAATTATAAGAGTTATACTTATGCATGCATATGTGTATAAATGGATCTATCCATTGGGCTACCTGCTAAGATCTCTCTAAAAGTGGGTAAGAGATGTTGGAGACAACTAGTAGACTATGAAAAATTTCTCTCAAATGCTGGAAATGTTTTTCAACTGATCACTTTACCCACCAATATTAAAAGATGCAATCTCATGAAGTCAACAATCAAGAAACAAGGGGAAGGCCCTCCTATTGGATTGGAGTAGATTCCCATCATTATGTTTTCTCTCCTAGAACCCAAAACGAATTGAATTCTCCTTAGGCTCCTCAAGAGGTCATTTCAAATCCAAATTATCCCTCTCTTCCCATTGGGCAAGATCTCCCTTTTAGGGTCTCACATGAGGTCAATGTTAGTGGCTCTTGTGCAGTCCCCTCACCATAATTGGAGAAAGCAACCATAAAAATTGGCAATGATTCTATGGAGGCACCAACTTCTCTCATGACAGTTGGGACTGTTGTTGGTGAAGGTTGTGAAGACAATTCCAAATCAAATTCTTACAAATTTTTGAATACATTCAACATATACCTCCTAGTGGACATAAGTTAATAGTCCAAGAGGTCTCCAACAATGATAAAGCACCAAATGACGTTGAGATCGTCAACAAAAAAGAAAGTTTGTTAAGAAATGAATGTTGCTAGCCTACCCAAGGTTTGATGTGTTCCCCTTCATCCATGAAGGGGGAAAATATTACAATGTAAATGTCTTTTGTGCCCATGTTAGAAGGGTTTCCAAGGTCCTAGTGACAATAATTATTCTATTGCACCCCTATTAGTAGGGCATGCATTATCCTTTTTCTTTTTTCTTTATTTATGGGGTACAACTCCTTTACACCTAGCTTATAAATAATGTATATTAAGTGTTTAATAACCTTATAAACTATTATTTTTTAATAATAAAATAAATATATTTATTGTAAACTTAAAGATGATTTTTTTAATAAAACTTAACATTATTTATTTATTTAAATTTTGGTTTAAATAAAATAATATTTTAAATTTAAAAGTTGGTAATTAACTTGATAATATAAATTAGTATATTTTTTTAATTAAATTTAATGTAAATTTAAATATTTCAATTAATGTATATTTTAATTTTAATTAACTTGTTACTATAAATTATTATATTTTTAATCTATTTTTTTTAAAAGAAAAATATTTATGTTGATAATTATTTTGTTAATATAGCATGCCCGAGTAGCGAAGTTGGCTTGGGTTGTGGGTTTGCTCCTCATAGGTCTCAGATTCAATCCCCCGCTCTCGCGGTTGACTGGTGGGCCTATATGCAGGCTATGGCATCCACCCACAGGGGGCTAGTCTCGCCCTAGCTTGCCCCAAGTACCCAAGTTATGGGTTGTTGGGCCACTAGGCTAGGTCACGGGGACACCCCTATTACACATTGATCATCAGGACCTTCGCGTCTTTCTCCTCCTCATTCTCCACATGGGAGTAGTGGGAGTTCTGCCTAGAGACATGTTTTATTTATTTGTAGACATTGTATTATGATCATAGAGCCAACGAGCTCCATTTTGAGAGATTCATTACAACATTGTACTATGACACTTGTTTTTTATTGGTATATATATATATATATATATATATATATATATGATTTTGGCGGCGATTTATATGATATGCAGTTCTTATATATGATTATGAAGTCTTCTATTTATGCATGTGTTATGGATGCCAGTATTTACCTTATGATGTTGATGGAGCCTATGATGTGATATTGATTCTATATGATGATGTATGCATTTACTTTTATAAATGTCATGTATGCATTTTATGTTTATGAGATGCAAAGTGATATATGTATTTACAATGCTATGTGAATGCTTTGCAGTTTATGATGGTGGATGCATGTTATGTTATGGATTCCTAGATGTGATGGATGTGTATATTTTTGTGTTTTTCAAATGCAACATATATGTATGGTTTAATATGTATATATATATGGCCATGTTTAAATGATGTTCCTAACATGAATGCATATGCAAGATGATTTATGTTTTTTGTGTGTCACAGGACTCTGTCATAATGCAAGAAAGAAGAAATGTTAGTGCACGAAAGATGAAAAGTAACATAAAAGACATGGATGTTAGTATGAGAAATCTTCTATATTTTTCCAAAACACAATAGGTCTTGCATTAAATCATCATTGGGTGGTAGCTGATACAAATGGACAAAAAACACCATGATATGAGATAGACCAAGGTGTTCAAGGTTGTCCACCTATTAAAATCAGACAATCACAGACAAGAATGTCCTAACTCATACTAAGGGAAATTATCATACAACAACAAAATGGAGAAGGACAATCGAGATTATGCATGGAATCACGTAGATATTCGGTGAGATCATTTTGTTATTTATGTTTTAAGCTTTCCATTATTCTTTGTTGTAAGCGTAGGTTTATATTTAAGTTTATTGCATTGTATTGCTTAATCTTACTTGTTTTCCTTGTGTTACATTGGTGAACCAAATGTGAAGACACACTCTTTGCAAAAAATTGTAGAAATTTGTATTCTTTTTTGCAGGTATAGTACGATTCGACACATCTCAGTCACAAAATGATGCAATTGACCCCATGAGCCGCATATGATGAATAAAGTGATGCATCTGACTACCCGTGACACATCTGTGGCATTATGCAATGCATATGACTCGTAAAATCCAAGATGCATCTATGGCCTTATGTGACACCTTTGGCTGGTATAATTTTTGATGTCCAAATTCCAAATTTGAATTTTTAATTGCAATTTTCATTACAACTAATTTGGAATTTTCAACGTGTGTTCTTGAGGAGTTAACATAGTGTTTGTAGGACATTTCGTAGAAGACAAGTATTTAGACCTTTTTGCAAGATGATTGATGAAGACAAATATCAAACTACTAATGAATTATTTTGCAGAACGCTTGCCGAAGATTATTTTGAAACAAATAGTCTGAGTAGATTAGATAATTGTCATTTGGGCTTAAAATTAATCATTTTCTTTTGTGTTTGGTGCATGCGCACAATATGTTTAAAACCTGATTCAATAATAGAAGTATCCTCTTCCCTTGTGCATTTGTGTGATCTTGGGTATAAGAGAAACTGTTATTGACTCTAGAAATTGGGCCTTCCTTGGTGGGAAAAAGTAAGTTCACCCCAAGGCAACTCAAACCAATAATGAAGCTTTTATCCAAGCTAATCTTGACCAGTATACAAATGTGAATCCTATTGGAAAGCTTAGGATTATAGGTGAAATTTTTTTATGTAGACAAGTTTATCTTGCCTCACACATAGCCACTTGAACAGGTTCCCTTACTACAAGCCAATTGTTTTTAGTTAACCAAAATCCTTCTATCTGTTGGTGCAAGAGGTTGGTCTCACGTTCATGTGGTTCTTATTAGAGATGAAAAGTTTGCCATGGGAGATTCATGGGAACTGAAGCTTGGTGGACCCGAAGAAGTGAGTGTCATGGAGTCGAGCTAGTGTGGTCAAGCTTCTAATCATCCGCTCCGAATAAGCACAGCTGGGGAAAACCAAGTTAGAACTCAACAGATATTGTCACATCCAGCCTTAGGATCATACTTGTTTTCTATTGGAATTATACATGTTCATGATCAAACCTAAAAAAAATTATTTTTTGATTGTATTTATTTTCCAAAAATTGATCAAAACTAGAGTCAGTCAAACCTACAATTTACTAGAAAATTGCATCTGTTAGCCAAAAAGTTGCATCTTTCAAAACTGACTCACATCTGTTTACTAGTAAATTGCATCTATCTAAGCTTAGTTGCATCTGTTTACCAATAAACCACATCTGCATTATTGAGTTACATCTGCTTACCAAAACACCACATCTGTTTATTGAGTCGCATATGTCAAATCTATTAACACCTTTGATATTGAAAACTCGCATCTAAAAAATTATGTGACGCATTTGATATCTTGAGTCGCATTTGTCTGTCATAGGCCTGAGCTATATTTTAACAGTGAACAGTCTCTAAGAATGAATATTGTAACTGATAAATCCTGAGTTTCATTTGAGAGAGTGAGTTGCATCTTCCTGACATAGACCTGAGACATAGTTTACCAGAAAACTGCATATGACACAAAGAACCACATCTACTGGTTTCTATGATGCATATGTCATCCTAAACCACAATTTTCTATTTACAAGTCACAGACCTGAGACTTAGTTTATCAGTAGACCATATCTGACACAGAGAACCACATCTGTTAGATTTTGAGATGCATTTGTAATACTGAACCACATTTTCCTAATACCAGAAAACCAAAATTCACTGCCACAGTCTAAAACCAAACAGTCATACCAATCTCTAATTTATGCTTTTATAGTGATCCCTGGATAGAAACCAAAAAAAATTCTCATACTTTTCACGTTTGCATCCTTTAGGTATCATTTAGCCATAATAAAAGGCATCCTCTTTGCAAATCTTAGTTTCATCGTAGGAGTCTTTATTACCTTCAAATCGATCAAGCTTTTAGGAAAATCACTTTTGAAAACTTGAGAAATAGGCCAACTTTCCGTACTCTAGATAAACCCTTGCTTCAATGAAATTTTTCATTGAACCTAGTCATTTGTCACACATATCTTTTGTCCTGTACATGAATCCTTCCAACTCATTAGTCTAGTTTGGGAGCTCACCATGTCTTTTGGCCCTAGTCCTACAAAGGTCGCTTGACAAAACTAAATTGAAGCCTTGGTTAAACTTTAGGTGGTAGGTAACCTCTTTTCAGAATCTCCTAAAATTGATTAACTAGACTTTTTCATTTTTAGACACATTCATCCTAGATAACATCATTTTAGACATTCCTTATTTTCTAGAAAATATCAAAAAAATAGCTGCATTCATTCCTTATATCCAGAAAATCTCAAAGACATAGACTAGAATCATACCATCCATAGACTTAGTTTTTGCATCACTTACACTTTGAGCTTATCTTACATGGTAGAAACAAGGTCTAAAAGGAAAGAAAGAGAAATGATGGTTGATCCAAATGACTTCATCAATCCATTTTCAAATACCCCATCATCCACATCGAGACCTCACAAAACTTTGTTAGAAAAATTCGTCACTAGAGACCCACAAGGATACATTGTAGTGGAAGACATAGATGCTGCTACACAGGACCCTAAGTTTTCCTCCTTTGTAGATGACTACCTAGCAAATGATCCTATGATACTTAGCCAAATTGCTAGCAGAAGGTTCCAAGTTACCTCTTGGATTTGACATCTATACCTTGCAAACTACATCTACCCAAAGGACAAACACAACGACTACTAGTGGTACTATACCTCAAGTAAATGTATCCTTATCATTTGGTGTACCCACACAAAGTGATACCACAATACATACGTCACCATTTGGTACATCTAGCCTGACACAAGGTCTAAATTTCACCATAGGGGCGTCATCGTCCAATCCCTTTGGTTCTATTGTTGGGAACAAAAGATCTAAAATTACAACTCCTACACCAAGTGTTAATGTCACTGGTACCATACCATAGACAACTGCTATACCAAGTGTTAATGTCACGGGTACCATACCATAGGCAACAACTATACCAAGTGTCAACGTTGCTAGTACTATACCACAAATTGGTGTTCACACATAGGAAACATACCCTCCCTCCATTCAATATATGGAAGCCAACCCATCCCTTCACAAAATGTCCCCATTCATAACCAACCAATCTCAAGTCACAACCCATTCACACTAATTCCAAATCAAAACCCATTCTCACAGATTTTGAGTCAAAACCCCTTCACTTAAATTCCAAACTAAAACTCATTTTCTAACATTCCAAATCAAAATCCACCCTTCATACCAACACTTAACCAAAACCTGCCACAAAATGTTGGATTCCAAAACACATACATAGACCCAAACAATCCAACTAACACATCACTTACACAAGTTGATGTCCTGCAGACAAAAATGCAAGCCCTTAAAACACAAATGGATAATATGGCATTGTCTAATAAGAGAACTTTTTCAACAAAGGACTTATGCCCATTTCCCTTCAACAAATCATTATACATGACCCCTTTCCCACATGGGTATGTTATACCAAACTTACCCAAGTATAATAGAAAGTGGAATCCAATCAAACACATAAGGGAATTTTCCAAGATGTGCATAGATGTCGCATATGACCCCACCTATCTTATGAGACTATTTCTGAGAAGCCTTATTGGAATTGCACTTGAATAGTTTTCTCAACTTCAATATGGCATAAAATCATGGGGTGAGTTGACTAAAAAATTTATTGAACATTTCTCCTTTAACATCGACAATGAAATCACCATAGCAACCTTATGTCACACTACACAAGAGGAAGGAGAAAACTTTATCACCTTCTTCCAAAGATGGATAAGTATAGCCAATAGATGTCCTATGGAAATACCTGAGAAATGGAAGG
Source organism: Sequoia sempervirens (assembly GCA_007258455.2). Lineage (NCBI taxonomy): Eukaryota > Viridiplantae > Streptophyta > Pinopsida > Cupressales > Cupressaceae > Sequoia > Sequoia sempervirens. The sequence goes on from VDFB02000002.1 coordinate 236,782,301, forward strand.
TCACAATATTCCTAGAAAACCTCAACTCAAAATTGAGAAGTGACTTGAGAGTACACTCTTGCACTTCTTTTATGGAACTAGTGAAAAAAGGAATCATACTAGAAAAAGGTCTCATTGACAAAGGTGAGCTCAAGGCACCCAACAAAAATCCAAATGTGCAGAACACTCCTAATGATAGAAACAAGTTTTGTTCTTGGAACAAAAACATTACCAATGATGGGATTGTTGATGCTAAAACCCTACAAGCAGGACATGTCATTACACTTAGAGGACATATCCCCTCTACCAACACACTCAACACCATCAACCAAACTCCTAACACTATCCACAACACCCAATGACCACAACAACATAGGATGTTTCCAAAATGCGAGTTCAGTCCCCTAGGGGAACCCATCGAATCAATCTTCAAACTATTGCAACACAACCTCATACAACTTCAAGAGCCAAGACAATATGATCTGAGACAATTTAAACCCTTTTGGTGGGATGACAATGCTTTTTGTGATTTCCATCAGACTAAGGGACATAGCCTACAAAATTGTTGACAGTTGAAGAACATCATATAGGATCGTCTTGAGAACAAAACTATTGAAGTTAGTGGATAGAAACATACATCTTCGAACACTGATCACAAAGTCTTTTCTAATCCACTACATGACTAGGGGAACGGAAAATCCCCCAGTTCAGGAAATAAGACCAATCCTTCAACAAACTATGCTAATGTCAAGCATGATTATAGGGGCCCAATCATAAATCAAATTCAAGCCACCGATGAGTATGTCAACACAATTACCATAAATAAAACTCTCGAGTGTGTCATCAACACTCATCGAACCAAGATAACCATCCAAGGCCCTCCATCATAACAATTACCACAAACCTCCAAGCCTCAGTATAACTTACTTGACTAGTTGGGAAAGACCCCAGGGCAAATCTCTATCTTAGAACTATTACGTATCTCCCTCGATTACCGATCTATTTTGGACAAGGCTTTGCAAAGCACGACTATCCCCAACAATCATGATGTCAATCGTTTCCAAGAGATGGTAGGCTACCTAACCAACAATCATCATGCTACCTTCTTTGAACAAAATTATGCAACCGAGAAGACAAACCATAACAACCCTTTACACCTATAAGTTCTTGTTCATAAGAGGGTTCCTAAATTGCCTCAGTTTGCTTGCATTTCCCCTCTTCAAATGATCATCATGTTCGAGATGAAATAGCTCTTTGACAATATGCATGGATGTTCTTTTCAAGTACCAAAAGAAATCAATTTTCTCCATTCCCATAAAAGAAACCCTAGCTATAGATCCAATGATAAGCTTTGAACCTCTAGTTCCAACATAGTAAGCAATTAATTTCCAAAGTTCTGAATTCATTGGAAAGTCCACCTTATCATAGATTCTCATTATAGCTGCAACCAATGGCACATTATCCATCACTGCCAATGTGACACCTATGCAACTAGCAATTAACATAGTAGTAGTCACATCTCCAATGGGTGTCCTTGCCCCACCAGCATTAGTTGCAATAACAAGAAGTTTGTAGATGTTGTGGTCAATCCTTATATCGAGTGATGGAGCCCCAATACTCCATTCATTTGCACAACTCACCAAACCTTGTATATGCCCTCCAGCTACTCATAACTCTTCAAACATGTTAATAGGGCATGTGGAAAGAAGATTTGAAGTAGTCAATCTCCTTAGGAGGATGTAGGAGGACTTCAAGGGCTGAAAGATGACACATGTTTTATGCCCTGAGCTTCCTAATCTTGCTCTTTCTAACTGTCAGCCACTCACTACCTCCGTTCTGTCATGCTTCACTATTCAATCATCAAGGGACTATCCTATCCCAACCTTTATAACAAGGCTTCTTGGAGATAAAAGACATGACTTCCATGTTGTTATCCATAACAACCCTCTAGCATTTGTGACTATCACTTCCATCGACGGCCTTTTACTCCCTTTGACAGTAACTATCTTGCCACCCTAGAGACCGTGCATTCTTCTTTGATCATGACACTTTGTTGACTAAAATTACTTCGTCCATGTTCCACTATCCTCCTTGGAATCTCCTCTCGATTGCTAGTGTCTCTTCTTACTATAGTACTTGATATGTGCATTAAGAAACAAATTCTTCCTTTATCACCATTATGTAGTGCTTGCTTGTTGTGGCAAGGTGGTTGTTATTTCAATTGACTACCTTCTTGTCAACTTGAATGTTCCCTTTTAGACCTATACCATACTTTACTTGTTGTCCTATAGCATGAGATCATTGCATTGTTGTTGTCCTATATGAATCTGCTGCCAGATTCCACCACACTTGCCTCCTGTAGCTCATGCAAAGGTGTTGTCCTTGTATCTTGATCTTGACTCAGCCATTGTTCTTGCTTTTGTCATGTGTAATAAATACACACAATTTCCTCATTGTAACCTTATTGGACAGCCACCTATCACATATGTGGGTGACCTGAAAGCTCACTTTCCTATGTGATGAGTGACTGCCCAATAGGGTTGTGGTGAGAGGGGCTTGACAACAACTTGAAATGCTTCCTCATTATTTAATAGATGTATAATTGAACTTGATGCATCCTTTGAATTTGATAATGAAAGTTAATCAATTGATGTGATTCCATATTGATTTAATGCATTGATGACAGATAAATCTTTGATCAAGTTGCTCAATTTCCTTTTCTTTCAAAGCATGTTGAGCTCTACCCTTGTGGGAGCCACATTTACCCCACATGCTATATTTGATCTGATAATGAAACGATAGTCAGACTTGTCCTAAATCTGCACATGAAGCAAACAGTTAGAAAATAAATGCATATATTGGATGTTTTCGTTTAATGCACTTATGGATCAATTTATACATGCATCGGTAGGTGTGTATGTAAGGATTGAATCATTCATTGCTTAGAGCCTTACTCTAACATCAAATTTTCTACAGATGTAGGGTGAGGAGCGCTACGGAGCTGGGAGGGACTCAAGCTATTTGGGGCAGCAGTAGGGCAACTTGTAACCAGTCATTCATAGGCAATGACTGGTTCCATTCTTACATGCACATTCTCTCTTTCTTTTACTTATTCATGTATAAGTTGTTTCATATTTTCATTTGAATAAGAAAGCTATTCCCTTGGCTTGTGAGGGACATGTACCTTAATGATTATCAATAAAAGAAATTACATTTGAATACATGAATCTCTTTCACATTTGTTGTAATGCATCACTGAAATGGCAAAAAATGTAATATGATTTACTTTGACAATCACTCCTTCATGCATGTTGAAACTAGCAGTTTTATGGTTTATCTTTAAATGTTTAAACAACATGAAAAGAACAACACTAAGTTACCTGATTTCAGCTGAAAGCTAAAAATCAGGTAATAAGAATTTTATCTATTGAAGCCAATATCGTGATTATATTTTCTCTCTTAATAGAATATTATCTATTGAAGCCAATATCATTCTTAGATTTTTGAAAACTAGCTCTATAAACGTAAAACTACTTGCCTAAGTGAAAAAAAAATCTTTTAGGAAAAATAATTGGTTTTAAGGCATACATTGATGTTTCTAAGGATTCTTATCATCGTCAATTGGTATTTAAAGAGCTATCAAACTACTTTTACTAATATTCTACATACCTTGGTAGGGTTGGGTGTGGTGGCAAGGATTTATGCAACATGGTGCCCCTAGGTCCACACATACCTTGCACATTACACAAGCCACGGATTTTTGTTTTTCTTTGTTTTTAGAACTATTTATTTTCAAAAATATTTTATTAAAAACCATACCTCCTTTATAGAGATGATGCTAGCATTTTACAGTTCCTACATTAGGGAATATGCCAAGTGTGTAGAGAATATTCTCTATGATCCATACAACCAAGGAGGAAAATATTCTTTAATGGCTTGGGGAAAATTATTTGAATCTAATGAATTGATAGTTAATATTAAGGTTCTAAGGCCTTCTAAACACAATGGAAAGGTCATATTTGACCCAAAATACTCCAAAAATGTAACTAGCTTCTACATGTCCCAACCAACTCCTAACTATAAACCTTTATAGATTTGATGTCTAATGTCTAATTTGGAAAAAATAAAAGGCTAAAATATCTATTTCAGACACCCTAAACTCAATGGTGAGCTTATATTTTCTCTAGCCAACTCCAAAATGAACATACAATAGAAATCTACACAAAGAAACCCCTTAAAATCTAGTTTTATATTAAAAAAAAAATCTTTAGGTCATAATGTGATGCAAGAGAAGATCACACTCAAATTCTCAAGATAAACCATGATCTACTTGACCTATATCTCTCAAAATTATTAACAGGACACAAGCCCACAAGCTTTAACACCATATAAGAGTTGGTATAGAATGCTCTATACCATGTAAGATCTAGTTATGGAGGTAGCTACCCAAGATCTAGTAGCTCCAATAAAAGCACAAGAGAGACCAAAAATAATAGAATAATCTTATTATATGAAAGGATGCAAATGCATAATATGCATATGTGAATATGATATGAATGATGATGGATATATTTTATAATGAGAACCCTTTCGTTATATAAGCCAAGGTGAGACATAGGACAACATAAGATTATGGCATATGTCTTAATATCATAACTTGATACATAAAATGATGACCAAATAGGGAAATTGTTAGGCAACGTACCTTGTTCACACCAACAAGAAGAGTAAAACTCTTGTTGCACACTATGAATTTGGACATGCCAATTGTGGTGGTGAAACTTGACATAGTAAAAAATATCATCATATATCAAGAACAATATGTATTCTAACTATGTGTGTCTCTTTATCTTCATGTCTTTCATTATTGAAACACCACGAAGGACTAGACTCTCTATTTTGCAATGTGAACAAAATGTAAACAATCTCTCCCACCACACTTCCACACATTCAAGACATTGTAAATATTCTATTATTTTAGATCTAAAACATATATCTATATTTTTCCATGAATTTTGAAACTTGCACATAACTATTTTTGTGCTTTGTGGAGTAAATTTATCAATTACATATAACTACAAACAAGCTTTGTGGTTCACCAATGTGTCTTAGGATTGCCACGCAAAACAATACCCATTCAAATAACAACATTGATTATTTTCATGAAAATTTTACTCCACTTTTAGTTCACAAGAGTTTCTTTGGATCATGGCACTGATATAATAGGTTGTGGATTTCCATGATCAGGTCTACAAATTTGGGAAGTTTTAAAGTTTTTCAACTAGTGAAAATTTTAAGAGGGATATTAGATATTGTGGTTTTAAAATTGGGGTATTTTAAATTAGCGGAGAGATAAATTTATTGGTATATTTTAAAAGAGCAAGGAATGTTTTACAACTTCTTAATATATTAAGCAATAACTTAATTTTTTTAACTCAAAATTTAAATTTTAAAATTCAAACAATTTGCAAACCAAAGCAATCGTGTCATTTAGTATTAAATGTACCTTTAGTTCATGTTTGTGAATTAATCTATCATAGTTTCACTCATATACCCAACCCCTAATAGAGATGCAACTATGACATCCATGAATTTATCCCAAAAAATTGTTGAGGATAAATAAGGAAACTATATTTTCATTTTCATTTCCCTCTATTACCAATTCCTTGCTATCATAAGACATAAATCTTGATTCAAAGAAATTTTGATTCATTTCCAAGTAGGTGTTATTGATAAGATGAGTTTTTTTTTCACATGCTACATATTTTTCATGTACCTCTCTATTCTCATGTGCTTTAATTCCATTTCACATATCAACAACTATATCAAAAGGAGGAGTTTCTTCCATGCATTGACAAGTATATCAAAAGTGGTATATAGGAATAACATAATTTTAGAGTGATACAAAACCAATCCATCTCCATTTGATAGAAAATATCATTAGGTGTTATGAATTATATTATCTATGAGAATTATTGATGGAACTTGACTCATATATGTTTATTATATTGTAAGCATGACCACATTATACACCAAAAATATGTTATCTTTATATATTAATATTAGTAGCAAACAAGAATTAGATATCATATCAAAATTTGGGCATCAATATAAGCCTTTATTTATTTAGTTTTTCAATCAATACAAGATGTTGCAACAAGAAATCAATAGGTTGCAAGATCAACTACAAGATCAAACACCTAATGCCTTATTAAAGTAGAAGTATGTTGTCAAAAATGATGTTATTTCTTCAAGTGATTCAATTTATAAGGTTGGTAAAGACAAAAAAAGTGTTAAGACCCCTCCTATGTCACATAATAGAGTTGTAAAGAAGAAAAATATCAACAATCCTTCTTCAAACAATATAAATCAAAATTTAAGAAAAAATACAAAGTCCTTGAATAAAAGTGTTGATCCTCCTCTTATATCAAAAAATAATGTTGTTGGTTCTATATCAAAAAGTATGTTGTCTAAAACCATCATGGATACAATACATGCTAGTCCTACTATTATTGAATCTCTATCAATTTTGTGAGTCTAGTAGATAATAAACCCCCCTAAAAATCATATTTGTCTAAGGTATATAAGTGTTATGAATTCTTATATACTAAAATATTCTAAACCTATCAAATTTATGTCTAGAGGCATTCATAATAATACTCAAGTTGAGTCTTCATCTATTAGTTAGTCATGTGAAAGTGACAAGTTGATATGTCAACTACAATCAACTTGTACTAAAATCCATCAAGTTTAAACATGTTTTCATTATGGAAATTGAGGACATAACTCCAAATACTCTTTTGATTTCCATCCTTGCTTATTATGTGGTCAATGAATACACTATGCCAAGCAATGTTATGTTAAAGATTTTCCTATCAAAATATCAAGGCATATGATTATATGGATACATCATTCCACAAGGAAAACTAAGCCTTATATCCTATCAAAATACTATAGGAGAGTCCAATCCACTATTTCATATGATGGTTTATCTAATCCTGATGTGGATGTTATCGTGTTAGTTTATAATGAGCTCCACACTACAAATATTATTGAGCATTGGTTCAAAAGATTATTGAGCTTGTCCACTCATGGTGTAGATGTTGTTATCAGTCTAATTGATCATGATGGTCTTAGTATTATAGAATAATAAATAGCCTACTAAAAAAATATAGAGTTGCACTCCATTCACACTAAGGATAAATATGTACTCAATCCATATGGTGTAAATAGGAGAAATAATATTTTGTACCTATTATTTCCCATTGTGATTGGGATATTGATAATGAGCATATTGAGACTACCAAATATGTAGATTAGTACAGATCATTTGAGGCTATGGATATTATATCTTATTGACTATACTTTTGCACTTGAATTTTAAGTTGAAAACTCCAAAAGGGAAACTTACAACCTACTCCCATTAAGTTCAAAACCTAAAAGGGCAGCTTAATGGAGACTCATGATAAAAACCAAAGAGGGAATTAGTGAGTTGTGCATCTCCATACATAGGTTCATATATGTTGTTATCTTTCTAAGTAGCCTTTGCAATAGTCTCCACTCATCATATAAGGGGACATAAAAATTCAATTTTTGAGTTCTTTGAATATGATACTTGGAAATTTCTCACATTTTCTAGTAAGGAATTATTATTGTAATGTATTATAAATTATAACATACTATTGATTATTGTTGTAGCATATCAATAAGTAATGTTAAGCTCAATACATGAACACCCAAGAATTCTCATTTTATTTTAGTTTTTGATGACTATGGTGAGATCATAATATACCCAAACATTTTAAACACAACTTTTTCTACCATAGGATAAATTTTTCAACATTATGGATGATAAGTGATTCACATTTTCAGCTTGAGATAAAGTCGGGTTATCTAGTGCATGCTTCAAAATACTTTTGGGTTCCTTGTGGGTGAATTCAACCAAGGTTATCCATTTTTTAGGTAACATGGTGTAGTTAGTGCCACACTTTTGGACTACTCACATGGGTACCAACAACATAGGTTTTCTAGTTTTTATTTATATAAGTGAGAGATAGAAGTTGAATACTAATCTTTCACAAAATTTATCATCGAGAATAAAAATGGTGGTGAAAACTTTCACAACAAATGGGTGTAATATTTTATGAAAAATGAGATAACATCATAAAAAGATAACTCGACTTGAGAAAACAAACTCAATTCTTTACCCAGTCCATATCTTTTTTATTGAAATATTATGGAAGGAAAAAAACTATTACTTAGGTAAAATAATTGACAAAACACATGACATTTCCTAACTATGTTAAAAGTTGAATGTTCATTTAAAAGATGGGTTGAATGGTACTTTTCATATTGTTAAATATGTATATTTTGAGTGAATAGAATAGGATTCTATTGATTTTTTTTTTTAGTAATTCCCGTGCATTTAATTTATCAATTCATTCTTGAGCTCACCAAGTTATTGATTATTTATTTCATAATAGTGACACTATAATAAATTGTTATAAAACGTAAGTTTTGGTGACCTAATAATGTTGAAAAGTGGGGCACACTATTGTGTTGTCACCCAACTTATGTCTTTGTTAAATATGGTGCAATCAAATTTTCGTTCTCATATAAGGATCATTACCAAGTCCAAAGGTCATATTGAGCTCTCTTTCAATTTGGTAATGATAAATCCATGATGATTACTATTTTCTTACGAGTAGTCATCATCATGTGAGAATAGTTATTATATGATGATAAAGCTTGGTTCTCATATGCTGATGTTTATTTATGAAAAATAAATAATCACCATGAACTTATCATTACCAAATTGAAAGAAAGTCCAATGTAATATTTTAATTAGGCAATAACCCTCACATATAAACTAAGTTTTGATTGTACCATATCTCCAAATAACACAACAAAGACACAAGTTATAAAAACACCTCCATGAAACAAAGAACCCAAAATGAACCCATAATACAAATAAATTAAAGACTACAAAGTTGGTTTTACTTTCATATTAGGCCACAAATTAGAAGTCTTGATATAAAGTATAGCCACTCTCCAAGTGGAGATGGTATTAGAAATTGTCTAAGAATAATAGAGAGAGTTGTATTCATACTATTGTACTTAACTTTACCATGATCATTTCTATAGAAAGTACATTTCATGTACTAGTTGCACATAATAATTTTCTACCATTAGTCATTATTGCAACACACACCATATCCACTATGTTGTTACGAATCTTGATCGAAAGCCCCCCATTCATTGTATATATTTTTTCATAAGCCCCCTATTCATTGTATATATTTTTTCTTCATCTATTCAATTACTTGGTTCATGTTACCTTTGGTGAATAAAATATGAATCTATTCAATTACCTTCTAGAATCCACTCTAAAGTTGAAGTATCTAAAATTCATTTGCTAGACTCCTTTAGAATTATTCAAATCTTGGGATTTGTTAATAAATTGTTGAGTCTTTAATGACCTTATTTAAATGGATAATTTATGCTCACAGTGTAGACGGAGGACACTTTTTGTAATTACCAAATCTATGAATACTTAAAACATAATGAAATGCAGAATACAAAATAAGGCGTGTTGAAGGATTTTGGGCCACACTAAACTACAAGCATAGGATGGGGTAAACATTTTAGGATGGTGTTTAGTAAAATTTTCTATTTTTCTACTTAAAATTGTGTAATATACTATAATATTTATGTCTTATTATATAAAAATTTATTTATTTTATGTTTTTAGTACATGAGTTATTATCAAATTTTGACAATCTATATAAATGGCAGCAATTTCAGTAAAGATCAAAATAGGAGGAGGAATATAGGATTGAACAGAAGATAAAAATTCTAAAATATAATACTATTGCATATTGTGTTGACATGTAAAATCATGGCATGTGCTTTTATGCATGAGTTTGTGTAGAATTTTATCATATTTAAAGAGAATTATATAAAGTATTAGTTTTGTATTGTTTCATTCCTACATTATTTTATAAAATCAAATTTTGATATGTACTCTTTCTTTGAGTTTTTTGTTTTTATGTTTGGGTTGCATGAATAGAAAATATTTCATCACACCCTTTATTTGTGATTGTATTAATTAGTCGTAGAACCTAGTTGTTTATAGGTTAGTAAAAGGGTTAGTGTTCACCCCATAGTAGAAGTGTGTGCATTGTAGAATCGTAGGTTACTTGTAGGAGAAAATGGATAACAAAAGAAGAGGTGTTAGAAATCAAAGGGGGGAACTCAATGATGAGAAATATATAAATCAAAGGTAGTATCTGATAATGAACTAATTAGCATATTGAGATCTATACAAGCAATGTTTGAAACCCTTAAGACTGCACAAAGGCAATGGATAGTCATCAATGATAATGAGAGACTAGTTTAGGAACCATGCACTAAATAAGCTTCAAGTTCAGAGGAGGAACCAAGTGCATAAGCTAAGTTTTTTAGGGAATTAGTTATAGTAGGGAGTGAGCCAATACTTTATCTCCCTTGTTATTTAGGATGTTTATATCCTAAAAATTTGCTTGAGAGATCACATGACGGAGCTTTGAGGAGGAACACTACGAGGGTCTGGTTTGATGGTCTAGTTCAAGGGTTTCGACGGCTTTGTGGTGGGGGAGGCTCAGCCCTCCCCATGAAGGTATTGGTCCTTCGTACCCCTCTATATTGGTTCTCATTAATTGCCTCTCCTTTGGGTTATGTTGTGGTTGTTAGCATTGGCTTTGTTTTTCATTGATGTCAAAGAGACTTGGAGTGATGTCAAAGGGACTTGGTTTCATCATCTCATTCTTGATGTTGTATTTCCTTGGAAATTTTCATGAGACTTTGATTGGTATTGGTACAAAGGTTGGTGGAGTTGATGGAGTTGTTTATGTATCATTGTTTGTCATTGAAGCTTGTTCATTTAGTGAAAAGAACTTATTTCATTCTTCATGATGTTGATGCAAGATTTGTAAAGATGGAGTGAGGTAGATGGAATGCCAAAGGATGCAAAGGTACTTGATGTTGACTATATGATAGGGTTGTTAGTTGTTACAAAAGTGATTGATGTCAAAAGTATTGTGGTTGTTGGTGTTGGTACAAACTTGCTCATTCATCTCATGGTATTGATTATTCATTTGGTTCTAATGGTACTTATATTCATTTCATTATATTGATGATTGATGGTTTTAAAGATATTGGTGTTCTTTTGATGTTTGGGGTTTAAGCTCAAAGTATGATAGGTTGATGTATCCTTTTCTCTTCATGACAAAGACAAGGGTATTGTTGTTGCTTAATCAAGAATATTGAGTTGGTCTTTCACAAGAATTCTTCATCAAGTGTATTGGTGTGTTCTTATGAGTATTAAAGGTGTAGAGCGATTATCACCTTTCAAGAAGTTCTTATAACCTAAAATAGTAAGCTTAACTCTAACATTAAACCCTTGGAGACTTAGGGTTTATGCCTTGAGTATGTTGTTAATACAAATATTCACTTTTCTTACATTTTGAAAGTGACCTGCTATAGACCGTGAAAAAGCACTTAAATAAAATCTTGAGGGTTTAAGCCCATTTGAAAACTGTCCCCTACTCTTAGGTTTACCAGTCAAATAGATTCAAGTCTTATGTTTCATCTCCTAATGTAAGATCGAGGGCTATGATTTAATGGTTATAGTGGTAGGAAGATGAAATCAAAGGCTCATATTTAAACATTTTTAACATTTATTTCCAAAAGCTCAAGCATTGACGAGAGTTTGACAATCATTGTATTTAGTTATGACTGTGTAATTGTTTTGTGAAGCATGATCGATGGTCACCATGAAGGGGTCATATTGAAGATCAACGTACTAGATTTAAAGGTTGTTTGAATTCCAACGGTTAGTTGTTGTGTATTAAATTTGACATGAGTTTGGTTATCTGGGGAGTATGATTTGAATGTGAAAAGGTAGACATGTTTAATAGTATTCCAAATTTGCATTCAAGGAGTATGCTACTTTTGTGATTTGAACATGATGATTTCCAGTGGAGTTAGTGGGTTTTAGTTGTGATATTAGATTGATAAAAAAGTGTTGTGGAATGTGTGAATAAATGAGATGGATTTTTTCAAGTGTAGAGATAGAGCAGTGAATTGTCTGGAAATAGAGTAACCCTCTGGTTTTTGTTTATTTCTTTTGAAGTGTTGTATGTTTTCTAGTGATGCATATTGTGTAGCTAGTGAGGCATATTGTGTAGCCAGTGAGGCATAGAGTGTAGCCAATGATGCTTTGCTAGTGAGGCATATAATTTGTAACTAGTGAGGTTTTTGGCCAGTGAGGCTTTGGCCAATGAGGCTTAATGAAACTTATTTTCAAAGTGGGTTTTCACCCTTTTTAGGGTTTTCCACTCATAAAACTTGTGTTATGTATCCTCTTGGTGGTTTGTCATATTGTGTTGGATAGGTCATCTTTGTTCTCATATCATGTTCTGATTTACATATCATTATGACTCCCTCAACATTTAATACCTATAATGTTTGAAGTGTTTTCAATGGATCTCTTTGCATAATTCAAGTGGGTTGATTATTAAAATTTGATTCCCCATTAGACCACTGATTCACCCCCCTCTCAATGGCCTTGTACTCAAACAATGATTTTGTTTTCACCTTTATGTGGGTTTTAAGTATAGTTAATCTTTATTGTTCTTTGGACTGAAAGGCCACTCATCTGTGTGAAGTGCCATGGAGGTGGGTACGACCCCCCTCGAACTCTCTAGGGCCATCTTTAAAGAGGAGGGGGAAATTAATGCCATTAATCACCCCAAATCTTTTCGTGATGTCATTGTATTTGATCATCCTTTGTGTTTGGAAAGTGTGAAATTTGTGTATAAATATGTTGGTGAAGAAGTCTTTGGTGCTAATGGAGGGCCGCAAGGTACGTATCCTCTAGATACCACTATGATTGCTTCGAATTTTGATATACTTGATACCATCCATAAAGAGAGGGGTAGACTCTCTAAGGTCGTAGTCTTCATGGTTACCATCAACCTGGATAATCTCCTTGCCAGGAAATATTTAGATAATTGGTTTAATACTATCTAGAATAAAAAATTAAATTTTTAAATTATTTATGTTGAATGATTCAAAAAGGCTTGTTTTTAATTTATTTTAAGAATCGTGATATGCAATTGAAAGTTTTGAAAAATCCCTATTTGGAGCATTGAAAAAATTGTTTTTAGGGTTCTATCCTAGCCATTGGGGGAAAATTACAATGAAATTCTCGCCTTGTCAAGCCCTAGATGGTTGCTAGTTAAAGATATTCCACAAGATCTATGGTCTTTTGTCCCTCAAATTGTGGAGTTGTTTGGGAATGTAGTCAGGGATGATAGGCCTAGGGTTAAATTGTCGAACTTGAATGCACAGGTTCTTGTATCCCTTAACTCGGGGGTTGAGCTTTCTGGGAATATTGGCCTAAAAATGGAGGGCACTGTCCATATTTTCCTAGTGGAATTACTTGGTGGTTTAGGCACTTGTTATCTCTGTAGGAAAGAAGGACATTTGAGAAAAAACTACCTATTGATCCATGGTGGTGGTAGCCATTGTAACGCTAAGCCAACTAAATTTTTTGGTGGTGTGTCTTCATTGGCGAAGGAGGCAACAACACCCAATGATGATTTTGTGTTGCCCACCAACTTGGGGGTGTCTCCAATTGCTTTTTCCCCTTTGAATTCTTCCCTTGAGTCGCCTATGTCATGTTTGCTAGCCCCATCCAATGTCGGTCATTCCCTTGCCTTTGGTTCCCCCATCATTGCCCCTTCTCAGTCAAATTTCCAAATCATGATCTCCACCCGCAACCAATTCTCCCCTTGCTGGTTGGTTTGCCCGCATCTTCCTTGCTCCTACCTTCCCCCTGCCTAACCCTAATTTTGAATCTCTTTCTAATGCTTCAATAGGTATTGTAAAGAAGAATGTGTAATAGTTAGCTCTTGAAAGCATCTTGAAGAAGGGTGAAAACTTTAAGAATAATAGTCAGAAGAAAATTAAAGTAATTAAAACCTATGTTAATGGAATTATTGTTGATGAAGAAATTACAATTTCTAACCCTCAAGAAAATGAAAATATGAAAGATAATGAAAATTATTCCATGGTTAAGAGCCTAATCTCTACCTATGAGACTAATTAGTCTTCCAAGAGTTCCTCGGGGCTTGGTACTAGAAAGGTTAACCCAAAAAGCAAAGAAGGAACCCCTATCCTTGGTGTCTTAGGAGGGGGCGAGAGGGTCATCACAAGTAATTGTGGTGGACTTGATTCAACTCTGATTGAGGATACCCTTGAGTCCTTGACTTACATGGTTAGGAAGTGGTTTGTATATAAGATTGAAGCACCCAAAATCGTGGTTTCTAATCTAAGCCAAAATAGTGATCTTGTAAGTCCTATTGGGAAACTTAATGGTGTGGAGACCCCTGGAAGTAAAGTGGGCCTCCCTAGTGATAAGAGCAAGGGGGAAAACTCTACAAAAACATTAAGATAAATCTAGAAAATATGAAAAATGTTGTAGGGGAATTTGACCCTCGTCTTCCTAAGGAGCCTAAGAAAAGAGGTAGGAAGAAAGGAAACACCATAGAAATTTGTAAAAGTAGTGTAGGAATTAACAAAGGGAAGAGGAATAAAACTAGTATAGTGATGGTTGTTCCCTCTCCTAAGAGAATTGAGAATGAAGAGAATGCAATTAAGTACTTTGAAATGTTCAATAATGCCAAAGAGGCCTCTACCATCAAATGAAATAATGATAGTTAATTGCACCTCTTGGAATGTTAGGGGATTAAAATATCCTAACAAGGATTATGTGGTAAGAAGATTTCTTAACCTCGAAGAAAATAAGGATTTTTTCTTTCTACAAGAACTCAAGATTGTGGGATTCATGCTTGAGACCAAATTGAATTTCATTTGGGGAAACTCAATGGTCTTGGCCTCCAAACATGAAAAAGGTAGAGGGGGTGTTGCCATCTTAGTGGCTAACAAGTGGAAACTATATCTCACCAATTCGGCTATTTATCCTTGCAACAAAGTAGTTTGGGCCACCTTTGAGAGGTGTGATGCCAAATTTGGTATTTGTTCAATCTACGCCCCTAATGATTATCTTGGTAGGAGTGAGTTGTGGAAGTGGTTAACTAGACTCCCAAAGGTCCGATGGATTATAGGCGGTGATTTTAACATGATTGAGAATAGGGGAGATAAGAAAGGGGGCATCAATATGGATTGAAAAGGGAATGAAAAGCATTATTAATACAAAATGAAGAACAAGCTTAATATTCTTGATCCTCTTGTAGGTATGAAGAAAGAAAGAAATGGTGTGTGGTTTACTTGGTGTAATGTTCAAAATGGTGGAAAAAGGATTTATAGCAGATTAGATAAATTTTATGCCAACAAATATTTCTACAGTTTTGAACCTATCAATGGAGAGAAAAAAGTCTTGGCTTATTCTTATACACTATCGGATCATCATCCAATTAAGGCTAGGATAACCATAAACAATGGTGTTAAGATTAGTCCCCGGAATAGGGACAACTTCATCCTTAACACTAGTTTGTTGAGGGACAAATACTACATTGAGGTTGTAAATACCTTGTGGGGTATCAACAAGTGGTTGTTAAAATACTCTAATCCCATAGAAAGATGGAATCAAAATATTAAGTCTTGGAGATATATTTTTCAGACAGTTGGCAAGAAGAAAGTAATCGATAGGAGGAGGGAAGAGAACTACCTCCAAGATGAGCTATTGGCTATAGAAGCAAGGATTCAAGAAAATCACGTGGATGAGAAACTCTATGAGGAGCTCAATAAAGCTAAATGCTCTATGAGGAAGCTACAAGCTAATAAGATTCATGGGATAAAGGTGAGGGCTAAGCTCAATTGGTTGAACAGAGGGGATAAAGGGTCAAAAAATTTCTTCAGATATATTAAGGGAAAAGGATTGAAAGAGAAAATTGATCAAATTTCCATAATGGTGTGACACTGTCAAAGAAAGAAGACATCTTGAAACAATTCACACTATTTTACAAAGATCTCTTCAGATCTGAAGAAAACAGAGAGGGATGCTTGGAAGCTAGAAACAAGATTAAGAGGTTAATACTTGAATTTTTTTCCAAAGAAGATAGTGTTCAACTCTCTGCTACTATAACCAAAGAAGAGATCAAAAGAGCAATCCTTTCCATAAGCAATGATAAATCTCCTAGAATAGATGGGCTTACTGTTGACTTTTACAAGGCCTTCATTGATTATATGGGGATTTCCAGCAGGTCTACATGGACGCCCTTGCCAAAGGGTCATTGGGACCTTGTATTAACCAAGGCCTTATTAAATTGTTTCCAAAATTGGGGGATAAAACCTTGGTTAAAAATTGGAGGCTTATTACCCTATTAAATGTTTCTTACAAGGTGCTTGCAAAATTCTTAGCATTAAGACTTATGAACATCCTCCCCAATTTCATAAACTCCAGTTAAACTAAGTTTATCAAGGGCAGATACATCCTTGAAAACTTGATTACTAGTTGGGAGGCTCTAGATTGGGCCAACTGGTCTCAACAAAATGTGGCAATGCTTTTACTAGATTTTGAGAAGGCTTATGATAGAGTGGAGTGGTCTTTTCTAAAAATGGCCTTGGAAGCCTTTGGGTTTCCACAAGGATTTTCTAAAATGATTGGAACTCTCCTAAATGATGCCTCTGCCCTAGTAGAGGTGAATCCATGTCTAAAGATATCCAATTGAAAAGGTCAATTAGGCAGGGATGCCCCATTGCTCCTACTTTGTTTATAATTGCCTTTGATGCTCTTCACTACCTACTAAGAGATAATTGTGTTTCACCTAAAGTGAAAGGGGTGATGCTACCTAACAATGGTGAACTCCTAAATATTTAGTTTGTTGATGATACTTCTATTTTTGTGGAATTGGAAGAAGAAAATTTAAACAAGCTAATGAACAAACTTGATTTATTTTTCCTAGCTTCTAGAGCTAGGATCTCAAAGGCCAAGTCTATTTTGTTAGGATGACTTGATGCACCTCCTAATTGGTTGCAAAATTTTGACCTCCAATGGGGGGGGAATAGATTAGGTATCTAGGGATCCCTTTTTTAGTCTCACCCAACCTAAAGAGATGTGGTAGTGGCTAAAAGCCAAAATTGATAAGAAACTGGATGGGTGGAATAGGCATTACCTATCTCTTGGATACAAGTCTGCCAACAGATTCTCTCCTCCTACACTTTGTACTTTGCCTCAGTTTGGTTCTTCAATAGCTATCAAGTTAATGAGGTTGAAAAGAAAAACAAAGGTTTTTTGTGGTTAGACAAGAAAGGTAAGAAGAAGTTACACTTTTTCAAATGGGAATGGTGTTGTTTGGAGAAGACTAATGGTGGATTGGGCCTTAAAGATCTAAAGAAGCATGGTGTAGCACTAGTTGCAAAGTGGGTCATTAAATCCCTAGATGGGGATGAACCTTGGAAGGTTCTAATCAGAAATATCTCACAAGCTATTCCCAAATTGGAAAAATCATGGAAGGAACTGCCTTTCAATGATCTCCTCATCATCAAGTACCCAATAGTGCATGTAGGTTCACTAGTTTTCAGAAATATTTGGAAATATTGGGAGTCTATAAGGGATAAATTCACTAGCACTCTCTTAACTAATCCTAATAGCAACCTAATTCACCCAGGTAGATCCATTTGGTGGAATTTACGGAATAATGGGAAACCTCTAGCCTTATTGCAAGGCTTCTTAGCTAAGAAGTGGAATCAGGATGGCATTAAAACCTTTGGTAACATTATCAAGTATGGATCATTGGTTGGTTTGGATTAGTTGAGAGATGACTATGGGTTACCACCCTCTAACTTTAGGACTTACTTTTTTTTAAAGGAGGCTTGTAAAAGTTTGATTACTTGTCTCAAAATGGAAAATTGGAAGGATGAACCAATTGATATCCTGTGGAAGGGTAGTCTCCCTTTGCAAGAGGTCAAAACTAAGATTATGTATAAAGAAATTCTTAATTATTGTACCCCCACTGAGTATCTTAACAAGGCTTGGAGGACTAACCTTGAAAATAAATATTGGAAAAAAGCATTATATTTTCTATGGCACAATGGGATAGATGCAAAAAAACTTATTTTAGATGGCTTGTTTTACTGCAAAATGTTCCTTTTAAAATGAAAAATATTGATCTTGATATTTGTGAAATTTGCAAGGTACCTAAAACTATTTATCATATTTTCTTTCAATTTTTTTATGCTAATGAAATTTGGAATTTGTTTTGGAATGGTCATGATATTTGGGGGTTAAATGGGAGAGTCAATTGGAAAGATATTCTTATGGGTTTTGATATTAAGATAAGTAAAGAGTTACATTTATTCTACTTTCTTCTTATGACTGAAATCATGTGGGTTATATGGAAAGCAAGAAATGAGGACAAATACAGTGGGGTTCGAAGGATACTTACTGAGTCAAATAAAAGATTCACATTCTTCAATGTTGCATTGTAGGTTGTTGCCACCATTAAGATTGCAGAGAAAAAGTTCCAAAAGTTGCTCAAAGATGGAGTGGTGCTCATTCACCAAAAAGAAATCATGTACGGGCATTCATGGCAATAGGGGAAACCCAATCTGGTAGTATTTATGCAAGCACTAGAGGCATTTAAGAGTTCAAAGAGTAGATCAAAAAGGGAAAAATGTCAAAGAAGACAGAGGACCTCAACTGTTCACCAATTCCAACTATGAGATTGAAGAAGTTTTTTAAAATGACGAATATGAAGCCATCAACACCCTTGTTAAATGGGAATCCTTGGATGATTGCAGCGAAGGCATAAACTTGGGAAATGAAAGATAATGTTGTCTATAGTCTAATATTTTTGTAATATGTGTATTTTGTTGTCCACAATTCTACAATCTATATGTGTATACTCCATCTCATGCATAGATGCATGGTTTTGTACTAAATGGTTGATACTATTTAAGATTGATCACATATGAACATCTATGACACTATATAGCTAATCATATGCTATAGCATGATGTAACCTCGTTGTACTGTGCTTAACCTATTATTAATACAAAAAAAATATTATTGATTGGATCAAGGATCTAAAAAATGTCTTTAAGTTTAAATCTATTGAAGACCCTAAGGGAGTTAGTTATGAAAGAATTTAGTTGAAGGGGCACGTGGTCTTATTATGGGATTATGTGTAGAATGACAACTTGAAGAAGAATAAGTTGAATATATTTTTAAGTGAGATGAAACATGGTTGTGTATTTGAAACATAAGTTTTTATCTACAACTACAATTTGGCCTGTATAATAATTTCCAGAATTTATGATTGAGAATTTTTGTGAAGAAGTAAATTAAGGATTTTTATGATTCAACTACTATGAAGGTCACTTGTAAGATGAATTGGATATTGTGCTTCAATATTTGAGTAGGTTGTGAATCATAAACCATGGTGAGACCTTTTTTATAATAAAATCTTTTGATGATGCTTAACAACTCACACTAAGGAAAAACAAGAAGTTTGAAATCAAAAAAGAGTGCATGGTAAGGGCAATGGTAGAAAAGATAAATATAATAATTGTTGACTAAAAATTTGAGATTAATTATACAAAAGAGGTAAAGAATTAACATAATAACCACAAAAACTACAATTCAAAACCTAAACACAATTTGAATTGTTCAATGGAGTATAATCAACACAAAGAATTAAATTAATAAAACATTACACTTACCTTCATCCTGTCAATGTGATTTACCTCCATTATTCTCCTTTGCCTTGCTTTCTCTTAGATTATATAATACACTTCTTTGCTTCAAGCTCAAGTGTGTGAATGCGATCAATGTATGCAAAACACCAAAGTTCATGGTTAGCCATTAAAGAGATATGAGGGATTCTTTTATAGAAATGATTTATTTGAATGAACAATCAAGATTAAGAGGTGAATAATCAAGATCAAGGGTCAAGAATCCTTAAGAGAAATTGATGAAAGAGTTAACTAGTTGCAACTAGCTACAAGATTTCAGGTAAATGCAAGAAGATGAGTCCACTTCTAGTGGAAGTTTTAAACTTAGAAAAAAACCTAAAATCAAGCAAAATGAAATGGGATCCTGTTATTTAGCAAATGATATCTTGTTTCACTTTGGGGCCTCAAGCCAAAAATGAGGTCTTGCTTTTTAGAAATGGGATCTCATTTCTACAAAATGAGATGTTTTTAAAAATTCAATTTTTGCTCGAGTTTGTTCTTTGTTTTTCGGTTCAGAAAAAAGGCTTGGGGACCCGAACCTAAGCTTAGGACCTAGTTTGACCTGCAACTTGGAGGTCATGTCAATGTCACAAGAAACGAGTGACTTTGGACATATGTTTGAAGATCTTTTTTGCAATTTTTTTTTATGAAATTAGAACCCATTATAGATGAGGCTATGTAGATTCAAAATATGTAATTTTTTTACAATTGGATTATGTTTTATATTTTTGAAGTAATTTTTGATGAAACTGATCCATAAACTTGAAATATTAGGGCTTTTTAGTATTTTAATAACTTTTTATTAAAGTAATTTAAAAAAATAAATTATGTATTGGTAATATTCAAACCATTCTTTTCAATTTTAAAAAAATTAAAAAAACGATATGTTTAGGTCATCTTATGCGTGACGTCACAATGATTTTTTATTTTTATTTTATAAAAGGGGTAAAAATTTATTGAATAACGGAAACCAGCATTACATACAAGTCAAAGGCAAAGGCCCGAAAAGAATAAAATACACAAAAGGACCCAGAAACAAATCATTCAATGCCCCTTTTGTCCTCCGCGAGAACCCTCTCCAAGTCTGGACCAAGCTCCTGAGGTAGCTGAGCCCAATCCTCAATCTTCCAATCCTCTAGATGCTCTGAAGCCCACTTGGCCAGACAATCAGCCGCCCTATTCCATTCACGAGGAATATGGACAAAAGACACCTTCTCCATAAGATTACCAATCTGCAAAATTTGTTGCACCAACACTGCCAACTGCCAGTTCACATCCGACATCCTTCCTTTATTGAGTAAATTAACCAGAACTTGTGAATCAGATTCACAAATAACCCTACGCCACCCCAGCTCAAAGGCCCTCTCCAGGGCATGAAGAATCGCCCAACCTTCCATGAGGTTGATAGTCTGAGTTCCTTTATGTATGGAAAAAAGAAAAACCACCGAACCAGAAGAATCCCTGCCAACCCCACCAACTCCATCAAGACCAGGATTTCCTTTGGAAGACCCATCTGTATTAACCTTCAAGGTTCCCACAGGGGGACGCTGCCAACTTCCTTGTCGCTGAACACGCTGCCTCGCTCTCCTACCATTCTAGCCCCACGAAGCAATAGGGGTAAACCCCTGAATCCCCAGCCGAGCCAACAACTCCGCATCTTTCTTCTCAAGCGGCATCTCCTCGACACCCTTAGCTTGAATTGTCTCCTGAACCATCCCAAGAACTCTAAACCACACCTGTTGAACCTGTAACAATTCCCCTTTGAAAATCCTCCTGTTCTGTTCTAGTCAAATCTGCCACAACAGAAAGATAGGACCGGCCTGCCACGCATCCTGCAAAAAAGAGGCCATCGAGGGAGGTCTGCCTAGGCTAGTCCAAAACTCCATTAATGAAGAAGCATGAACACATGGGCTATTCCAAACACCCCACCAAGAATGTCAAATCTGCAGAGTGAAAGGACACTGGAAGAACAGATGGGAAGAGTCCTCAACCCCATTCCCGCACAACACACACTTCGACGGGCCCTGAAACCCACGCTTCTGAATATTGTCCCAAGTCAAACACCTGTTCCAAGTCAAAATCCAGGCAAAGCAGTTGCATTTTGGCCAAGAAAACTTATTACACACCTTTTTCCACCAAGGGACTTCCGCCCCCTCCACCCTTTGAGAAAGCAACCTCCGATAACCCGACGCCACCATGTAGTAACCTTTCGGATTAGGTGCCCATGCAAGAATATCCTTATCACTGAGGGGGGGACACTGTCTACCTGAAAGAATCATATACAGATCCCTACACTCCTCAGCCATACCAATCGCTGGCCACTCCTCTGGAGTCTTCCATCTAGCTCTCATAAGCTGGCCCTATAAAGAAAGCACCTTAAAATCACTCACCCTCGTCTAGCCAGCAACACTGAAACTCCTGCTCAAGGCTACCAAATTAGGGAACTGAGAGAGGATGGGAGGATGGCCATCCCAAGAGTCGTGCCAAAAATGAACCTTAGTCCCTCGCCGACAGATCCAAAATAAGCCATCCTTAATGAGTGCAACTCCCTTCTTAAGGGTAGCCCAAACCACTGACCCCTTTCCAACCAAGGGATAACGCGATATATCTTCCCCAGGAGTGCCCTGAATATACTTAAAGGAAAGAATCATAGCCCAAACCCTATCCTTCTTCGTGCACCACCTCCAATATAGTTTAGCTGCCAAAGCCAGCCCTTCCAGAGCGGGTTGCCTCAACCCCAAGCCCCCCAACTCCTTAGGGCAGCACACCATGTCCCATCGAACCAAACTCCACTTGGAAGACAGCAGGTTGCCAGCCCATAAAAACTGTCTAGCCAGTGAATCCAATTCAGCCACAAAACCTTTGGGGGCCACCTGCAACATACACCAATAAATGGGAAGGGCCTGGATCATAGACTTCAACAATTGAACTCTCCCAGCAAAGGACAACCATCTGGTGGTCCAGTTAGTAACTTTCAACCGAAGTTTATCCAAGATAGGCTGCCATGACTCCCTTGATAATGTACCCACCGCAATAGGAAATCCAAGGTAAGACAGAGGGAGGGTCCCAATCTGGAATCAAAGAACTTGAGCTATTCTCCTCTGGATAGGACCCGGAGCATTGAAGAAATAGATGGAAGATTTGTCGTCATTAATTGATTAACCTGAAGCCTCGAGGTACATATCCAACACCCTGCGAAAGTTTGTTGCCACCCGAATAGTGGCAACCCCCATCAAGGCAGTATCATCCACAAACTGCAAATGTGATTGAGGGGGTAAATCACCCCCCACCTCCATCCCTGAATAAAGCACAACTCCACCTGATGTCTCAAAAGGCGTCCCAACCCTTCCACAAGAAGAATAAACAAATAAGGGGAGAGAGGATCACCTTGCCTTATCCCGCGAGAAGCCTCAAACAACTCAGAATGCTCCCCATTAGTTAAAACAGAGAAAGAAACAGAAGTGACACAACTCATAACCCATTGAATCCAATCATCTCCGAATTCGAATCTAGCCAAGATCTTTTGAAGAAAGGACCATCGGACTCTATCGTATGCCTTTTCCAAATCAAGTTTGATGAACATAGCCTTTTCTCTAGAAATAGCCATAGAGTGGATGGTTTCAGTAGCTATAACAACCCCATCAAGAATTTGTCTGCCCTCCACAAAACCACTTTGCTCCTCAGAAATGAGGAACTGAAGCCACTTTTTCAACCTATTAGCAATTAGCTTTGTAATAATCTTATACACCACATTGCAAAGGGCAATAGGGCAGAAACGGCTCAACCTGTCTGCCCCTTCACACTTGGGAATAAGAGCCAAAAAAGTGGCATTCAGGGCCTTTAACATTTGCTTATTCTGCTGTGACTCCTTGACCACCGCTAATAAATCAATTTTGATGATCTCCCAGAACTCCTGGAAAAACTCAATCGGGAAACCATCAGGGCCAGGGGATTTTCCTTTCTTCATTTGAAACACTGTCCTTTCCAATTCTTATAAAGTAATCTCACCCATAAGATCCTCCTTCATCTCTTGCGACACCAACTGAGGAATACAAGAGAGGACCTGAGCCTCCTCCACCGAAATCCCCTGCAGTTCCTCTCTGAATAGGGAAGAGAAATAGTGAACAACTTCCTCTGAAATATGTTGATGAGAAGTCAGAGTCTCACCTCTATCAGTGACCAAAATAGGAATAGAGTTTCCATGCCTTCGTGCCCTCACAGTATGAAAGAAGAATGCTGAATTTTTATCCCCGTCCTTAATCCAATCAATCCGAGATTTTTGCTTCCAAAAGATCTCCTCTCGCAGCTCCCATTCTTCCAAAGCTTTCAAGGCCCTAGATTCCTCCTGTAATAGGCTCTAAGACACCCCATTCTCCCTAATAACCCTCGTTATACCATCCAGCTTAGCTTGTGCATCAGACTTGGCTTTAAAAATATTGCCAAAGCAATTCCTATTCCAATGTTTAATCTTATACTTAACAAATTGAAGAAGCTTAGTGAAGACATACATTGCTGTACCAAAGGAAGGTCTGCCCTCCTGCCACCACCGAGCAATGAAGTCATGGAGATCCGGATCCCGCAGCCACATAAGTTGGAATTTAAAGAAAGGCTTGAAGGGCTGCCTAGCTGAGAGGATAGTAATCTTTATAGGCCAATGGTCTGAGCCCCTCCAGTCAAGAATCTCCGAGGAAGAAAGCCACCTATCCCCAACCCAAAAACAAGAAACCAGAAACCGATCCAACCGCTCAGCAATGCAGTTTTCACCAGGCCTCCGATTGTTCCAGGTAAAATGACCATTACCAGGCTTGATATCCACCAGATTCAAAAGAGAAATATTGTCTTGGAATAGGAAGGAAGAAGCCTCCAACCGCATGGTACCACCCCGTTTCTCAGTAGTCTCTGTGATAGCATTGAAGTCACCCCCAATGATCCACGGAAGAAAAGGATCCATACTTCGAACATAGCGAATATTCGACCACAAAATTTGTTTGCCCTGCATATCCATCGGAGCATAGATGTTGGAGAACAGAACCAATTCACCAGACTCATAGCAAGAGGCCACCAAAGAGATAGAGGATTTGAAGGACACCCACCACTGGGGGCAGATCTTCCGAGGGTTCCATAAGCAGGCCACCCCTCCAGAAGAACCCTGAGCACCAATACACTGGCACTCACCGTTCATCCAAAGCTTGGGCATAATACTCATCATACATTCCACAGAAAGCTTGGTTTCTTGCAAAAAGAGCATATCAGGAGACTGACATCTAATCAAATGCTGAACAGCTTTTTGTCGAGGGCCGTTGTTTAAGCCCCTAACATTCCATGATAAAATAATCATTTCAGAGGACTTGAGAAATGAGAATCCAAAGTCTTGACTGATCCTGAATCCACCAGATTTTCCCCTATCAATTTAATCTTCTCCAAGTCCTTTTTCCTACCCAATTTAGCTACTTTCTTTGCCCCTCCTTTCTTAAGATCTTTCTGCAATATACCCAAATGTAGAGATGGCTTACTATTTTTTCTGGCCTCCGAGCCAGACTGCCACACAGAATGAGACAAAACCTCACTATCCTTCACCAAAACGCTACCTGAATCTTTCTGAGCCTCCATCTTTAGTTCAGATTCAACGTGTACGGACCCATCCACTAGTGGATCAGGAGAGACCATGAGCTCAATCCCCTCCTGACCAGAGCCTCCTCCAACAATCTCAGCCTCTTGTAAACCCAAGCCCACCACTTGATGGTTTTCCTGAACCCGCTCAACCATTTGCCCTTGATGTTCAGTACCCAAAATTCCTTGATCTAAATCCACCAAACTAGGATTCACTTCTTGTTGGTTAAGATCCTCCAAGACCTCAAATCTATTAAAAGTATCCTCATCCTGTCTCTCTTTCATGCTTCTTTTATACCCCTTATTCCTATTCTGAGATCTGACAGGAATAAATCCTTCCTCCCCAGTCCCACTACTCTGAATAGGGCCCTTGCCCTTGTCCACTCTAGGCTGGTTGCTGGGAGGTTGTGAAGAATTGGACTCCAAAGGCTTGGCCCTTGGGCATCTATGCAATAAGTGGTCGTACTCATGACACAGACGACATCTAAATGGTAAAGTCTCGTAGTCAAGCTGTTGAATCCAAGTATAAGATCCTGCACACACCTCCAAGGAGTTTGGCAGGGGTTTACTTAAATCAATTTCCACACAAAACTGAGCAAAAGTCATTACCTTTTTGAACTGTGTCTGCTGCGAAGATCCCATAGGCTTACCAAGCATTGAGGCTAGCAGATGCAAGACATCATCTCGCCAACATTCGACTGGAAGCCTTGGCAATCTAACCCAAACAGGAACCCTACTAGGAATCTCCTCTGCCGGATCAAAGCCTGCATGCCACGGCTTGATAAACAAACCCACTTGGTTGTAAAAATAAGGGCCTCCTTCAAAAACCTTAATCCTGTCTGCCATGTAGTCGAAGGTCACCATAAAATAATTGTTTGCAAGGAGCCTAATCTCCATCTCACCTTCCGGCAGCCAAGTTCGCCAAGCCCAAGCCTCCAAAAATTGCAACAAGATTTTCAACCCCAAAAACTTACAGTATAGGGAATGTCGAGAGTAATACTCAATATCGTCTGAGAGCATCTCCATCGGAATCACAACATTCAACCTTTCTTTTCACCTCTCTAGGCATCCATTAATCTTTGGCAAACGAAATCCCCCAGAAGAACCCATCTCATTTTTCTCCAAGTTTAGAGCAAATAAATTATTATCAAAAATTCTAGACCCCTGAAGCAAGGGTTTCGAGCCAACCGTTGAACGAAAATCAAGCTTGGGTCCAGTCCCTGACGATTCCCCTTGTGCCATAGGTGAGAAGAAGAAAAACAAATCAGGCAAACAAAAACTCAAGACCACAAGATAAAAGGCCTCGCGCCAGGCTTCGCCCCCACAAACCACCACCAATAGGGATAATTGCAAAGGCACGCGCAAAACACCAAAGGGAAACTTCACAAAGGAAATACCTAGCCACTAGAAGAACACGACGCAGCTACAGAAGAACAGTCGTGCACCAACACCCGTACTCCCAAGCACCATAGTCCCACACGGGCCTTCCAAGCAAGCAAAATCTCCCCTGACCGAAGCACTCAGAAGCTCTCCCAGCCGCCAAGCACACAGAGAAAGGATGGAGCAAAGACTGTCGGCGCAGTCCAAACCCCCACCTTCGCACACCAAAGAAGGACAAGAACGCAGAAAAAAGAAAATAGAGAAGCCCAACCCCAAAAGAAAAAAAACCCCCCCACAGCGCACACACATGCAAGACTAGAAACGGGCTAGGGCTCGGCCGCCCTAGCTCGACCCGCACAGCACAGAGACGCCATCATCTCAAAATCATCAATCAAATTGGACCTCTATCACAATGATTTTTCAAAACAACAAATATGACCAATTAAAAATTAACAAAAAAATTACAAAAAATATCGCAAGCATTCTTGAGTGTGTTACAAATCTTTTCCCAAAAGGATTGAGAAAAATATGATTATTTAGGTCAAAATATGGATGATGTACACGTGCATGGTATGGTAAAATAAAGTGACTTTTAAATAGTGGTTTTTAGACACGCCAATTGAAAAATATATTTGTATCATCTGGGTATTAAAATAAATTATATATTTAGAAACTAGACTTTGAATACTACATTTTATGATTAGTGACATTTTAAAGATTCTATATCTAAGTGCTTCAAATTGTAAGGTCAAATGTGAAAAATTCTAAAAATCAGGAAAACACTTCCACTTTTTGGTCAAAAAAATGGACTGAACTTCTTGTACACACCCTTTGTTTGTATGGAGAATTGATTGAAGAGTTAAGAGATTTGATTGCTTTGTTAATTCACATTGAGTGGGAGTGAATTGATTTTTTTGAGAAGAGAAGTGAAATTGATTAGTTAGTTGACTGAGAAAAAGTGTTTGTTAAGAATGAGGTGGAAATGCATGAGATTAATAATTAATTAAATGAATTAATTATTAGAGGAATGTACAAGATTACATTTATTAAATAAATAAAATAAATAATTTTATTTATTTTGGAAGAAGATAATATTTGAGAAATAAATTAAATAATTAAAAATAATTATTTAATTCAAGAAGTGAGATCTTGCATGAGTGTTTAATAATTAAATAAATTTAATTATTATTTACATGGGCAAGATTGACCTAATAAAATAAATAATTTTATTTATTTTTAGAAGAAGATAATGTTAAGGAATAAAATAAAATAATTACTTAATTTAAGAAGTGGAAATTAATTAAATAATAAATTATTTAATCTCGGAGATAATAACTAGATAAGGAATTTGCATGAGATTTAATAATTAATTAAATGAATTAATTATTTGTGCAAGTGGGATTTAGATAAATAAATTAAATATTTTATTTATCATTAATGAATGGATAATGTTGAGAGATTAAAGGATAATTAAATAATTAAAGTAATTATTTAATTTAGAAAGTGAGAAAGTGGACAATTAAATAATAATTATTTAATTTTGGAAGGGATAATTGATGATTAATTAAATAATGTTAATTTATTTAATTAATTTAGAAGAATAAAGATAATTAAAGACATAATTAAATAAATTGAATTTATTTAATTAATCAAGAAGATAAATAGGAGTTAAAGACATAATTAAATAAATAAGATTTATTTAATTAATTAAGAAGATTAATGATAAAATGAATTAATTAAATAACATAAAGTCATTTAATTAATAGTGGAATATGCATTAGTGATAATAATTAAATAGTTGAAACATCATTTAATCATTAGGAAATGACAATAATTGGTGCTAAAACGTTACTCGTAGGCTAGGACAATTTCGGGTATCTACAATAATAAGTAGGTATATCTATGGATGGAGACTACAACATCCAATACTAATAGAAAAGACTCTAGAGAGGAGTAGACTTCCAAGAAAAGGGAAGGGAAAAGTAGAGGAGGTCAAGGAAAGACTTTCAATGGTACCTATTATGATTTGGAGAAGTAGGCTATGGGAAATTTGAATGCCTAAAAGTAATGAGAGAAGGACACATTAAAAATATGGTAGATATTGCATGAGGAAGTAAAGAATCAGGCAATGAGATAACTAACATGACTCTTGAGTGTTGAGAGAACTTGAAGTTGTGCAAGATTTTACAAGACAAAAATCCATGGTTGAGAAAGTGTATCTTCCATGCTATGTAAGATGATTATAGATGAAGGAATCATAGATAACTTAGCTTTCCACTTAGGTAGTAGATAAATTGAACCAAACAACGATATTGCATCCTAATCCTTATTGTGCTTCATGGCTATGAAAGAGTCAATATATTAGTGTGAAGGAACAATGCTTAGTTGTATTTCATATTGGGGGTTATTCATGGTTTGTTGTAATGCAATCCCTATGAATGTAATCAAGTTTTTTTGGGAAGTCCATATAAATATAATTCTTGTGTCATCCATAGTGAAAGGATTAACACTTTAATTTATTAGTGTTAATAATATCATTATCTACTTAGTTAGCTAATCATCTTTCTAGGACTGACCTATTCACACCTAGCTTAAGTTTACTTAGGCTTCTTTTGCTTTTTGTCTCACTTCATAGCAGGTTGAGACATGTGTCCTCATGACTTGAGACGCCTATTGAAACTTGCTCACCCACTTGTCAAGTGAGCTCACAAGTGTCCCATCTTTGGAAGGGTATTCAAAGTTTCACTCCTACCTTCTCACCCTTGCCTATGTATGCAAGGATTGATCATGCATTCTACATATTCTATGATAGTTATTTGAATTTTGTATTGTGATTGATTCATTTCATTTTAGTTTGAATATTGCATTTATTATTTGTTGCTCCAACATGGTATTAGAGTGTTGAATTGCAAGTTCTTTCTCAAGTTTTGGTGAATCAAGTTTCCAACCCTATCAACGAAGTGTCATAAAGCCAAAAAAACAATGCCATCATGTCTAGAAAGCTCGAGAAACAAAAAAATACCTTTCATTCGTGAATTTTAGTAACTTTGATTTTTTACAAATTTTGGTCTATTATATGAAAAATTATTAAAAAAAAATGATTTTTTTTAGTAGAGGTCGATTTTCCCTTTGCCCAATTGACCTCTTGGGTCAATTTTGTGTTTACAAGAGACAATTTGGCCTATTTGATGTATTGCACAAGTATTTTGGATATTTTCATTGTCGTAGGTTAGTGGGAAACACTATAGACTCTTTTACACTTTTTTTTTGGCATTAGTCTTCTCTATACATACTCTGAGATACTCTCTATTTGTTCACAAGCATTGGATCTCTTCTTTGAGGCCTATTATTATATCTGCCACTAGGCTTTTTATTATACACCTGAGTATTTAGTATAATTACTCCATTCATATACTTGGCGACTCCTTTTTGCTAATTTTAGTCTCCATCTACTACTCATTTCAAACACACGACATTATTTAGAGAGGGTTAATTAGAGGAGGTTTTGTGCCTTCTACTACCTAGACAACCCCACGACCTCTCCACATGGCCTTTGCCTTCACCTTGGTCTCACAACAACCCATGAGGATTCTTTGGGGTGACATCTCATTTTTTGGTAGATTTAATCTCTTCTACCAACTTGTGACCTGCAATATATGTCAAGGGTTCCATAAATCTACACTTTGCAAAATTAATTTTTCATTGAATTTTATTTTGCAAAGTCTAGAAAGTTGCATTATCTTTAGTAGCCTCTCCCATAGGTGGGAATTTAATAGGTTGCACCCTCTTAGAGCTCCAATATATACATATGCCACCTTTATTTCCAATGCTTACTTCCTCTCTCTACTTGGCCTCCATCTACAACCCACTCAACTTAGGGTGGATATTAGAGAGTGTTTTATGTAAGCAATTTGTTCCTTCCACTTGCAAGCATCTCGACTTGCTCACAAAGGTGCCTTAACACTACCCTCCATTGTAGCAATAGTGTTATGTCCCTTTTTCCAAAAATAGAATTGACTGAAAATAGTAAGTTTCCATTATCCAAAAAATAGTAAGTCGGAGGTATCAAGAAAACATTGGAGTATAATATTATTTAATACTTATATTGCCCTAGTGCAATTTTTATCTAAAGGACAAATAAATATTAATTATTTAGTGGTGCCGATATAGGTGGGTCAAGAGTTTTGAAAAAAAAAACACTTTAACCTCATGTAAGTGCCTAAAAAAAATGCATTTTGAGTTGTCAAAAGATGCCTTGTAAGTGGTATAATATGAAAGGCTAAGTTTAGAGGTGTTATAATGCATTTTATGACTTTTGCAAGTGCCTAAATTTGGGGAGGAATATTTGGACGTGAATCCAATGTTTGGTAGAAGTTTCTAGATGATCAAGAGTTTATAAATATTGGTCATTTTGCATGTAGAAGGATCTTTATGCATTTTACAGACTTATGCTTTCTTCTTCAAAGGATGAGAAACCATTGAAGGAGTTATCTTCCAGGCTAATAAACTAGGGAGATAGAGACTTGCAGGCAGTGGGTTTACAGGTCTCTAGAGGCAACTTCATACAGGGGTTGCAATTGTGCTTTTAGAGGAATTTTATTATATGCTTTTGCAGGGTTTTTGGTTGTGGATTTTGGTGTGTTTTCTTTGGAATTTGTAATCTATTATTTTTCTATTGTGAGAAACACTATTATGTTTTATTTTTCTATTATAAACAACTCCAAGATATTTTTATTTATTCTTTATCATTATATTGGAATTCTTGAGAGTTTTTGGTGTAAATCTATTGGGGTTTTGATGTATTTTGAGTTGTCAAATTGGTAGCAATTATGCATATTGTAAGGGAATATCTATAGACTGTCCAAAGTGACTTTTTACAAGCTATTATGCTGCCATTTTTTTTGTAGAAATATCATAAGTGTGGTTGGCTTCATTGGTGCAATTTTCAACGCACCTAATTTCACAATTTTTTCCTATTTGTACATGAAATCTTAAAAATTGATAAAGCATTACAAAAATAAAATTTAATAATTTATTGGGGATATTACAATGGTATTATAGCCATGATATTTCCAGCCTGAGGGTTTGATCATATTTTTTAAAGGGAGGGAGGAGTTAAATATGGTTGATTACACAAAAGATTTGGCTAGAGATCTAGCAATCATCAGAGAAACATATATTAATCAAGATGAAGAATTTAGAAATGCAATTTCATACAATGATTATAAATATTAGATGCAGAGAATGATGGCCATCAAGCGTCATAGACAAAATTTGGACTCTAATAGAAGAGATCTTGGGAGAAAAGTCACAAAATCTTTAGCACTAACTTTTGATGGGTTGAACACAAGATCTAAGTTAGAGCATGGTTATTTGAGATGCAAGACTAGATTACTATTCCAGTTCAATGGAGGAGCAAGTTGTCATTCAATGTGTGATTTTTCACTTTGAAGGAGTTGCTCATGATTGGTGGTACCAAGGTATGAACACCCAAGATCACATTCAAGTAAATTCATTTGATGAATTTTGTCAAAGGTTGATCGATAGATTTGAAGAAGAAAATGTTGAAATATGTTAAAGAATCTGAGACAATGATATAAACACTTGAGACACAAAATCGAGATATGGAGGAGATGGTGATGATTCAACATAAAGAAAAATTAGATTTACAAAAAGAAGAGGGAGTTCAACCAAAGGCACTCCAAGTCATAGTGGTTGAAGGTAAAGATTCTTTAATTAAAGAAAATATTTCAGTGATTTCTAGTGAGCTTCCAATTCAAGAGAATCTAAGTATGGAAAAGAAGGTGTTAGATCCAAGTGAGAATGGTCAATATAATAACTCTATTGTTGGAAATGATTTCATGATGGATTCTATAGCTCAATCTTATCCTACAAATGATTTTCATTATGAGAGTGACAATTTTACTATGAATTTCTCAAAAAATCATAAATTAGCAAAGGAAGATTTTAGTTTTAGGAAATTAGAGCATGAATCTCTCAAAAAGGAAATAACACATGATAAGCGCAAAGAATACTTCACCTTGATTGCAACAATCAACCCACTTTTACTTGGGACCCAAGTGTGCTAGCACCTAAGCATGCTAAGGGTGTATTTTGGAATGAATATCCCTTTCATTCCAATATTGTTTTAGTTTCATCCCAGGAGTTATGTGAGCAGGATAACATCAAGGAAGCTAAGGCTGAAAGGTATGGTGATGATGTTGAATACAAAGTAGATTTTTTATTGTTTAGTTTTGATTCTGACCCAAAATATAACAGCCTTGATGTTGATCAAAGACACATAAGTATTGGTTGTGATCATAAATGTAGTAGCCTTGTTTTCCATAAAAGGGGTAAAGGAGAAATTCATGAGGATTGGGACAATCATGGTGTTTTTGGTGACAAAGTAGTGTAGAAAAAAGCATGATGGAGAATGCATTTTTAATTTGATACAACCACTAAGGAGATTAAAAATCTCAATACCAAAACATTGGGTATGCAATGTATTCTACTCTCCAAGTACTCAAATAGTTATGTGTGTGCAATGGTTGCATTCCATGTGTGAGTTTCTACATAATCATCATTTTAGAATAATAAATAAAACATGTGAAGGGAAAAATATGGTGTTTGAAGGAGTATTCAAGGAAACAATGGGAGTAGACACATATATGAAGAATTCTTGCAGGAGACAAGTTTCATGGATAATAAGATTTTTGGTGATGGAGGATATGCATGCTATCACATTTTATGGTAAGGATTATAGTCTTCATTTTGATTTTCAAGTGTTTCCAAATCAACATAGCATATTTTTCAATATCATGTTCCTAGGAATACCCTTGGATAGAGGAATCTGACATGTCATAGATTTGGGAACTATGTGGAAGAATGATGCCACATATCTTGACCAAGACAATGACATTCAAGGCTTTCAGGAGGATGCAACAAAATAATCTTTGGAAGGGATTTAAAAGGTAAACAACTTATGTCATGTGCTTTTCATTTCAAATCCATTTTTGGAAGGATATGATGTTTTAGGGGATGATATTTGGGCTTCCTTAACATAAATGATGTGATCCATTCAATTTGAGAGTATGAAGTTGACATATGCTACACAATGTGTTTACGAAGAGTTACAAGATGTCTCCATTAAGGGATATTCACATGAGAAGGTACAATAGTGGAAGAAACTTAAGGGAAGTGGTAATGAATTTAATATTATGCATCTCAATGGCCCATGTGTAATACTTTCAATTCAAACAAGGAAAGAAGCTACAACATTGATGGGAAGAACACAAGAAGCTTGGGTTAAGTTTGTGAAGGTATCCATATAATGCCATGTACTTTTCATTTCAAATTTATTACAATATTTTTCTATGGGATGTGATGTTGTAGAAAATGGAGTTGTTATGGTTGTTTTTCAAAGGAGGAGCTCCATGAAGTTTGAAAGCATGTAGAGTGAAGTTTCAAGAAATGGTTTCAGATTCTTCTCTAAACCATTTAGCTTGTTGAAGAAAGTAATCTATGGGTTGCTGATTTTGAAGAATTTTAGAGGTGTGCAAATGTTGGTGAAGATATTTTAAAACCTCACATGGCTTTCCACTAATTCAACATTAGACATACTGATGACTATTACTCAGGTTTGTCATTTTGGTAGTTGTTACACCAATTGCATGTTGCCAATTTTAGTAAATTCAGTTATGAACAACTATAGATTAGTGTGTTTGGGGGAAGAATACTTACTTGATGATGTTAGAATAAGGTCTAAAATATTAGAGAGCACTAGTCCACCTATCATAACACTTATTTGGATAAGATACAAGGAAGTTGTTCCTGTAGTGTAGTATGTGTGTGTTGTTTGTAGGTATCCTATGAAGTTGTGTGAAGATTTATGTGTTTTGTGTATTAGGGAGTGTGTTGTTGTTGTAGATAAATTTTATGCTTTGGTAGATCATTTCCTATTGTTATTTTCCCAATTCATATCAGCTTCAAAAGTTGTGGCTTTGGTTTTTCAACTTGGAGTAGAACAATATTGGCAATATTGTGTGATTTAGAGATTCTATGAGTATTTAATAGGATTTGTATGTATTGGGGATTATAACATGTTGCTTTCTTGGGTGTACCTAAAAATGTATGGTATTCCTTGGAAAAATATTCAGAGAGATAAGTCACATAAATGGGGCGATAAGTTTGTGCTTGTAGATATTCTTAGAAAGAAGAACAATTTCAGTACATATGGATTGTTGCTTGTAAACTTAGACTTAGAAGGATTATTCTATGTATGTTGTTGTTGTTGCATGATGCTAATTTCCACTCCTCTACTAAAATTTTTCTTATCTCAGATCATTCCATGAAGTTGGAATTAATATCTCTCAAGTTGAGGTAAACTATGGGCTTTTTGCTACACATTCCTACATTGAATATTTTAGTATTGTGGAGGTAAGAGAAGTGTCTATTTCCCAATTTCATTTTTTCTGTATTGGTGAGTGCATTCAATCATATATCAGACCTACAAGTAGCAAAAATCAAATTTTTATCATTGGGAGAAGGTTCAAAAGTTACATAATTGATTCATCACATGGTAGTGCATTTGACAAGCTTACTAAACCTTTGTGGGAAGATGAGTTACAATTGGAGTATGATAATGAATGCATCATTTAATTACACATACAAAAGCTTATATTGTATAGATTTTGTTGTTGGATTCATAGCATTGGAACAAAAGAATTCGAGTCCTCATTTTTGCATGATACTCTTTGGTAGAGATTGCAACTCTTCACAGGTACAGGATCAGGACTTAATATTCATTTTGGCATGTTTAATCATTGTGGAAAAAGGATTCTGGAGCATTATGGTTGTAATTGCTCGAGGGTAAGCAATTTTTGGAAAATATGATTTGTCATGTCCCTTTTTCTAAAACAAGAACTTACTAAAAATAGTAAGTTTCCATTATCCAAAAATAGTAAGTTAGAGGTATCAAGACAACATTCAAATATAATATTATTTAATTATTACATTGCCTTGGTGCAATTTTTATCTAAAGGACAAATAAATATTAATTATTTAGTGGTGCCAACACAGGTGGGTCGTGAGTTTTGGAAAAAAACACTTTAACCTCATGTAAGTGCCTCAAAAAAATGCATTTTGAGTTGTCAAAAGATGCCTTGTAAGTGGTATAATATGAAAGGATAAGTTTAGAGGTGTTATAATGCATTTTATGAATTTTGCAAGTGCCTAAATTTGGGGAGGAATATTTGGACGTGAATCCAATGTTTGGTAGAAGTTTCCAAATGATGAAGAGTCTATAAATATTGGTCATTTTGCATGTAGAAAGATCTTTATGCATTTTACACACTTATGCTTTCTTCTTCAGAGGTTGAGAAACCATTGAAGGAGTTAACTTCTAAGCTAATAAATTTGGGAGATAGAGACTTGTAGGTAGTGGGTTTACAGGTCTCTAGAGGCAACTTCATACAGGGGTTGCAATTGTGCTTTCAAAGGAATTTTATTGTGTGCTTTTGGAGGGTTTTTGGTTGTGGATTTTGGTGTGTTTTATTTGGCATTTGTAATCCATTATTGTGGTATTGTGAGCAACACTATTGTATGTTATTTTTTTTTTATAAACAACTCCAGGATTTTTGTATTCATGCTCTATCATTACATTGGAATTCTTGAGAGTTTTTGGTGTAAATCTATCGGGGTTTTGATGGATTTTTAGTTGTCAAATTGGTAGCAATTATGCATATTGTAAGGGAAAATATATAGTCTATCCAAAGTGACTTTTTACAAGCTATTATGCTGCCAAATTTTCTGTAGAACTCTCATATTTATTGCTGCAATAAAATTCTAAGTGTGGTTGGCTTCATTGGTGCAATTTTCAACGCACCCGATTTCACAATTTTTACCTGTTTGTACATAAAATCTCAAAAATTGATAAAGCATTGCAAAAATTAGATTTAATAATTTATTGGGGATATTACAAATAGTCGTTGAAAAGCATTGAAGGATTTGTTGTGGGTTTTATATGGTGGAGTAAATTTTTTATCTCTACTTAGACTATATAAAACCTACATCAAAGCCTCCTCACACGTGGGCTCTTCATTGCATAGGATAGTGACTAGATCAACACCAATATTAATTGCCTTTCCATGCAACATCTTTCAATGGTTAAAATTCCCCTATTGGTGTCATACTACCCACACATTTTTGAAGTTTGCTGACATTTGTTGTAACTTTTTTATTAGCATTTTTTTGTTCCTTTTCTTGTACATGCAACAATTAAAGTTGTTTCTTAGTCATTTAGGCAAATTGTCACATCACTTTAAAGTGTTTAAAGTGGGGACTTTTTTTATTTTTCCATAACATGCAAATGGAGCATCAAAATTTTGAGTGTGAATAGTCGACAAGAAGCTAGTTCCATTGCTAACATTTTAGCGTTAAGATGATTTAGAAATTGTACCTTTTAATCTATTTTTTAACCTTCGTATTTAAGTGTAATTTATGCAATTTTTGATGGGGCATAACTTTCACCTCGTTTATCGAAATTTGACTTTTTTTTTGAAATTCATGAAAATTTTACAAGGATTCTAGATATGAAGTATAAAGATAGTTTTAGAAAGCCTGTTTTTCTCAATTTTTAAAAATCTTTGTGAGTTATAAATAGATGATTTGGCTTCCAAACTTGAACAAGCTTGTAATTCTTGTTTTACATATTTTTGGGGGGGTCAAAAATCATATTTAATACAGTTTCAGGGGGTTTTCTAAGGCACAAGTTAGGTGCCTTATTGTGTGTGCACCATGGATACTGAAATCAACTTGTTAACTCCACATAATTTCCACACATGGAAAGTCAAAGTACAACGACTACTTCAATCTAAGGGATTATAAAAAAATGTTTACTAGAGACAACAACATTCAATTTACTAGGGATTTTGAGCACTTTACTTATTGAAACAAGTTGGATGAAGCAATGGGAATCATAGGTCTTCTTGTTTTCAATAATTTGTAATTTCACATTTCTAGTTGTATAACTCCTAAGCAAATGTGGGACAAATTTGATGATCTCTTTGGTAAAGTTGACGAGTTCAAGATTCTACAATTAGATGCTGAATTAACAACATTGTCTCTAAATGCTTTCTCTTTTATTGAAGATTTCTTAGTTCAGTTTAAGTCTTTGCTCTCTAAACTTCAAGGTTTTCGTAAAACAAAAATAGATAAAGAGTGTCTTCTTGATTTTGTCCAAGTTACAGGGTCCTTATAATATATTTGTTTCTTCCTTTTACTCTACCGTGAATGCTCTTGGAACAACACATGTAATGCCATATTTTGAATAGTTTTATGATAGACTTACAAGAGAACAATCTAAACTAATCTCTATGGATGCTATCACCTCTTCAAAAATTCAGGCACTAGTTGTCAAAACATCCAAGGAAAAGGAAAAAAGCCTTCTAATAAACCTAAGGAAAAATCAACTTCAAAAAATGAGCCTCCATCTAAGCAGAAGAATCTAGTTGATACACAAGCCATATCATCTACATAGTCAAGAAAGAAGACTTACAAATCTAAAACGAAACTTCATTGTACTTTTTGTGGATTACAAAATCATGATAGTAAAGTTTGTCATAAGAGGATTGCAACTTTGGAAGAGGCCATGCAAAGACACAACATTGATCTTCCCAAACCTACTATGGGACATGCCCTTACAACCAGGGGTTTGGATTCATCCAAGGACAATTGGATAGTTGAATCAAGAGCCTCACACCACATGACTCACTCATAGGATCTTCTAGCGTCTATTTCTAACAACACTACTTCTAATATTTCAGTGGGAAACTCTTCATAGATTCCAATTATGGGGTCAGGTACAATACAATTGACAGAGGGTAGCATTGAGGATGTTCTCTATGTTCTTGAGATTTCAACTAATCTCCTTTTAGTTTACCAAATTTTTCATATTGGTGATGGAAAGGTAGTTAAGTTTTCACCACATGATGTAGTTATTTGAAAAGTGCACCATCTAGAGAAGATTGTTGCATCAGGCAGAGCATATCATGGGTCTCACTTATACATGTTTCATGGTTTTGAGTCTTCTTGTGGAGTGTCATGTATTGCGCATGTTGAATCTTTGAGAAAAATTTGACATGAGAGGTTTGGACACCTCAATTATAGGTGGGTCAATTGCTTTTCCTTTAGATTTCATTTTTATATACGTATAACTCGATTACACATTTTTTAGTTTGGAATCTCAAAGTTTATATATTGATTACAAGTTTATGATTCCATAAATTTATATGTTGGTATAAGATTATATTGACATTTTATTTCAACTTATCCTTTGATAACATCTTAGATATAAATATAGGAGAACTTTCAAGGAACTTTGCATCATGGTTTAGAGAAATTTGTATATATACTATGTGTTCTCTATTTTACTAAAAATAAATTTAGATTTTTTTATGTTCTTGATTATTTTCATATTTTTGTTTTATTTATTTAATGTTTTATTTTTTATTTTTTATGAAAACTAGATTTATAGATGTCATTCATTTATTTAAAATATAAGGAAGTTAAATTAATTGTTAATCTTTTTTTTTAAGATATATTTATAAATTTATGGATTTTTTCTTCATATTCCTTTCATATCATGACAATGTACATGAAGAAGAGTAGTTGGTTGATATTCATGAAAAAAATTCCTAAATAAATAATAACACAAACAAAATAGAGACATTCCTTATTTTGATATACCTTTTTAATGTCCTACTCAATCAAAATGTTTAAATTTCTCTCAAAATTTAATTTGAGGATTCTTGGATATATTTTCATTGGTATATTATATCATTGCTTCAAAACTCCCATATAAGATTTTGATTAATGTTAATTTAATTCAAAATTACTAATAATTTTTTCCTTAATACATTATGCGAATGATTTTTACCTTAAGCTTTTCACATCACTCTCCATAAAATCATGTTCTTTCCAAAAATACTTTAATTGCACCATTGTCAAACCATCATTTCACACCTACTTTACTTGTTGTATACACATATTTATAATATACTTTTCAACATGCCATCACATCTTCAAGTACAATTACTAATTTAAAAAAAATCATAATCAAATATATGTAAATATATAAAGAGTTCCCTACAACAAAAACACTCAAAATTAAATATCAATATGTACACATTAAAAAAATACTTCTACAATGGATAAAATAAATAATTCTAACTTTATTTTAATAATTTGACTTATAATAGACAAAATAGACTAATCCAATTCTAGAGTTGTGTATTAATAATATATTAGTACAAGTTGTCATATGGATAAGAAATTGAGGTGGAAAGCTTCAATTTAAGATTGAGGGAGGGACCATGGTGGCCCACTATGATTTAGATGTTTATTTGACACCCACCAACTATTTATAGAATGTGAGAATTTAAATCTACATTGTATAAATGGAGAGGTAAAATATAATCAAAAGTTATGTATGTTTTAATTTTATTTTTTAATATAGGTAAAAAAAGATATTTAGTTTGTTATGAATTATGGTAAAATTTGATAATTAAAAGATCAAAATAAATTTATAATTTGAATAATGAAATTAATAAAATTAATATTTTAAAGTAATTATACTAATTTATTAGACAAGAGGTTACGAGGTTAGTCTCCCCTCCGTGGGTGGTGAGGGCATCGCCCCATCATCACCAGCCAGTGAAAAATGTTTACCAAGCACACTACATTTTATAAGAGGGGATACTTGATTCCTACAAAGTCTGAAAAAATAAAATAAATATTATAGTAATTTATAATTAATTAATAATAAAGAGAAAGATATGTCATATCTTTGTGAAAATATAATTGAAAGAAAAAATATTTAAAATCAATTTTGTGAATATAAAAACCTTAATTCTAAATAAAATATATAATACATAATGTAACTCTATAATAAAATAAAATAATAAAAAACACACTAATTTTTTAATATATAATAAATAAAATAATTATATAATAACATAATAAAGAGGTCAATAAAAAATAAAATAAAAAGCCTTAACTGTTGTACATAGTTAAACCGTTACAACTCCGCTCCATTTATATCAATCGGATAATTATAAAAAATAATTAATTTAAAAACCCACCAAAATTCAAAAGAAATACTAGGCCTAATAAGTTGAATACAAATTCTCATGTCCTCTGATCGGTAGAATCCTTACCCTAAAATCCAGTTTAACACAAATCTCTATAAACAACCCGTACCAGTGTGGGTTGAAAATATTTGTCAGCCTAAGACGAGGAACAAATTACTTTTCCAAAGACCATCTGCCATCCAAAGACCATCGGCCACCCTACACCAAATGATGTCTCCATTCCGACTAATTTCTTACCACACTCCCTCGAGGTGTACCTCCTAATTGCCAGTAACCAAATTGGTGATCACGATAAGTGTCACAGGAAAAAAATATAATCTCCCAAACCCAAGGTTTTTAATAAGTAAATTTGTTGTCTGCCATCGAAAGAATCTATCCTCTTGTCTGTACAAAATATTCAAACCTATTCACAATTTCTAATGCACTCGATTGCCACTAAGACTTGCTTCCGATTGGCCTTTGTGGAATTGAGAAAATCCTATAAATTAGTTAGATCTATACCAACTTAAGCCTCTTCCTCTCTCCCAATTTTTTTTGTTCTTTCGATAGATTCGGTAGGCATACCAGGGAGACGATTCAAGCAGAGCCCTAAACCACATTATTTCTTCTTCTTTAATCCCCTGGCAGTTGCAGGAATTTCAAGGTATGTTGTCAGTTACAGTTTGATTGATAAATCTTATATTGTTTAAAGAGTTAAATCCCATAGGAACTGCAGTTGGTTTTTTGTTGGGTATGTAGAGAATCCAGCATTTATGTATCTGTTGCTCTTAATTGGAGGTGGGTATGCTCTGGATCCATCAAGTGATTGTTTTCTTTCGTCTTTTGATTTAAGTAAATACTCTGGAATGGGAATCCTTTGGATCCAATATTTGAACGCATGCTTTCCTTGAATTTAGTTGGGTGTACCCAATGCAGTTGAATGATTTGGGCATGTAGTGGATCAAAGGCATTGATGTCTCTTGTATCTAAGATATCTCTCTATATGCGAATGTGTGTATATATGGACTGTATATGTATATATTATATATGCATGGATGCCTGTTGTATCTATTTCTCTTTATATTTGTGTATGCATGTATAATTTTATGTGTGCAGATCTTTATATATGTGTCTGCATGTATTTTTGTATCAATAGATTTTTGTAAGTGTTCATATACTTATATATGATGTATTATATATAAACACATGCCCATAGTTCCTATTTCTCTGTATTACGTGTATATATGAGTGCATATCTGTGTGTACTTGCATGTATATATGATGTATTGTATATAAACCCATTCCTACAGTGTCTATTTCTCTGTAAATGCGTGCTATTTCTCTGTAAATGCGTGTATATATGAGTGCATGTCTGTGTGTACTTGCACGTATATACGATGTATTATATATAAAGTTAAACACATGACTACAGCGTCTATTTCTCTGTATATACCTGTATATGCATGTCTGTGTGTACTTGCATGTATAAATGCATATATATATATACCCATCTTTGATCCTGTGATACCCAAATAAATTGAAGTACGGTCCCATTTCCGCACATTTTCAGAGCATTACCCATGTAGAACATAGTTTGTAGGTTTTCATCCATATTGCATTATCGACCCAAAATAGCTGCAGCAAGCATCAATATCATTGATTATTTTAAGGATATGGTGCTTCTATGGTCAAAGTGTTAATTGCAGTTTCATTTTGCAGTCATGGGACTTGGTCATCAATGAATGACTTAAAACATAAATCCCAGAAAAATCAAACTCTGGCATTGTATATTAAGTAAAGTCCCATCATTATATTCTTCACTTGGTTGGCTTTGGAGAATTTCGATGAATCAATCAGAGGGTTATGGGCATTGATCTGTGGTGCACACCCAATTCAAATTGGTTGCAGCAAGTGTTAATAATTTTGATATAGCATATATCCCATTTAGAAAACATATTTGTGGGGTTATAATTATATGTGGCATTTTAATAATTGTTGAGTCATTCTTTGATGTTTTCTCATGTACATTGGTAATAATCACAAGTGCACTTACAAAGCACACAAGCACCTCTAAGATATATTAGTACCATAAAGAGGGTGGATGCTAGCACATCAGCCCAGGGGCTTTCACCTAAAGCTTGCTTCTGGATTGACAAAACTTTTGGTGCATGTGATGCCTTATAAGCCTAGCCTGTCTATTTTTATTTTCATTGTGGATAACTATGCACCTAAGATTCTTCTTACTTTTTAAGTGATTAGAGTTTTTGCCATGCAACATTTAGATGTTTTCTCAATACTTGTTAAATGCATTATTAGATTAGTGCAAATTATTTAGAAGTTTTTATTTTCATGGTATTTTTAATTGGGCATAGTATATTTATTATTGATAATACTCGAGTCCTCCTTTGGTAATCTATTTCTCATAAGTGGTCATTTCATCTATAATTGTTCTCTCATGTGGTACAGTTCTATATTTGTGTGTGCGATATAGAACATTATACAAATC
The DNA here is from genome assembly GCA_007258455.2 of Sequoia sempervirens. Classification (NCBI taxonomy): domain Eukaryota; kingdom Viridiplantae; phylum Streptophyta; class Pinopsida; order Cupressales; family Cupressaceae; genus Sequoia; species Sequoia sempervirens. The sequence goes on from VDFB02000002.1 coordinate 236,825,642, forward strand.
ATTCAGATAGTTGTAGGCATTTATCTGCATTGCATGTATTGCCATATATATCAGAATTAAATGGACAAACGCCTGACTTGAGTTTACTTATTCAAATCTTAGAAGGATCTGTCCTAAGGAAATTGCCAGTGTCACTGCGTTTATGACTAAGTAGAATGTTTTCATAATATCTTGGAAGAAGGAGGCTTTTGCCTTTGCACCTCAATTCTAAACATATTAGAAATTTACAATGGAAGGTTTCCAAGTAAGCTTCATTTTTTTTCTGTTGCCACATGCAAGTCACTTGATTTTCTCCTGGCATCAGGCACAGATACTGAAATCTTCTCCTAACTAAATGATGTAATGCTTACGCACATATGAATGCATGCATATATTTAATGCATGTACATCTAAATACATTCACCTATCTGCATATATAAAAGCACAAATACATGTATGTATGTTCACTGTAGATGAATTCTCACAACCCTGTGATTTGGGCATTCTCTGAATCTAGCATGTTGATAGGGATAGTAATGGGAATGCACTTATATATTTGGATATGTGCTATTACAAAGTCTGCTGCAGTTAATTTGATATGAGCATGCACTATAGATGAATACGTACGACCCTCTCTTTGATTTTCACGTGCCTTGAATGTAGCACAGTGATGGGCATAATAGTGGGTGGGGCTGTACTCAAGTTGATTTGGGTGTGCTCTGGATCAAAGACATCAATGATTTGTAAAAGTTATTGCCATTTTGGTGAAAACAGTCCCAAACCCTGCCTAGGGTTTGCAGTCATAAAAAAAATGCCATAACTCGAGTTTCCTCCATGGGAAAATGCTACTAATTGGTGGGAAATTCTGTCTTGGCATCATCTACATCCCTGCAAGTTTTGGAATTATTTCATGCATATGTGAAGATCACTTTGACAGAAATTTCTGATCTACAAAACATGACTGTTCCAATAAATCTATGTGCTGTATGATCTATGTTATGGCAACCAACAAATCTATGTGCTGTGGGCTCTTGGATGGTTGGTAAGACGTTGTAACATGTTGTAATAGGTCTGCACATGCCTATAGTTGATTTGACAAATTGTGTTTCTCTTTTGTTTGATGTTTTGGTCTAAGGCACTAGTGAAAGCAAGTCCTAAATTGCAGGGTTCATGGTGTCAAACACTTGGTTGTGTCATGAACATTTGGAAACCCTTAAAGTCTGTTGAAATAGGTCTGAATCCATCAAGTGGCCCTCATTCCATGTTTACTTCAATGATTGAGTTCAGTTAGATTGCTGCCCCCATGTTTTAGGCTTCGAAACACATTCCCAAGAATGAGCAAGGGTGCATATTTGAATCATTTGTATTGAAACCCTGTTTGGAAAGTGTCAAGTTGTGTTAAGTGAAGGCTTCTCTGCATCATAAAGTCTTGCAAAATGTCACTCTCAAGGAAGCATGGTCAGATATAAAAGCATCTAAAATAATTTTTCGAGTTTTTGGTTGTGCTGCTTTTGCACATATTCCTAAGGAAAAGAGAAGAAGAAAAATGAAAACCATATATGTTTGTTGGCTATTGTGGTTAATAGAGACATTATTGTAGATGAGAAAAGACCTTTCTGCTCTTTTAATTAATGGTAATTCTATAGATAGTAGTGCATAGGTAACTACTCTTGATTTTGGAACAATTTTTGATGTTGAAATCAAACAAGAAACATTAGAAGCCTCAAATTCTAGGGGGTATTAGTTGGAGAAGAGAGTGAAGCTTAGTCTTCACAACACAATCAAGGGGGCTAACAAATGAGATGAAAGTGGTACTATACCAAAGTGAAGGATGTTTGGGAAGATGAATTACCAAAGGCAATGGAAGGCCTATCTACATTTGGGAAAACAAATTGTGCAAGGTGGCAAGTAGTTAAATTTTGCTCTATCTTCTGTTGTATCTCAAATATTTGAGCCTTGGAAATTTGTAGAGGCCAAAGGGAAGTTTGAATGGGAAGCTGCCATGAAGGTGAATTACGTTGCCTTGACGAAAAATAAGACTAGGGTGTTGTCAACATTGTCCTTAGGAAAAAATCCATTGGTTGTAAATGCATTTATAAAGTGAAGTGTAAATCAAATGGTTATTTGGACAAGTCCAAAGCTCGTCTTGCCTCTAAGGGATATGCATAGGAGGAAGGGTACACTATGATGAGAACTTTACCCATATTGTAAGGATGGTAACCTTTGGTTGGTTGTCTCCATTACTTTTCAATTTGGATGGAAGGTATATTAGATGGATGTTAAAAGTGCCTTCTTGAATGGAAAGTTGGAGGAAGAGGTCTACACAACTCAATTGCAATGATTCTTGGTTCCAAGCAAAAAGCATTTGGTTTGTGGGTTGACAAATTCCTTATATGGACTTAAGCAAACTCCTCAATAGAAAGCTCGATATAGACCTTACAATAATATGGACTTAGGAAGTGGTTCACATTATTGGGCTTATTTAACAAGCCTTTGTGCAATGTAATATTCAACAACTTGTTCAAAAAAGTTAATATAGGAATATATGATTGATGGTAAATAGATTTGTCATTGCGATTGTTTCTCCAAAAATGATCCGGTTTGTTCAAAGAGTAGTGGCAATCATTCTGAAGTTGGAGAAGTCGTTACTAGGGTAACAACTTTCCTCTGCGTTTGAGAGGGGTAGCTCCCTCATATGATAGGGGTTATTTGTAGTTTTTGCGTACTTTCAACCTGAAAGTACATAAAGGAGAAAAGACAAAACTAAAGGAAAATGAATAACAAAAACCCCAATGGTAGACAATTGAATACCAACTGAGATTTCACAACAGATTATAGATTACAAAGGGCATTTTAAAATATTTTTTGGTATGCAATGATGACGAAGTAAAGATGACAAATCTCAACATACAAAGAGATAAAGCTGCTTCAACACATTCAAATCAAGATACCAAGATATGATTGTGTTTCATCAATCGCATAGATTACCAATGGTTTAGACAGTTACACAAAGGGATTACTGATATAACATACAAGAAATCAGTAATAATAATGCAAGAATACGTTTAGAACATACAAACCTAACTGCATCCTTCATTATCTTTATGAAATCATACAATTTCAAAACCCATTATGTACAAAGTGTCAAGCCAAATAGTCCTGATACAATCTCTTCGAATAGTTCTCAAAAGTTTCCCCCTTTTGGAAAAGTCCCCCCCTTTTTACAATAGCAAGAGCCTTGTACTTATAGGCTTCTTTCATAACTAACTAGTAACCACCTAGTAACTACCTCAACTACCTTTTTAAAATAGGATAGTTTTGAAAATAATAAACTTTGTTTGGTTATGTTTTACATCACTTTTTTAGAAATAAGGTTCATTTTCCAATTTTGGTTACAATAAGTGACATAAGTCACTTTTACAAAAAGATGACTAGAAACTTATAACTTTTGAGTTCTGGATCTTGTTGAGGTACTTTTCCATCTCTGTTCTCCATTGGACTTTGTACTATAAAAAGAAATCAAAATATCTCTTAACATGTACCTAGCAACAGTACCTCATTTAAAATCTTGGACATTCTTATAAAGGTCTTCAATCATCTCTCGACAATGTAGTTGAGCGTAGACTAGATTCATGCATTTTGTAAATTTTGGCCAATTTTAAGAAGCCACAATAGTTGATTTGGAAGGAAGGTTGATGGCTAGACTTTGCATTATAAATTGGCTTTGAAAGCCGAGCAAAAGCCTTTTTGAGCTTGTGCCTATTGTAGCTCCCTTCTTTTAGACATAGGGTTCTAGTTTCTCTTATACATCCTTTCCAAGAGAATTGGTATAGCTTTCTTTGAAATTCCTTCTATTGGGTTTCCACTTGTAGATTTAAAATTCTAAAACTTAAAATAGCAATTTGCAACCCCAATCTATGGCAGTGAATACAACATGAGATTAATGATAGCAAGTTTCCACAATCCATATCATAGATTTGATCACGAAGTGTGATTCAAAACGTTGATGCTAAAAACTTTTGACACAATCGAATCTAGAAGCAATACAAAGCTACAACATGAGATGTTAAAATATTTTTCAAATGATATCATCAGTCATTATGTATCACTAGGAAAAACAAGGTCTTTGAGAATTATTATCTAATTGACAGCCAACGACCATACATTGATAGCAAAATAATCCTGTCTTTGCTCACGCTTAATGCTCCCGTCTTTGCTCATGCTTAATGCCCAAATGTCCTTTCTATTTGATTTAAGCCAAGAGGAAGCTTGTGTGAAGATGCTGATAAATATTTATTTTCCTTTGATCGGTATTTAGAGAAGAGTTCATAAGTTGCATCGGTAACTTAAGATAGATTATTAACTTATGTCAAAGTGCCAATACATATCTAATTCACCTTCGTCATCGGTATTTTGAACACGATTCACAATCATTTAAACTTTAACTCGTAGCTAAAAATGGTAGTTATGGGCACTCTCCTCTAAAACCTAATCCACAATAGAGACAAAAAAAATATGCTTCTAAACAACTGAAGTTCATGGTAGGGGATGTGATAAAGTACATTTGACCATGTTTTTCCCTCAATTTTTTTTTTGGTTTTGGTCCCTCAAGCAATAGGCAAAGATGCTTGGATAAATCATCAAGGCATGTGTGCTCATCGTCCATATACATCCTGTTACTAATATTCCGTCCAACAACCTAAATGTATTGTTGGCATAAACTGTTCCCTTCCATTCTAAAATGAAGAATTTGCCATTGAACTATTGGACTTTAGATGTAGCTGCATGTGAGTCAGGTTTGGCATGGATTGAGAAAAGAAGCAATCTTGAACATTAAATTGAACCTCGAGTGGCCATTTTTTTGTATCTTGAAGCAAAAGATTGGACAATCCTGAGAACATGATGAAAAGGAAAACTAACAAAACTTTTGACCAGATCAATATTTCTTCATGAAATCTTTTCCACATTGTCGGTAATGACATAAAAAATCCCCTTGTCAACGTTTTGTTCCATCTTATATGAAACTTCTAATTTAATTGTAAATCATATCACGAAAAATTGAACCTTCAATATCTGACCAACCGAGAGGTGTTCTAAGCTAAGAGTTTTCCACTTTAGGCGAAAATGATACTTGTAACATCCCCCCATAAAAGGAATTTGGACCAGCTCTTACAGATTTTCAAATTTAATTGTTTTTCATAATTTTCGGCAAGTTGCACTGTTGCTTCTGAGGATTAGAACAGGGATGACGAGAGATTTTGCTTCACACTAGTGAATGACTTAACGTGTGAGGATATAGGAGTGTTTGTGACTAAAAGAAACTTGACATAAGAATTTTGAGGCAAAAAGTTTAAAATTCGGCGAGTTTAAAAATGGGGCTAACAATGATAAAATTTGATAGCATCAATTAAGTATGGTAAGGATAATTATGGGAGAACTTGTACAAAATAGAGGAAAATTCCTTAGATCAAAGGTGGTGAAGTGTGCTGGAGGCAGTATCATTTCCACCAATTGAAGTGAAACCACCTAGAAAAAGGGAATGGTTCAATGAAGGATCTACAAATTTCTTACAAAAATTGACACATTGGTGACTGATTGGATGTGCTGCAGCGCAATTGCATCAATTTGCCAAAATTTCAAGAAAAGTTGCAACTTTTGATGGTCATAATATTCTTAGTCCTTGTACCAACACAACCCACAACCATGCAATTCAAAGATCAGTTAGATTCATGCAATGGGAATACAACATAAAGAAAAAAATTAAAATTGTCACTTATATCAAGATAAGGTTTTAAATAGTGAATTAAAAAAAGATACCTTTGAAAGTCAGAAAGTTAATTGACCTTTTTACCATTTGTCTATTAACTAGTTCCAAACTAGTTTATTGCATTTTCAAATTTTGGGTTATTGATGTTCGTAGATATGGATGAAATTTTCTTCTATTACGTATGTGAATGTTCTTTAACATATGCATAATCTATGGACATGGTAGCTTTGTTTCAGCCTTGTTAAACTGCCACTCAATTTTTTAAAATGAATATGATCGGTCTCATGTTATATGTTATATTTCTACATTCTTTAAAGTTTAAAATTAACAAGTTTAATACTATCTTTTGGTCTTTAGGTTTTCTTAAGAGTTACATTATTGGCAAAGTTGCAATGGAGGACTTGATGGAGACAACTACAATTGCTCATCTTTCAGGCCTGCTTTTAGATGACCTGCGACCTACTACTTCAACAGTTAAAGATGCACAGAAGCAGCCTTTTGTTATTGGTATGTATTATGGGTTAAACTGCTGTTTTCTCCTCACTCTTCTTAAACTAGATCTTATATTTATATAACTTCTTGGAAGTGCAGTTTTAAACTAAATTAGTGAAAATCTTCCTGCAATTTCTTATATTTAACCACTTCTTTGTAGGCATGCAAATAATTGTTAATTTCAATAGAGAAGGAAAATCAATTTGCTATAATAGGAAATTCCATGGATAATAGGAGGTAATGACCTTAAATGTTATGAATGTGGTTGTTTTGTGAAGTTATCTATGAACAATTAATTCTGGTATGAATATTATTCATATAATCTGTGTATAGAGCAGGCTTTCCAAATTGTTCCAAACTTCCAAGAACTGATGCAATACAATTCAGCTATTTCTTGTATTCTTTTTTTCTATTTATAGGGGCATATAAAGCAAATACGTACTTCTATATTGACTAGTTGTCAAACTTAAGGAAGTAAACTCTTTTTAGAATAATGGTCAATTTGACTTAGTCATGATTTGTGAACTATCGTTAAGGTTATTTGTGTGATGCAGTATTACATGGGGATGTGTCCCCTGAACTTCTGCAGCTCTTCCCGTCTTTGAGAAATTTTTGAGGTTGTGGGGACGGCCAGGAAATATCCTTGGGGAGGTCCCTGGGCATCAAAAAATTCAGGGATGTTGTGGAAACAGCAAAAAAAGTAGGGGATGGCTGGCTATCCCTGGTACCCCTGGAATGGTTGGGCATCCACTACAGCCCTGCCAAGGAAAAGAGAGTCAGAAATTGAAAAAAAAGAAAAAAATTAAGAAGAAATGGTATCAAAATTTGTACTAGCACTGGTTATTCCATGTTTGGCATATCAGATATAAAAATAATGTCAAGGCTGCTGCAAATATATGGCTTTTTGGTACTCAGTTCTGTGTTTAAGCTCATTATCAGTGTAACATTGTAAAGACATATTAGTAAATAGAAACTCTAGATATTCAAAAATCAATTGTAGGAAGAATGAAATCCAATCTCTGCCCTTGAATGTAAAGTGTCAAATGTCTTGAATATCTAAGATAGCCTGATCTCTGCTATTACAGGAAATGATGTTTGTAATTCTCTTCTTTGTATAATATAAATATTTATGTTTAAAAAAACAAAAAACACAAGGCTGTGACGGATGACCCTGAAATATTGCCTTAGGTCTTTGAATGGATAGTCCAGATCCAAGTGTTTTACATGTTGAAGACATGGTTTGATGAGACACTCACTGGAAACATATATCATCTACTTAATTGAAAAATCCTATGTCGGTACCATGAAGTAAGACTGATCTATAATCAAATCACTTTCATAGTTATATTTTTTGGAATACCAGATTCAAGTGTGAACATAAACATTAAATCTACTGAGGTTATGCATTTACCCTATGATAGTTGTAACTTGTAGCCTTTAGACATTTTGTTGTAATTTTTGTAGAATATATAAGCACATTGACAATGAAAGTGATGGAATTTTGTTAATTTGTATCCATTGTCATGCTGAATTCTCAATTCACCTTTAATGTTACATAATATGGTTCTATGTATATGATGAATGCCTTGTATGTGAATAATTATAATTTTGTATATTTTAAAAATTCTCTCTTTTTTTAATTGCTATTCCTTATCCCCTAAAAAACGCCTCCTGTCCCCCTACCATCTCATAAATATGTCTCGTTGTCTCTTGCTGTCCCCATCCTGGAAACACTGTGGAGCATAGGTGTGAAGAGAACAATGTTATCTAGAGGGCAATTGTATGCACCATTTTTGAGCCATTCTCTGTTCTGTGAACCATTTGCTGAGAAATGGGAAGTGATGTAACTTTCAAAGTATGACTAAAAAATGATGAGCCATATGAGGATGCATTGACCCTATTGCAGTTTCTGGCAACTTTTAAAGAGATTAATATGGTTTATGACATCACTGGCAGCTGTAGATTCCTTAGTTGCAGTAGTATTTTGGTTCTAGCTTGTTTCTTCATTCCAATAGCTTCAAGTATAGGCTTTTCATATGATGTTGGAAATTTCTTGATCTATAATTTACAAAAAAATGAGTATGAAGCTATTTATGTTGAGAGACAACCTATAATTGTAAGACGAGCTGGAGTTTAATGGCATGAGTATTAACAAAAACTTCTAAAACTCCACATAGTTGACAAGAACAAATATTAAAAGAACCTTTGAGAGCTAGATAAATATGTAATGAAATATAAATATAAAATAGCTTTTTAAATAAAAATAAATTTAATATTAGTGAATAAAATTATAATAGACTTTCTAAATAAAATAGTAAGTAATACTTTTTGAAATAACTATGTGGTTAAATATAGAGTTAATAATTTGTAGCAATATAAAATACTAAATAGTTTTTCAAATAAAAATAAAGTCAATATTAGAGAAGAAAATAGTTTTTAAGTATTAAATAAAATGGTAAGTAAAATCTTAGAATTTTAATAAATAAAACTTAGTAAAACATATCTTTATAGTGCTATTAAATAAAATAGTAAGTAAAAAACTTTAGATATCTTGAATATATTTTAATACATGATATAAGTAAGTGGATTTTGTGTGCTACATAAATAAAATAAGTTACATATAAATATATAATATTTACTACACTTTTCAAAATGAAATAAAAACAATATTGAAGTATTAGTTTGATACTATAATAAAGTGTATGTGTATGCTTGTCTGTAATAAGAACTTGTAGTTAGTTTGTTGTAACTTTTGTCTATTGTTAGACCATCGTATTTTTTTAGTATATAACTACTTTCTATTTTTAGCATATCATCAATAATATAATGTGATGTTCTCAACTTTAAAAAGCATGCCATTTTCTCTCAAATCTCTTTCTTCAATTCTTACTAGTATGGGTATTGTTGTGCCTTGCACACTTCCCCCATTTTGCTTTTGGCAAAATGTGGATCCCCCTTTTTTTGTTTTTGCTTTTGTTTGTTTGCTCCCTGGGGGGTATCTTAAATTTATTCTTGGAAATTGAAGTTTCCAAGTTGAGAGCTCTTTTGATTGCTTCTTGCAAAAATAATGGATAGAAAGCTTTTACTAAACTCTTGAGAGGTTTGAAGTTAGCCCTTCTATGAACAAGACAATGACCCTTCTTTCTATCACCTCAAGAACCATTATCGATAATCTTCGAAATTCTGCTACGTAGCTTTCTAAATTGCCTTCTTGCTTCAGTTCAGCAAGCTCTCTAAAATGAACCTTTGGATCCTTTCTGTCACGTTTGTCAATGATCCTTTGGTGGAACTTAGCATAAGTATCAATCAAACTATGTCCTTGGGTGACCATCCCATGGTACCACCATTCATGTTCTACTCCTTTCAAATGGAGGGTAGCATATTTGATCGCATCTCCCTCAAATATAGGGTTAAGAGAGAAACTGGTGTCCAACTTCTAGATCCATGCATGAACTGTACACTTGTTTGAGCCATCAAAGGTGGGTATTGACAGCTTACCCAACTGTTGCTGCAAATCTTGATGGGTAAAGTTTATGTCACTCCCTCCTTGGTTGATTTGTCATTTTCAAATTACAAAAAATTTGCAAAGACATGGTTGAATGAAACTCATTTCCCAAAGATTGATACTTATGTAGATGATCCTTTGGATCCTTTCTGTCACGTTTGTCAATGATCCCTTGGTGGAACTTAGCATAAGTATCAATCAAACTATGTCCTTGGGTGACCATCCCATGGTACCACCATTCATGTTCTACTCCTTTCAAATAGAGGGTAGCATATTTGATTGCATCTCCCTCAAATATAGGGTTAAGAGAGAAACTGGTGTCCAACTTCTAGATCCATGCATGAACTGTACACTTGTTTGAGCCATCAAAGGTGGGTATTGACAGCTTACCCAACTGTTGCTGCAAATCTTGATGGGTAAAGTTTATGTCACTCCCTCCTTGGTTGATTTGTCATTTTCAAATTACAAAAAATTTGCAAAGACATGGTTGAATGAAACTCATTTCCCAAAGATTGATACTTATGTAGATAATCTACGAAGTTATCCCAACCATTTTGATTTTGTTGCCCTCCTTCACCTTCAAGTGTTTCTCTTGTCAAGAACTTGGGTTGAAAAGGTCGAATTGTAGAATTGATCACTATTTTGGTGTGGTTATTATTGTTATTCATTGATGTACTCCCCTCATCCATCTGAACTTGATCAACTTTAGAAGTATTCAAGTTTTGGAATGTTTGCGTCATTTTAGTCAACAAATTTATCAATTGTTTCTAACCTTTTATGATGGCATTGAGCATAAATCGGTTCTTTTTCCTTCATTAGGATTTCTCCTTTCCCTTTCTGCCATATCAATATTCTCTATTTCAACTCTGCAAAAGGAAACTCTGCATTTGTATTCAAAGGATCAAGAGATTGAGCTCTACTTGTTTCCCTTAGTAGTAGTTGAATTCTCTGTCATTGCGATGCATGTCATGTGATTCTTTGCATTAACTAGCTTGTATACAAGCTATCAAGATACCAAGATCTCGATGTGGGAAGGTGAGAGCATACAGTGATTTGGGACACTGACCTCCTAGCAGCAAGCTACATAGATCTAAATGAATGCAATCTGGAAATGAAAGTGATTTTTAATGTCATGGCAGCTCTAGATTACAATATTATAATCATTAATAGGTCTTCTAATATTTTTGGCAGTAAGTCACACAGAAAATTACAAATAAAATGTTACTCTAATAAACTGCATGACTGAATGTTTAATAATGGGAAATATAATATGAGAATTTTAAATAAAAATTAAATTCAAATTTTATGCATCATTCCTTGGATGGTGATGCTGATCAAATATTAGAAGAGCTGCAACAAAGGCTGTGGAGACCTTTGTTATCAACCGAATAACAACATATATTTGTCACCCTATAAGGAGTACGACAGCCTTAAGAAATAAGTAAATATCTCTATTTTTGATGCAACAACAGCTATTATGAATCGGAACCTTATCTCAATGAGTCACAACCTTTAAATAAAGGAATCAAAACCTTTGAATAAGAATTCAAGGTAGCATCCAAAGCTGTGTCCACCATTATGACAAGTACAACAGCCTCCTTAGCAAACAAACACATTTATATATTCACCAAGATGAATCATTGGCATCTTAAAGGATACAGCAGCCTTTAAATGAAAGAGAATAATATTCGCCACTCTTAAAAGAGTACAACAACCTATGATGTTGCAATTTAATCCTCTCAAAAGTGCAGCTAGTACCATCAGGTACAGCTAACATCAAAACATTAAAATAAAATATTATTACCAACAGAATGTCAAAGCAAATCAAGCAATAGAGTATTGAGCCATAGCATATGTTAGGCGCGCCCTTGTAAAACCATTTTCATTTGGAAATACATTTCAACATATCACATGCTTGTTCACTAGCCTTCGTTTAAATGCATAACCTTAAAGAGTCTTATTCACAAATCTATACTTACTAATTATACAAGATGCACGAGTCAAGTCTGTTGCTTTTGTATTCCTTCTAAAGGCCATATGTGGTTTCCACTTTCAGTTGATTGTTTGAATTCATCTGCAGAAAAAAATTAATTATTTCTTTTGGTCTAAAATATAAATTTTTATATTGTGCATTCAAGTTATATGCTGCATCCAAGTTAGATTATTTGGATTTCACCTCTTTTTTCTTGGACTTACAGGTCATTGTTGAATTTTGCAGGGGTTGCTGGTGGTACAGCTTCCGGAAAGACTACAGTTTGTAACATGATCATTTCACAACTTCGTGATCAACGTGTTGCTCTTGTGAACCAAGTACTATTCATTGTCTATCCTGTCATTCTTTGTTTTAAATTTTAACTATTGAACCCTTGAACATTAGTTTGAAATTGTTTTCATTTATAAGTTTTGTCAAGATTGCCTATTTGGTTATTTAACATACATCTTAAATTTGAACCTAAAGGACACATTGTAGCTTTCTTGCTGATATTTCTAAGATTTAAACTTATTTACTCTGCTTATAGTGGAATTGGGGATATGCATCATTTAAAAGTTTTTAGCCAAACTTAAAGCTAGATATGAGAAATTATTTGTGAATAAACATAAAAATATTCTATTTAGTTTCCTTGTGAACCTCTTATGATCGATGCAATATGAAGTTTCATCAATACAGAAAGCCCAGTTAAAAAGGCTGGCAGAAGTGATTTCTGACCAAGAATTTATAGATGTCTGATCTTTGTTCATATGGAATCTTCCTTGAAAAAGTCATTTTTGAGGAAGTTATTTTACATGTTTTGCTGCATATAGGAGTTTCATCTTCTTTTAATCGACTCAAATAAGTTTGTTTTTCGTTTTATCTATTTTCACAGGATTCATTTTATCGCGTTTTGAATGAAGAAGAGTTAAAGCATGTTTCTGACTATAATTTTGACCACCCAGGTAATGAGTTAATTTTTGTTGGTGGCTTGATTGGTTCTAAGAGGATTTTTATATTGCAAATTGCATTTCTTTCCTGAGTTTTTGGGGTGGGGCTTAAGGGTTTTGCACTAAGTGAAATGTAACTTTCACAAGGTATGCACCATATACGCAATCTGGGAAAATTTGGCTGTGGATAAATAGCTAACATGCTGACAAACTGTAATTATGCTTGCTAGAACTGAAATTTGAATTACTGATATTACAAAATCCCCTGATACTGGTTTTGGTCCATTTTCTTCATTGCATTGCATAAGTATAAATAACCATATGCACATCAGTCAATGGCATTTTCTATTGTTACTACTTTCTTCGCTGAATTCCATGTTCAAAGTAGTCTTTTGATAGGATCTGTCTTAATGTCAGGTGAATAGAATCTTGGCGAAAATTTATTAAAATTTATGAATCACACGCCTCCTTTTCTTGTCAACAATTTTCTGTACAGAGTGATCTGTAGAAATTGACAGCTGATAAGGAGCATTGAGAACCTGGGGAGTTAGGCTAGCTGCACGTCTTATCCAACTGGCAATCTGCATAAAATTTTATTCTTGAAGATGATGTGCCAAATGATTCACATTTTAAAATCTCTGAAATATGCTTTTCATCTTAGTAGGCATCAGGCAGTGCAAGGTCTTTACTTTGTTTTAGTGAATTGATGAAAAATGGTCAGAGGCACAGTAGACTTTTGGAGTGAATGCTCATGGAACAATTGTAGTGTTTGTTTGTGATAATTGGAGCTTTTTATGTTTGCATTCAATCTAAAGAAAATAAATAAGAACAGAGGTTATTAATGTACAAGCACAAAGTGGACTGAGCTTCACTCTATCAACGCCATAAAACAAAGGCATTAGATTAGTTACTGCCTGTTATGTTGAAATTAGTGAAGGAGATTTTGCACATTTTTAAAAACATTGTTGGATTTAATTGACGAGTTTGTTTTTGGTGTTAATCTTTTTTACCAATGAGGTGTATGAATAGATTTCTATTTATTCAGAGAATATATTTCTTGACATAAGTGTTTAACTAGTTCATATATCTTAAAAACGTATCTGTTAAACTTGTGAGCTGTCAACCTCAAGGTACTGATCTTGAAATTGAGGGAAATTAATTTGTGGGCTATGCACCCTAAAAAATGTCTGGAACCTATCCTAAAATTTTAAAAGAAAAATATCTAAGGGAGCCTATTTTAAACTGTGAGATAAATTTGTGGACCATGCAACTTAAACTAAATATATTTAATTAACTTGACAAATGAAATCTAGAAAAGATCTGTATATTGTACTTGAATTTTAAAGAGAGGGTCGTATTACAAAAACCTTTTCAAGCACAAGCTTGTAGGGGCTAAAAAATCCCAAAAAATGTGGTAATGACCAAGATTATGAACAGGAAAAGTATTTTGCAGAAACAGAGCAGGCTTAGACAAATTCTGAAATAAACAGCTAAGGCAACAACCAACAAGTGACTGGAACAAAAGAAGTTTTCTCTTCAATTGTTTTTGTGGGGAGGGTTACAGAACAGTTTCCCATTGTTAGTGCCGATGGGTGGCTAGCCTTCAGAGTCCCAAGCCCAGTAACAATGTTTAGAGTCTTTTTCTGAGATTCCCACTTTTTTGGCCCATCTTTTTATTGAATTACATGCCATTTTTTCTTGGTCTTGTCCATCCTTCCATAAGGTTAAATGATTATCCACCTCATGGAAGAACACTGTTACAACCATCATTCCCATTGTATAATACCTCCTGATGTGATTAAAATTATCAACAATAGTTTGGTCTATGTTTGTGAAAATTAACTCAATATCTTGCAGCATTCCAGTGTTGAAGATCGAAAAGTTCTTATGATAATATCTTTTCCTTTTATCACAAGAAAGGTTCTTATATGAGTATATTTGAATGGATGCTCCATTTCCTTTACTAATTACTTGTTGGGTTGCAAGGGTTACTATTTCAATTCAAGACAAGTGGGTGTTCCATGCAGCTTGTGGGTAATAATTGCCACATCTACAACAGAAATATGGGACAATTTACTCAAGTAGGGAGGAAATGATAGATTCTTGTGGAGTCTTGTATGTAGTTATATTTATTATTATCTTGTAATTATCTTCCTAGTTCACTTACTATTACAGGCATGTATTGATAGAGTTAAGGTTTACGTTGGGCTTACAACTGAATTTAGTAAGCCTAGTCATAACTTAAGTGTCCAATATGCATCTTCTTGTATGCATGTGTGACAAGTGACCAACTGTGGCATTCAAACCAAGCTTACTCAGTGATAACAGATGACTAGTTACTTGTTGGTTTACAAGGGTACTCTTTTGACTTATGACAGTGGGTGGTCCATGCAACTTGTGGGAAACAGTTTCCACTTCTAACAGGAATGTGGACAATTTACTTAAACGTTTAAGGGATGGAATGATAGGCTCAAGGGGAGACTTGTGTAGGTAGATCTATTATTATCTTGTAATTATCTTCCGAGCTCACTTGTATTGCTCACATGTATGAGGTTAAGTTTACATTGGGCTCACGACTTAATTTTGTAAGCCTAGGCACAACTGAAGTGTCAAATATGCATCTTCTTGTACACATTTGTGACAAGCAACCAAACATAATTAGATGTTTGTAAACTATTCATTTTCTTTTGATGAATAGAGTACCACATGTATCGTTGTGTGAATCTCTCTTCTCTCGTTCATGTGTGTTTGCTTTTTCATGGAATTTTCTCTTCGCTCATGGAATTTGCTGCCTTGCTCTACCTGTGCAAATACATGTATTAAGAGTAAGTATTAAAGACGATCAGATGCATAAGTTTCGTGTTTATAAGAATAGATCTTGAGCTGCAACATCTATGATCACAGCCTTCAAAGAACTTGATTTTCCACATTGGTCAAAAGTCTTTGGTATATGACATTTGAGAAGTTAAGAAACCTTACATATGTACTTGCAGCATGTTTGTCTGCGAACATGTTCAGTAGTGCAAGATGTAGAGAGCATGTTTATTCAGTTAATGCATCAGGTGCAAAATCAAATATAGCTGAACTATGTCTTATAAGCACTTCTAATATGAGTCACAATGGTTGTTATTCAATTCTATTACTTCTAGTCCTGGATCAGCTGCCTGTCTTATTTCATTCAATAGCCATCTTGTAATTTCTAGCAACTGAAATAGCTTGAACCTTTTAGATGTTGAATATTGTAAAAGCCTAGAGGACAAAGTTTTGTGGTTTTTGGCTAATTTACAAACCTGTGGTTCTTACTAGGTCTTTTCTTTGCAAAATGAATTGGAGTCTGGAGGCACCAGGTTTTTCAATTGTTGTCATCATGGAATATTTATTATCCTATTTGTAGTTAGTTGAAATTTTATTATATTTAACATTTAAGAGTTGAGGATTTGCGATGTTATCATTTATAGTTGGAATCTTGAAGAGTTGTGTTTAGTTATCCCTTTTGTTACTTAACACTTTGGATTTTTTATTATAGATGTTTATTTCTGGCTTCTCTTTTAGCTGATGCAATATTTATAGATGCAAAAATTTATATGGCTTATGAATTTCCTCCTCAGATGCATTTGACACAGAGCAGCTACTTGATTGCATGATGATGTTAAAACAGTGGAAGTCAATTGATATTCCTAGCTATGATTTCAAACATCATCGGAGATGTGTGCCTACCCGGAAGGTATTCTTTCTCCAACTGTCCTTTTTCAGACTTTATTAATAGTGGGAAGCAAAAACAATCATATTCCAAGTTCCAATCAGTAAAAAATGAAGAAGTGCCATGCTATGTTTAGGCTAGAACCTTTGTAATGAACAAAACACATGGGTTTTGGTACCTGGAGTTAATAATGCAAATTTTAAACAAAAATTCTAAACAATTAAATTGAAACAGTCATTTAAAAGAGGAAGTCTTTGATGCATGAACTTAGATTCTTCATCATTCCAACAGTTCATGGGGCAAGAATGAGGGAGACAAGATGGTTTAGAGTGATGAACCATATAAGTAAAGGAGTCAAGGGCAACTTTCCAAAGGATAATCGATAAAACTCAGTCTTGGTTGTGACTATGTTACACCACCGTCGGGGATGGGGGGACGCCGAAACGGGGGGACGGGTTTCCGGGACGGGGGGACAAAGGGGCCTCAATTTGGGGACGATGGGGGGACGGCGGGGGGACGGCGGGGGGACGGCGGGGGGTGTATATACTATATACTATACATATGGTACGTAAAATGCTAGTTATGAAAAGATGTATAAGACTATTAAGAAGTAAAATAGCAAAATTGCAAATGCCAAATTGAAATACTAAATAGTAAATACTTGAACATTGAACATTGAACAATGAACATTGAAGTTTTCAATATCGAATTACTAATGAGAAATTAGAATAGAATACTCAATACTACAATTGTCGAATCGGCAAATGGAAGATTTCTATTATATGATATCAAAAATATCTTATCATAAAGATGATTACAATGAGTAGCATGATATCAAAACAAGTACAAATCAAAATGTCAAATAATAAAAAAATGTGTTAATTTTTTTTTTAAACCATGTGATTTAAGTTGCCGCCGTGGGGGACGCCTAGGCGTTCCCGAGACGCTCGAGGGACGCATAGGCATCCCCCTCAGCGTCCCGGGGACGCCGGGACATCCCCGATTCCCCAGCGGCGAGCCACCAAAATTGGTGGCGCCACTGGAAACTTGGGAACGCCGTCCCCAAGTCTCGGGGACGCTCGGGATTTGGGGGGGGGGGACGCGTCCCCGGGGTACACTGGGTTGTGATGGTGGAGAATGAATATTGGCTGGATAAATCAGAAATAGGAGACAAGTTCTGCTTATTTTCTAATGCCTCAAGGGATGTCAGCTATCCTTAATATATATATTTTGTCGTTACAAAGTACAAACTATAGGACAAAGCAAAAATTTAAATGGTGTTAATTTTGATCTGGGTGCAAAATATTTTATTCTGCAGGTTCTTTTTGTTAGTAGATGTTCAAAGCATCAATGCTGTAGTCTATTTCTCTGTTGTAAATCCAAGACCAATATCCAGATTTCAAGCCTTCTTTTGTTTTTCCTGCAGGTGAATCCATCTGATGTTATCATATTAGAGGGATTGTTAGTCTTCCATGATCCACGGGTCCGTGAGTTAATGAACATGAAGATTTTTGTTGACACAGGTTTCATTTTTTCCCTTAATATCTTTTGGTTTATAGTTTATACAGATTGTTGGAACATATCAATCATTTGTAGATAACATACCAAGTACCTTAATGGTAATGCTTTATTAATCGAGTTACTTATCTGTTTTACATGGAAAGGGTGTAATCTGTCTGTAAAGGCCACATTTTAAAGTATTTAAACTACGGAGCTATATTCAAACCCTAAAGCAATTTTCGCATACAATTTAACAGTTGGAAAAATCAAAGTAAGGAATTTTCTGTATCCTATATAGTGGATTTGCATGAGTAATACAGCAAGTGTACTTTGAGTCTTTTAATCAGTTTTAACTTAGATAGGGTTTATAACTTTAATTTTGCATAACTGTAAAGTAGTGTTTAAAATTTGATCATTTATGCTGAGAATTTTTTTTACTAACAATCATTTCTTTGCCATTTTAGGTGCTTGGCCTTAGTTAGATCTCCGTTGTTCCAACTGTTTGTTTTGGCATTTTGCTAAGCATCATTTTTTATACAGCTAGACATAAGATGCTTTTGTGCACAATAATTATCGCTTCTACACTTTCCCTTTCTTCCCATTGAATGGCTTTGAGAAGTGCAGGCTAGTAAATGAGTATTATATGCTGAAGAATCTTTCAATGATCAATATGTTTGGCTTCTTCTTAACATATAATTTATAGTTTAAGTCTAAACGTTATGTATCTATGTTGTTTTTGATTTCTTGTGCTTTGCTTAGGGATGAGATAATATATATCCCATTATTTTTTATTTATTTTTGCAACCATTCCACCTTGAGAGTTTGAGGACAAGCCTGATTTATCATTATTGCTGTGTTCTTCAGTCTTCAGTCTTTAGGGTCTGTGACAATCTTAAATTGGTAATAGCACAACCTTATATTAAGAGCGGTCAGCAGCTAGAGGACTTTGACTAATTCCACTCACTTTGTTCTTGCCCTTCTTAGAAGCTATTAGACATAATGCTTCTTTGGCCACTTTCATTTTCTGAATGATAGTTTTTCTTTGTAATTAAAGCTTTGGTGAAAGGCCTATTGCTAGTTTTTTCTACCTCAAATTATTAAGTTTTGAATTTGTGGTGATTTTTATATAAGTTTCATGGATGTAGGCTACTGTGATACCAAGCATGCATGTGTGATTAGTATAGAAGTAATAAAAGATATAATGCTTCCGCAGTCAACAAATTGTGGCAAAAAGTTTGTGGATGGTAGTTGCTGCAAAATCTGGTCAATATACTGCAGAAGGTTAACCCAACTACAGGTCTGTTCCTGCTCAATGCAGTTAAAGACATAAGTTATGATTGTCAAAACAATTAAAAGTAAGCATAAATGCAAAAGTAATCTATATCGCTGAATGATTTAGTGCCACTGCTGAAATCAGCTTGCTATTACAGTGTTCTTTGCTTGCATTTCTGACTTGGAAAATGTGCAGGGTCATTGAGGAAGAGAAATTTGATTTAATGGTAACCCAATTTGGTCTTGGTTGACATATATATTACATTAAATACCAGTCAAATAGGTGGACATCATGCAGGCCAGTCCAGTCAGTTAAAATGTAATGAAATAATTAGAAAGGTGTTGCATGTATACAAGGCAACTTGAGCAGAATGGTAAAGAGAGAAAAGGAGAGGAATTCTTTACCAAGTTTGACTTGTCATTAATATAATAGTGAGAATAAGTCTATTTATGATGTTATGAATGCGCTTGTGATGTCAAAGTCTGACATTTCCCAACATATTCCACATGAGCTGAATTGATTAGTTGCCCATCCCCTGGGACTTTGAAATCCTTATGTCGCATCTTCAGAGTCCGCTTCCATCATGGAAAATTGAGAGGTATCTTGAGGCTTCTAGCTTGGTACATACTACATAATACTAGCAAGAGGCCTAAATAAAGAATCTTTCATTAACTACCTCCAATAATGGGTTCTTCAGAGCTCTCAGGCTGAGTTGCCTGACTTTTGTGATTAGCCTGTTAGACATCTCATGCTATTGCACATATTCATTTTGGACTGCATACAATTGTAGAATGAACAAGACTCTGACTGCATACTGCACAACTGTAGAATGAGAGTATACGACTGTACCCTTTTCATCAAACAGGCAAGTGTGTGATGATGACATTTGGTTGTAGAACGAGAGGATACAGCTGAAAGTGTATGACTGTACAGCTGTAGAATGAGAGTGTACACCATTTTTTCATCAACGGGCAAGTGGGTGACTGCACACATCTGTAGAATGAGAGATTGCAAATAATTTAGCAGAATATTATATTAATTGTTGCAAGGGTATTGGAGTTCATAGATTCGTTGCAAATATTGTAAAAGAAAAAAATTATGCAAAGGGGGATCAATAAGAAGGTAGAGGAATAGTAAATGGGCAACTCTAGTAGCATTGGTGGTGGATGTCTTGAGACTTTATCAATGCTATAAAATGGGGATTGATATAACAGCATAAGAGAGTCATGCTAGAAAATGTGGAGAGTCAACGTTATGCTCACAGGCTTTGAAACAAAATACTACTGATGTTGACTGATAATTTTGGATTGACTTGGAGGTGAGTTCAAGTCTTGGCAGGGGCATTTGTTGGTTATGTATTTTCATTACTATGAGGCAGATGCAAATTATCTTTGGTGACCATGGTTTGAATTTGCTTAGGGAGGGAGTTGGATTCATGATAGAGAATAAATTAGCCTTGATTCTTATTTGTAACTGTTACTTTGGAAGCAAATCAACTGAATATTATGCTCCATTCTGCTTTGGGTTTGATAGCTTTTGAAATTTCCCAATGACTCCTGAATATTGCCAAAACATTGCTCTCTTTTCTGGCTGATATGGAGCCTATGCTGAGTTCTATTTTCATTCAATATTGTAGAGTTTTGTTTAAGACTAACCAGTTTAACAACCATCCAGGAGTTCCTCTCCACTTGAGTATTTGTCAGTTCTTTTGGAGTGCTATCTATAGTCCTTTTCTCATTGCTAGGAGTTCTGCCTCACTGTTAGTTTGCCTGCCAATATAATGGATTTGATATCAAGAGTCAGTTTGTAGGTTTTCTCAAGATTACACCTATTTCAGCATCCTCTGGATTTCTTTTGACTGCAGCAGTAAAGTTTAGCTTAATTTAATTTTTAGGTAGTGGATCCCAACTTGCATTAGTGTTTATTCTGATGTAAATAAAATTGTAAAAATGTGACAATTTCCACTTGTTTGGCAATATAGAGATCCATCAAATTTGCAAATCTGTACCTGTCTGTTTGTGTTTGGGAATATACCAATGGTGCGTTTTTTATTTGGCTGGCAATAGCACAGATTGAAGTGGCAAATTCCAGTGTGTTCTCAAAGATTTTTTTGATTTTGATCTTTCTAGATATTCCATATAACTTCGCCACAAATTAGTATGTGAATTATTTTTATTATCTCCATATCCACATTTAGATCACTACAGCTTTTCAATGTGTTTACCAATGAAAGCATAAATGCATTAAATAAACAAAGGATCAATTACAACAAATGATTGGTCCAATCCACTTTTCTTTTTGTGCATCAAATGAGATGTTGATTTTTTTCCTTGCAATGTGAGCCATAGAAAGTGTTTGATTTTGAGCCATGAATGTGATCCGTAATCTCATCAAAATATGCTTGTAGAAATTAAGAATCAATAAATTAATGGATTGTGCTACTTATATTTAGAATAAATGACAACCAGAAAGGAAAGAATGTTATGAAAGAGAAATGAACACAGATTTTTATCCTGGAAATCCCTTGGAAAGGGCAAAATCAGCTTTGGTAGTGGCAAATATTGCTACTAGATTATTATTAGAAGCTAGACAAATACAATGGGTTGTGAAATGCTGTTGAGTATAATCTGCCCCTTGCTCTACTTGATCACCTACACATTGTTAATTCTATAGTGTGAATTGCAATGGAATTCTACTTCTCAATGTTATACAACACTCAAATCTACCTCCCATGATACAATCTTACTCCCTCTTGTCCATATATAGATGTTAAGATGTCCTTGTGCACTAGAAGGTCCTAGAAGTAGAATGTGAATGTAATGAGCCTAGCCCAAGCTGACTTAAAAACTCTTCTTTTGTTGTCTTTGGAATTTTGTCAAACAGTTGGTGTGCAAGCTGATATAGGCTGATAAGAACTTCTGATTGATTTGTTTTTGACTTTCTTGTTACCAATGAAGTTACTTTGAATGTTTCCAATGGTATCAATGATTGCCAATGATAACTATGAATGTTTCTAAGATGAAATGCAATTGTTTTAATATACTTTTGATGCATATAGATGACTGAAACTATTTGCAATATGCAGCTACAGCAACTAGAGATTATGACAAAAACTTTGGATGCAACCTAAGATGGCATTTAAGTACTTACAACCAAGTGGCATTAATGCAAACACTTGGTATGCAATATTACAACATTATTTATGCCAAAAGAGAACCTACAGCCAATTGGCATTTTGTCAAACAATTGGCATACATCCTCATACAATATTCAAATGTTCATTATAACTCCCAACTGATGATATCTTTATTGAAATGCAATCCTTCTACAATGACGACAAATAAAAAATGCCAAGACTCTTGGCTTACATTCATGAATCAACTACAATGAGAAATCTGATATGCAAGATAACCATCTTACAGCAGCATGCTTATTGTCATGAATTGATCAATGCAATGTCTTCAAATTACAATGCTAAATCTGATTTATTAATGAACTCCTACAGCTGTAATTGATGACAATGCTAATTGCACTAAAATGGACTGAAATTTATAATATAATATTGCTGATGAAGACCTAACTAAATGCAATACAATGTTTTATAATGAACCTGGAAGTAGATGGCTGCCTGACATAATGGTTCGATTCTTCCAGTTCACAATGAAATTGGCTCCAAGGATGAAGCGCCCAGCCTTCTATACCTCTAACAATGCTTCACAAATTTTATCAGAATTTATTAACCCTTCTTAGCTGGAAATCGCCCTCCAAAACTAGCCGCCCCTGCCTCTACCAATCAGATTTCTGACTTGAAGATTTGCAGCCTGTAACCTCTTTCAAAATGCATGAAAAATCATTGTTTGGCCTCCTAAATTGAAGTGCTGCAAGTAGATGAAGAAATCGATGCCAATAGAAAGAGATGTGCAAATTTGTGGCTCCAACTGGCTGATATGAGTGACTGGAAATGTCTGATATTAAAACCAGATTTCTCCTAATGCAAACTGTCCTCCTAGAATGCCAAATGAATGAAGATTTTCAACACCAAAATGTCTCCAGCAATTGCTCCAAATTGAACTAACAAAAATTGGCCCTTGCCCACAATTTTGCCACAATGAGAAGTCTGAAATAACCTCTCCCACAGCTGCAATAATTTAGATGATATTTCACACCCTCAAAATTGCTATCAATAGGAAGTTTTCGTTTCCTATGATCAAGAAGAACTCTGCAGAAACTCTTGGCTCCACAAGATGAATTATCAAATATCAATTTCAAATCTGGATGTCTAGAAACTTAGGCAACCCCTCTATTTATTCTTTTTCTCCAATTCTTCAAGAAGCTTCTAGAATATTATTTTATTTTTATTAAGTGACTTTATGATATATTTTAAAATTCAAGTCACTTTATTAAATTAATTAAATATAAGGTCACCTTATAATATTGATTTATTTGATAACTTTATAAATAATTAACTTAATACCACTTTTTAATTTAATTAAAATAATCAATTAGTCATCCTCATGAAAACTCATTATTTTGGACAATTTAATTAATTAATTTAATTAAATCAAAATACCTCCAAAACGGGAACATTACAGTGAAGGGAAAATGTTGTATTGTTCGCTTCAAATTTTGTTTTCTAGTGTTGGGATGAAACCACTATTTTAGGCAAATGTATAGTTTCCTAATGACTTAGGGCAATATGAAATCATTGTGGTGACAGTTTTTCCGTGTTCTGTTTATTGGGTTGATACCAAGAGTCGAAACTTGTGGAAGTGATAAATTTTGGTTCATCCTAATTCTTATGGATAAGTATGGTGGACCAAAGCATCCTCCATTTTTTGTTGGGGGGATTTGTGTTTTTATCAAGAAGCGAATAGGTTGAGGGCATTGTGTATTCTTATGAACGGGTGGAATCCCACACCGCTATGTATTTGTTGTTGAATAGTCTCAAACTCTTAAGCAAACTCCTCAAACAATTGATGATAATGTGTGACATAATAAGAGTTGTAGTGTTGAAGGAGCTCAATTTTTCATTGTACCTCTCCCTCTTACATGGTTTGCAGATAATTTTCCTCTCTATGATGACACTTGCGTGCCACTCTAAATCTGATATAGAGATGATTCATAAGTGGATTAGTTTTGGTGGACAAGTGGGGTCAAGCTGCAAGTTACATGCAACGAGATGTTGGGCACTTACAACAAGTTGAAATGACTCCTCCAGCAAGGCTGCAAGTCACTTGCAACGACTTGTTAAGGTCTTGTAGGTCTACAAGTGTGCCTATGGTAGATGCCACAAGGTTTTAGCCCAGTTGAAGTTTACTTGCAACAGTGCTGCAAGATTTAGCTATTAGGATAATGTGACATTAACATTGTAATCCAAAGTCATATATATGTGTCTCCACGTTCCTTGGAATGTGTTCTCGGGGACATGAGAGATAAAATTATTTAATATTTATTTGCTATGACAAATTGTAATTACATTCATAGAGGTGGACACATGTTTGGTGATGGTTACAAAACACATCATGAGAAATTACTTTCATAGATGTGTCCATTTTTTGGGTTGAGACCACCCAGACTTGCATGTCTGTTCGTGTTGACATACGTCATTTGCATGCTATCCAAAATTGGTTGCCCAAGTTTGCATGTTTTGGGTTTGAGCCATCGGAGAGTAGTGGTGCACTCGAGTATGACACAATTTGATTGGCTGTCAGTTAGGTGCCCATGTGAAGGCCATGTGATGTTTAATTATTATTTACTATGTTTACAAGATTCTTAGGAGGTGTGGGGCATGTGGTTTTACAGGTGGTTTTGGTTGCCTCTTGCTTTGGGATACCACAAGTGGTATTCTCTTCCATGCTCTTCTATATATTGGGGTCTTGAGATAGTAGTTTTATGAGTTGTTTTTGCAAGTTGTTGAAGTAATGAAGTGCTGCCAACATTTAGAAGTAGATGTGGTGTTGATGTAAACAGTAAACTTCTTTGAAGGATTAATACAATCATTGGATCTCTTTGGGTGTGGAGTTTTTTCTCGCAAGGGTTTCTCCATGTATATCTTGTGTCAATTGTGTTTTATAACTTGTAGTATTGCTGATTTTATGTTTATGTTGAATGTGCAATCACATTTATCTACTTGGGTAATCTTGATATTCATATATTTTCAAAATTGTAAACACATTATAAAATTATTATTGCAGTTTAGTTCACCTTGATTTCCAACAAAGGGACACTTGTAGCAAGTCTACAAGCTTCATATTTTTGGTCCTAAACAAGTTGGGGATTATTCCACTTCCATTTTGGATGCAAATGAGGAAAGGAGGAATGTTTATACGCAGGAGGAATCAACATAAGAGAAAGTCCTTCCAAGATGATGGCCTTCTTGCCTTCTTCTTTCCATCTACCGCAAAAAAATAGGGTTTCCTTGGAAGATTCAAAAGTCTTTCTTTGCATCTCCTCAAAAAGTAATGGTGTCACCATCTCATCAATTTTCAACTTGGTGCTAATACTTCCAATAGCCATAACAAGGTGGTCCCATGAATTTGGCAAAACGATCTTGCATTTGTATTCCAATGGAGTGCAGTTGGATACTCATGTTAGATGCTTTTAGGTGTTAAGCCATAGAGCCACCATCCTCCATCTTGAAGGTATGCAAATTCTTTCTTATAAAGAGTTTGTGTTAACCAAAGATTTAGCTTGATGCAAATCTCTCAATTTCTTCCAAAGAAGTGTTGCAGAGGACTCTTCATGCACATTTAGCAGTACTAAATTTGCCATTTAAAGTCTAATGAGGCCCTTAACTTGTTTGTCCGTTTTGTCGTAGTCTCCTTGTGACATTGTAGTAGGTTTGGAACTAGATATTGGAGTTCATATATCCATATCTTCCATATCGAGCTTCCAAAGCTCACTGTTTGTGCCTGAGAACCTCTCCATTTCTATTTTGGATGTACTTGTCATCTCTTCCTACAATAAGATCAAATTCTTCTATGCAAGATTCCACTCAAATGAATATTAGTATAAGAATCCTTCTACCCAACATCTAGAATCTGAGGTGATCATGCTTTGATGCCAAATGAGAGGAAGAAATGTATGTGGAAACATTTACTAAACTAATCCTAGAGGAAAGTATTGTGCAAATTTTAGATCTTTATAATTATAGAAAGAAGAAACATATATAAAACATAAACAAAATCTTACCACAACATAGGTGTATGTGGGTAAAACCCTTTTGGGAGAAAAACCCCACACTCCAAAGCAACCTATGTATTATTTTGTCACCTAAACAAAGTTACATGCAATGTCCCCTAATTGGGAATGCCCTAAATCCTTAATTTTTAAATGAACAGATGGGTTAGAGAATACCTTTCACTTGATTGAAGCCCTGCACGCAAATTAGAAACCATTCACTACAATCACATTGATTAGCATATTATAACCATTTACCACAATAATACTAATTAGCTGATTATGATAATTAAGTATTAGTAAACTCAAGGCCAAATTACTGATCCAATCACAAAGCATTTAATATCCTTGGAGGGCTCAACCATAGGAGAGCATGGGAGAACGTGACTTGATGGGGTGCCTAGGACCCTCTAGGCCCAAGAGTGGATATACTATCTCCCTTGGCCTCATGTAGCTCATGCCATCCATATGAGATGGTCTACCTAGGAGGCGTCCCCTTTTCGTTATCCCCTCATCTTGCCAACCATTTCCCTCTCTCTATGTTTTGACCTCTTGTGCTGATTCACTGTGATGGAGGGGTGAGATTACAATCAGTGCCCTGAAAATGCCATCTCTCCTAAGCCCAAAGCGCTGTACCCGTGGTACCCCCTTGGCCTCCTTGGGACTTCTTGGTCCCCCATCTCGAGGTGGCGTACCTAGGAGAGTGCCCCATCACCATTCCCCTCTTGTAATCTCAACCTCCTCTATCATGGCTAAAACATTCAAGACATATGGCAAACAAATATTAATCATATTTATTGATATAAGGAAAAAGTCATAACAACAATGCATCATTAGTACCTTGATCTTCTAATCAAACAATCACAATCACATATATTAAATGGTGCTACAACTACATTATTGTAAATCAGATTTCATACCACTGATTCAAGAAATCAGACTGCCGTGCACATGCCAATTTATCATTTATTTCCAATTTAGAGGGTGCATGTTAATTTTAAGATCAGATGTAATGCACAGAAAATTTATTCAAATTTCAGACACAATAACATAGCAGATACCTTGGGAAAACCCTCCACTTGAGGGAGAAAAACCCAACAACAATTATCTCTCTTATATATATAAGCAATGGCAACAATACTCTTTACAATGTGGCCAACCACAAGGCCAATATTCAGCACCAGCAATGGCTGTAATAACAAACAAGTAATCTGCGCTTACTTGATCTTCAATCTGCACTTAGAGAATTCGCAATCTGCTCCTAGTAGAATTCGCACTTGAGAAGAAGGAATAATCGAACTTGCTTGGTGTCCAATGGAGTGGAAATGGCCTCCTATAAATACATAATGCTAGAGAGGTCACACGTCTTCAAGAACTAGGTCGGCCACCATAAGAAAAGATAATTACAAATAATAACTACAAATACAAGGAAGGTCGGCCAAGATGAAAAATACGAAGGTCGGCCAAGAGAAAAATGTAATGTTGCCAAGTGAAGCGCCTCTTCACTTAATTATCTCAATAAATGAATAGCCGTTAGGCTATATGATTTTATGTCTTCAATCGAGGTTGGAAGAATGAGCTCGAAGCTGCTATAACATCAACACTCCCTCTTAGCTAGGGAGAAATACTTCCAGTTGCATAAGACATATCACCTCATTGTGATGTCAACCACAATGGCTAATCCCATATGTGGAAAAGAAAGAGATATCACCTCACCGTGATATCAACCATCATGGCTACTCCCATGGATGGTATGTACAAGTGCTCATCACTCAATGTGATGTTGTCACCTCACCATGACGTTCACCATGGCACTCCCAGATGGTGAAAACACAAGTACATGAAATCATCACAGACTCTCTCACGTGATGCTGTCATCGAGTCACACACATGACATCCACCATGGCTCTCCCAAAGGGTGGAAACAAGGGCTTTCACCTCAAATCTCAAAGAGAAATGCATTAAAGAGGATCACTGATACTGAGACTCCTTCTCAGCTAGGCTTGATTCTCCACCATACCAAGCTTGTCTCGAAAGTACACAGACTTTATCTTGGAGAGAGGCTTGGTGAGAATGTCTGTCGTTTGCTCATCAGTGTTGATATACCTCAACTAGATCGCCTTCCTCAATACCATATCTCTGATATAGTGGTATTTGATCTCAACATGCTTAGTTCTGTCATGAAACATAGGGTTGACAGAAAGCTTCACACAGCTCTGGTTATCACAATGAATGACAGTAGGCTCCATTGATTGTCCAAACCATAGTTGGAAAACTCGCCAAAAACTCGCGAGTTTTTTTTGCAAACGAGTAATAACGAGAAGAACTCGCAGGAAAAAACTCGCCGACTTTTGTGAAAAAACTCGCCGATTTTTGTGAAAAACTCGCCGACTTTTGCGAAAAACCTGCCGACTTTTGTGAAAAACCTGAAAAACCTGCCGACTTTTGCGAAAAACCTGCCGACTTTTGTGAAAAACCTGCTGACTTTTGTGAAAAACCTGCCAACTTTTGGGTCACAAATTCTATGGACTACAATGATTGGACAGGGCGAGGGGAGCAACCTCCATTGTTTACTAAAGATGAGATTTATGATTTAGAGCGACAAGCAATGGAGGAGGGTGGATTTGCATTCTCATTGGACAACCTTGAGGATGACCCTGAGGAGGAGTCATTGCCAGTGCCACCACCACTAGCTGCAGGAGGATCTACATCCAGGATGGAGGTTGAGGAGCCACAGGCACAACAGGAGCAAACTCCTTTGATTAGACCCTCTTCTGGTCCCTTACTGAGATCTAGACATGGGAAGAGGAAGATGTGATTCATGTGAATTTGTAAAAACTGAAATATATTAATGTTTATGTAGTATTTACTTTCAGTTTTACAAAAACAATTTCCTATTTTCATTTTGTTTCAGACTATTATCATATCAATGCATTGAGCACTCAGCGTTCCACATGAGGATACCATTTTGTATCCAATTTTCTTTCATATCAATCAAATACTGCTTGTTTCTTATATGTACTCATTTATTGACTCATTGGATGCATCTTATCTTTGAATTTTGCAAAAAAAATGTGTTTTTAGTGAAGTTTAAGCAATTTTTTAATTTCCCGAGTTTTTTGCCGAGTTTTTGCCGAGTCGAGTTTTTCGGGCTTGCCGAGTACTTGCAATTGGCGAGTTTTCCAACTATGGTCCAAACAATCTTGCAAGGAGCTTCCGAAGCGACACTGCTTCTCGAGCTACCACACAAGCTGCAAAATACTCGGCCTCTGCTGTACTCAATGCCACAGAAGACTGCTTCTTGCTACACCAGGATATCATCGCAGACCCCAAACTGAAACAACATCCAGAGGTGCTCTTCCGATCAGTAACACACCCTGCCCAATCAGAGTCAGTATAACCATGCAGCTCCATGTCCACACCTGAAGAATATCTCAAGCCATATCCAACTGTGCCATGCAAGTATCTCAGGATATGCTTCCCTGCAACTAGATGTATTTGCCTTGCTTCACACATGAACTGACTAAGTGCACTCATTGCATAGCAAATATCCGGTCTAGTATTGACTAGATACATCAACGATCCAATCAACTGCTTGTACATTGTAGGATCCACTGGATCTGAAGTAGCTGCAGCCTCTTTCAATTTATGCAAGTTGGACTCCATTGGCATAGACATGGATTTGCAATCCATCATACCAAACCTCTTCAGAATATCAATAGTATACTTCCCTTGACTTAGAATCATGTCATTTGGCTTCTGCCATACTTCTAAGCCAAGGAAGTAATGCATGAGACCAAGATCCTTCATTTCAAATTCAAAAGCTAACTCTTTGCATTTGAGAATGAGGCGATCTTCTCCAATAAGAATCAAATCATCAACATACAGAACCAAGATTAATGCTTCGCCATCAATTACCTTGAAGTACAGGTTTGAATCAACATCGTTCTTGTAGAAGCCCAAACTTGACAGATAACGATCAATTCTTTCGTACCATGCACGAGGAGCCTGCTTAAGGCCATACAAAGCCTTCTTCAGCTTGCAAACATGAGACTCCTTCCCATGTACCTCAAAGCCATCAGGTTGCTCGATATATACTTCTTCCTTGATTACACCATTCAGAAATGCTGTCTTTACGTCCATCTGGTGAATCTTCCATCCTTTAGCTGCAACAATAGCAATGATGGTCCTGACAAAAGTATAGCGAGCAACTGGAGCAAATGTTTCCTCATAGTCAACTCCCTCTTTCTGTGAGAATCCTCTAGCCACGAACCTAGCCTTGTACTTCTTAATGCTCCCATCAGCCGCATGCTTGATCTTGAAGAGCCATTTAGAAGATACCACAAATTTTCCTTCAGGTCTAGGTACGATGTCCCAAACATCATTCTTAAGGATGGATTGATACTCCTAAGTCATAGCATCTCTCCAAACCTGCTGACTAGAAGCTTCCTCAACACTGGAAGGCTCGGATTCAATAATCTGATTCATCAAAGCAACATAGTTGGAAAAATTGTGAGGTCTCTTGCTTTCTCTGAAAGTTCCTCTTGGTGAGGCAAACCTTTCTGCCTCCTGCATTGTTTGCCTAGCCCAAAGAGGTATCTTACGACTAATCACAATATCTGTAGGCCCATCAGTAGGTTCCAAGGGCTCGATTGGATCATCATCTTATTTTGGTTCAGGAGCCTCCCTCTGAATCTCAGGAGCATGGTCAACTTCCATATCCTGAGGAGACTTCATTATCTATCTCCATGTGAGTGCCCTTGGATCTCCTGAATGCAACATCCTCTTCAAATGTAACATCCCTACTGATCTCAATCAACTTCTGACCTGGAATGTTGATTTTGTAGGCTTTTGATGTCTCACTGTAACCCACAAATATTCCCTTCTTGCCAAAAGGTTCCAACTTTGTCCTTTTGTCCTTAGGCACATGAACATATACAGGACAACCAAAGATCCTCAAGTGACTTACTTTCAGCTTCACCCCTATGAATGCTTCTTCGGGAGTCATGTTCTCCAGAATGCGGTGAGGAATTCTATTCTGAACATAGGATGTTGTTCTAGATGCTTCCGCCCAAAGGAAGGTTTGCAGATCTTGGTCATGAATCATGGCTTTGGCTGCTTCTACAATAGATCTGTTCTTCCTTTCAACAACACCGTTTTGTTGAGGATTATAAGGGACACTGAACTCCCTCTTAGTCCCAACTTCAATACAAGTTACGGAAGCTGCCAAAAGTGTACTTTCCTCCGTTATCGGATCTCAAAGTCTTGATCCTCTTCTCGGACAAGTTCTCCACCTGAGCTTTGAATTCTTTGAACCTCTCTAATACCTCCTCAGATTCTTTAGATTTCAAGAAATAAATCCAAGTCTTTCTAGAGTAGTCATCAATAAAAATAATGTAATACAAAAAACCACTCGAAGAAGCAACAGACAATGGACTACATAAATCATAATGAATAAGATCTAGAATACGTTTGGATCTACTTTCACTACTATGAAATGGACCTTTTGTATTCTTACCCAAAGCGCAGCCTTTGCAAGTACCTTCACGCTCTTGGTTGAATTTCGGAAGACCCGTAACCATCTTCTCCATGATAGGTAGTGCTCGAAAGTGAAGGTGAGCCAATCTTCGATGCCAAAGTTCACACGAACTTGAAGAATCATGCAATAGAGCTTGAAGAGGGCGAGTGTAAAGTCTGTAGAGGCACTCATGACGAACTCCAATCACACGAGCAGTCTTGATACTTGAGTTCTTTGGCCATGCAAGAACTTCCCCTTCTGAAAATGCAACTTGGTTCCCCTTGTCTTCCAATACTAAGATGGAGACAAGATTCCGCTTGATGCCCGGAACAAATAGGACATGACTCAACTGCAAGGTAATGTTGAAATCCAAGTAGAGAGAGGAGGTCCCAACTCCTTTCACAGAATAACTAGCATCATCTCCAATGATTACTTGAACACTAGAGTCTCTCTCCACCAAATCAGTTAGATGCTCTCTAAATCCGTTGATGTGGCGAGAGGCACCACTATCAATCAACCAAGTATTGTTGTTGGTAGGCACACTGCTTGACAAGGCAGAATATAATAGAAATTCAGTTGAATCCTTCTGCGGAGAGATCTCATCAACATCAACAATGGCAACCTGCTGCTTAAGCTTGGATGGATAATCCTTTGCATAGTGACCATATTTGTCACATCTAAAACATTGAACATGAGAGAGATCCCTCTTCTTCTTAAATGCGGCAACACCATTAGATTCCTTATCTCTATTCCTCTTGAAATAACCTTTCTTTCCACCTTTCCCTTTCTTCTTCAAGGATTCAATGGCAAGAACATGAATATCTTCATCAGTGGAGCTTTGACCAATACCTCTTGCAGCCAATCTAGACTCCTCTTGAATACAGTCAACCCTCAAACGATCAAACTTGGGAAGTTTCGATCTCGTGTTGATTCCTTGAATGTAAGACTCCCAAGATGAAGGAAGACCATTAAGGGCAAGTATGGTCAAATCCTTGTCATCAACAAAATGACCAATAGTTGAGAGCTGATCTCTCAACTCGGAAATCTTCATAAAGTAAGATATGATGGTTTCTCCTTTCGCCATCTTCACATGATGAAGTTGCTGCTTTAAAGCAAGTGCACGACTTGTGTTGTTGATCTCATACATCTCCTCCAAAGACTTAAACATTGTTTATTCACTGGGTAGTGTTCAACGTACTAGGGGAGTAAACGAGAATAATTCACAACATAATGCATGTACTAGAATATGAATCACATTTGAATCACAGAACAAGCGTAAGAGTAATTGCACAACACAATGGATTGATTGATTTCATGAAGTATATCAACAATACATAGCCATTGTCCCCCTCCGACTACAAATGACAAGATACATATATAGATGGCCGAGGTTGGTTGAGATACCAATCGTCGGCAACTCTTCCTAACTACCTGCTTGACAACTAATCCAACTTCTACTTTAAACTGTGCATGTATTATTTAAACTATTATTATCTATTCCCAGTATGACCGACTACAACATTTATTTAATTAGTTAGTACAGTCGATTACAATATAATTATTTATTAACATGGTCGTCTACAAACATCTCCCTTGCCGTCTTCATCTTAGAGATGATAGGAACAATATGATCCTTCACGGAATCAACTAACATCTTCTTTGCCTTAGTATCTTTCTTCTTCCATTGAACCTTCTCTTCCTCATCCGTAGGCTCGGGGACTTTGCTCTCCACGAACTCAGCCAATTCATTTTCCTCCAAGGTGAGCATAATTCTAAATCTCCAAGATGTGAAATTTGATGCTCCCTCAAGTCTGTCCTCAATCTTGAGACTGTTCACCATCTTGACGAAGAGATAGAAGTGAACTAATATGAGAAGAAGAATAAATAGTATTGCTGTAAGACTAAATTTGATCAAGATTTTCTTCAAACCCGCTCTGATACCATGCTAATTTTAAGATCAGATGTAATGCACATAAAATTTATTCAAAAATCAGACACAATAGCACAGCAGATACCCTGGGAAAACCCTCCACTTGAGGGAGAAAAACCCAGCAACAATTATCTCTCTTATATATATATAAGCAATGACAACAATAGTCTTTACAATGTGGCCAACCACAAGGCCAATATTCAGCACCAGCAATGGCTGTAATAACAAACAAGTAATCTGCTCTTACTTGATCTTCAATCTGCACTTAGAGAATTCGCAATCTGCTCCTAGTAGAATTCACACTTGTATCTTCAAGAATTCGCACTTGAGAAGAAGGAATAATCGAACTTGCTTGATGTCCAATGGAGTGGAAATGACCTCCTATAAATACATAATGCTAGAGAGGTCGCACCTCTTCAAGAACTAGGTCGGCCACCATAAGAAAAGATAATTACAAATAATAATCACAAATACAAGGAAGGTCGGCCAAGATGAAAAATACAAAGAAGGTCGGCCAAGAGAAAAATGTAATGTTGCCAAGTGAAGCGCCTCTTCACTTAATTATCTCAATAAATGAATAGCCGTTAGGCTATATGATTTTATGTCTTCATTCAAGGCTGGAAGAATGAGCCCAAAGCTGCTATAACATCAACAGTGCAGTCCTCTATTTCCTTTTATTTAATTTTTCCCTGTAGATGATCAGTGGTTTGTATATTCTTCTCCTTCAATCGATGTCCTGCTACCTTGAAATGATTTCACCTTTTATACCCACGATGCGACAAATGGTTATGTCCCTTCATTAAAGGCATGTCTTTTATTTGATTACTTAACCAATCGTGACCCTTAATTAAAGGATAATTAATTTATATTAATATTATCCTTTAATTGACTTTGCTTGAGGAGATTCACTTGTGCATGTAGTTTGATTCTTTTATCACTTCTTCCTGTTGCTGTTTGTGAGGGACGTCTTGCATTTACTTGCTGTAATACTACCACGTTTGTTCCTTAAACTCTCAATCTAGCTTCTTAATAGATTTCCATGTTTGATTGAATGGTTCATGAATAGTGATTTGGTCTTGTCTACCTGTATTTAAGATTGTAGTTTGCGGGTGCATGACATTACAATACACTTGTAGAGCAAGCCTTTACATGAGTATCACCAACTAGATGTCTGGAGTAATTTTGATAGCATAGCAATACCTACAAACTTACTATCAATGCCTCCATCTGAAGCATTCTATAAATAGTAGTATATGAAACCATCAAATGATAATTACAAAGGCTTGGGCTAACTTCCCAAAAAGTGGTGTCCAAAATCCAAATACTTAGTCAGTAAACCCAAATGCAAACATGAATTCAGAAGATAAAAATAGCATATTCTTTCTACTTGTCATAAGTGCATCATAATATGCTTACCAATTAGGGCATTCCATTTGGATTTTTTATCTCCATTCAAAGATGCCATCTGATGTGTCCTAACATGCACCATAAGTCGGTCAACAAGTGTAACTCTCTCTTACAACTCTTTTCTATGTCCAATATGTTTTTACATTTCCAATGCAGGTGGACCTAATTTTGGAGGCCATAACTTATGATTCAAGAGGCCATTGGGGTTATTCTTTTACAAATTGTAGAGCTTGAAAAGATCTATGTAATAGGCATCTTTGGAAGTGATGTTGATCAATTTGGCATTTTTTTTATTTTGCCCAAAAATAAAGTTTATAACCCAAAAATTCAGTTTTTTATGTTTCATAGTTTGAAAACTGCATTCTTTATGTAGTGAACATTAGGAGTAAGGTTGAGACACCTTTCCTAACATATCTTGGCAACCCCATGAATAGGGGTATATATGTTTATGTATATATATTTAATATTATCTATATATTAATATTTATTATTATATATAATATATAAATATATTATTTAATTCATTATATATAAAATAATAAATATATTAATATAAATACATAAATGTTAATTTTATATATAATAAACTAAGTTGCTAGTTCTTGTTCTAATTTTATATATATTTGCAGCTTGAAAGCAAAGTTCAGAATCCTACATAGAATTGTATAATAAATAAAACCACCATAAACTTTAATGTCATGATAAATATAAATAAAATATTCATTGTTCAATGTTCCAATGCTCAATATTAAGGTATTAATGTCAAGTTGAACAATCAGGTTTAAGTGTCATATGGGTCTTTGAAAAACATCATATTATCACCATTGATATTAGATGATGTGTGAGGATTTGAAGAACCACAAGCACTGCCATTGGCACCCCCAATTGTCTTGGGGAGAGGAAGCCAAGTTCTATTGCATATATTAGAGATTCAATAGCCCTTGACCTCAGTTTTAGCTTCAATATGAGTGTTGTGTGCTTACTCAACTTCTCAACTGCTCTAGCTCTATATCCCACATCCTCATTCCCCCTTCTTTGTAGCCATGTTGTCTGTACGAAAAAAGACTCAAGTTGGAATGCACACATACTAACTCCTTTTTTTTGAGTGCAACTAGTTGCGCTTTATTGAGTGGATGAAGGAGCATGTGCTCCAATTCTACTAATATGAAGATGATCTAGCAATCTATTGAGACAAAGTTAGAAAGTTAGAAAATTTAAAATAAAAATGAAAGTTCAAACTTGAAAATGTTTTTCTTCTTATTTTAAATTTTTTAGAAAACTTTGATTGCAAGAGATTGTAGGTGTTGAAATTCCTAACCGTGGAAGTATTAAAATAATATTTATTATTTATTTATTAATGCTCAATAATGTATTTTATTGTAAAGTATTTTTGATAAGATCGTCTCTGAAGTTTCTTTTTAGAAACTTTCTGATTTTGTACATTTTGTGAATTATTTATTTAGTGTTCTCACTCATTGTTAATACATCAAATTATTTACCAATTACTTGCGTAATATGGTATTAGAGCTCAAGAAAATAATTTTTTCGAAAAATTTATAATTTCTTTTAGAAATTATTTTGTTTAAAATTTTTCGAAATTATATTGTCGTGATCAGTATTCGAGCGGGTCTAGGCTGAAGGTCGATTTTCTCTGTGGGTCGTGGGTCTTGGCATTCTTCATAAATCGAGAGACTTTGTTTTTGATTTGCACAAAGGGTTTCCGTTTTCTGGAAAAACGCGGGTTAAAACTTCCGTGATTTTTTACAACTCTTTCTCACGATTTTTTGTGACCTCCGTCTCTTGTCTTCCTCCGATTTTTCTACCCGTGTCGGCTTCTGGCCGTCGCGGGTTTTAAACACAAAAAATGCGTCTCCAATATTGATGAAAAATGCGTCTAGAATAAAGACGAAACACGAGCAAAGGATGCAACTAGAAACACGTCTTTTATTCTTCCGTCACGTGAAGAAACACGTGCAGAAGCTGTCGGGAAAAAGCGCGACAAAAACAGTTGTAGGTTGAAGAAAAATCATGGGCATGCCAGATTTGGGACTTTTGCATTATTGTTTAGGTGTTGAGGCTTGACAGACCGAGAGCAGTATCTTCATTTCCTAGTCCAAA
The DNA here is from genome assembly GCA_007258455.2 of Sequoia sempervirens. Classification (NCBI taxonomy): domain Eukaryota; kingdom Viridiplantae; phylum Streptophyta; class Pinopsida; order Cupressales; family Cupressaceae; genus Sequoia; species Sequoia sempervirens. The sequence continues at coordinate 236,862,929 of VDFB02000002.1, forward strand.
TAAGCTCGAAGTTTACTGGATAAGCTCCGAATGCAGGATTGCAAACCTGCCTCCACACCCATGGAAAAAGGGCTCAAGTTGTCAGCTAAGTCCGACTCACTTGTAGTAGATGAATCATTGTTTAGGCAACTAGTGGGTAGCCTCATCTATCTCATTGCCACTAGGCCTGACCTCAGTTTTGCAGTGAGCTACATTTCACTCTTCATGACAGCCCCCAAGGTTGATCATTAGGTAGCAGCCCCCAAGGTTGATCATTAGGTAGCAGCGAAGTGTGTGCTGCGTTATGTGAAGGGCACTTATGATTATGGACTTTTGTAACACTCGGAGTCACAATCCTAGACTCAGTGGTTTCACAGACTCAGATTGGGCAGGTTTGGCTGATGACTGAAAATCAACATCTGAGTATGTGTTCAGTTTGGGATCCGGTGTAGTCACATGGGCTAGTAAGAAGCAGCAGATAGTGGTTCTCTCCTCGACAGAAGCAGAGTATCGGGGAGCAGTTAAGGTAGCTTGTGAGGTGGTTTGGCGTTGTTGGATGCTTGCGGATATGCAAATATCTCAAGCAGGTCCGATTCCCTTGTTCTGTGATAATTAGGGAGTTCTCAAACTTGCCAAGAATCCAGTCTTCCATGAAAGAACCAAGCATGTGGAAACTCATTGTCACTTCATTCGGAAGCTTGTTGAAGACGGATCAGTTCAGTTGCTGTATGTTCCGACAGAGGAGCAGACAACAGATATTCTCACCAAGTCACTCAGTCCAGATAAGTTTGTAAAATTCAGGGGGCATCTTGGTGTAGTTGACAGATTGAGCATTAAGGGAAGGTATTAAAATAATATTTATTATTTATTTATTAATGCTCAATAATGTATTTTATTGTAAAGTATTTTTGATAAGATCGTCTCTGATCTTATCTGAAGTTTCTTTTTAGAAACTTTCTGATTTTGTACATTTTGTAAATTATTTATTGAGTGTTCTCGCTCATTGTTAATACATCAAATTATTTACCAATTACTTGCGTAATAGGAATTAACACCAATTGTGAGCATCTTTCTTAAACTTTTTACGAAGTATTTCAATACTTTCACCATTGGAATGTACAAAATCAATAAACTCATTTGTGAATACATCTTGAATTAGGATTAGAGATGAATACAAAATGCTTCCTTGTACCCTTTAGCAACTTCAAAATATCTATATGGGGTAATCCTTGTTGGCATAAAAAGGATCTTAGCACTATGACTTAATGCAAAAGCAAAAATATGTAGAGGGGTGGTCATTGTGTTCCATCTCTCTTCAATAATTTTGTGCACTTGTTTGAAAGTTTTTTTAGGATCTTGCTCTTTCAAAGTTATGATAGCCTTCATCATCTCAATCATTGGTTGATGTCTTTTTCAAACAAGGCTTATTCATGTTGATATAACGAATTATATTCATAATGGGCTTAGTGAAATTGAGGAGATATTCCACATGATCTCACCAAGTGTCGTTTGGGATCATTTGTGTAATATTTGTTGTCCTCTTAGTGTTAGATTGCCTCTATATAGATCAAATTTGGCTAATAACCATGTTAGAAAGTTCCTCTTGAACCTTGACAAATTGTCTCAACAAGATTGTGTTGGAGGCAAAATGGGTCATTAAAAAATAAAAATAAAATAATTAAAAGCAAGCTTCAAAGAACAAAACATAATTAAATTAAGTTTAAAAAAAATAAATTTCTAACTAAAGTGAAACATAATTTTTTTTTTTTTTTTTTCATTTACCTTCAACAACTTCAATTTCAAGAATGATCTAAATATGCCTTGCAACATGTGGTGGTTGGTGATCTCTTTGGTCTTAGTGTACAGCTTTTGATCCAATCAATTTTATTGCCAATCTTTTGTAGCATAAGGTTGAGGGAGTTGACAACACAAGGTGTCGAAAAATGTTCAAGTAGCATTCCTCAACCAATAATCTAGCTTCTTTACAATTTTGCATTGTTCATTGTGGCTTGAATAACACTATGAGGCCACATTTCTTCAATGGCCATCATGAGGATGCTAGCAATAAATTGGTCATCCTTCACCTCCCCCTCACAACCCATGACTCTAAAAAACATTGCCCCTTTAGTGGACACTGTGATCACAATGATCAAAGGCTGATTTTTAGCATCCTTTCATTTATAGCAAACGATGGACACCCCTATCTTGGCTCATGAACTCTTTATGAGTTTCAATGAATCTTCTACAAGCTTAACCTCCTTTTCTAAAAGGGTGCTATGTATCATCTCATTGCCTAGGCTCTTATATCCTTTGGAGCTTTATTAATTTTTTTCACCATTTCTTGCCAACATTGTGAGGGAACAATATTGAAAGCCAATCCGTTTGCATAAATACATCTTGCTATGTGTTGATTAGCAATCTCTTGAGACTCATTTTGAAATTCCATTTCCATTGGTCCCTTTGGTCTCTTATGTGCAATAGGTTGTTGAGGTGTGGCAAAAGATGGGTGGCTTGCTACTACAATTTTAGGATTATGTGGAGGTAGAAGGAGCTTCATTCCTCCAAATCCTTTCTTTGCAAAATGATGATTTTCTCTACAGCCTGTTGCTTCATCTACTTGCTCCTTCTCGTTAATATATTTTATCACTTGCTTTGATGGCATTCAATCGACTATATGAGCTTGAATACTTGTTACCACACCCTTTGCAAATCCAAATATAACCCCCACCACCTAGAATTTGTTGTATCATATCAATATATTTCCAAAGAAGAGAATTTGGATTTGTTTTGAAATGGAATTGACCCACAGAGCTAAAACTAATGCCCTTGTAATCCCTATGGCAACAAGTGTAATAAATAACGCATTCAAAACAAGAAAACAAATATATATAACCTAACTTATTTAATATTTTAAGCATACATTCATAGCAGAATAAAAACATAAATTTTTCTCTATGATTTTCATGGTACTAAATGGGCTCTTGCGCACTTTATGGAATATCAATCCATCCACTTTAGAACCTTCATTGATCAATCTTCAAGTTTATTTGGGTGAGTGCAAGCAAGAATGAAAGTTCAGTAAGAATGGATTGTTTTTGTGTTTCGCATTTACAATGTGAGGTAACATTAGTTTGTTTTATCCTTTCAAATGCTTTACAAGTCACATTTATGGTTTAGGGATTTGTTATTGTCCATCCTCGTCAAATTCAAATGCTAAAATTGGATTATATACAAAAATAAATTAAAAAAATGTAAAAAAATGTACATGTTTTGCTTTGGTTTGGCCATATTTTGCTTAGTTAAATATGGGTTAACCTAGGCTCATCTAGGATGAATCCATAGTTTCCAACCTACCTCCTGTCTGATCCCCTTGTATAATTGGACCTGTTATTGGATTGGGTTCAAATTGGATATGAATTTTGGGGCTATGGAAAGTGAACCAACAACATAGATAATAAATATGTATTATATATTAATTAATATAATAAAATATTAAAGTGTCCAAAGCAATGTTAAAGAGTTGTATGAAGAGAAGAACCAAGATCTATTGAAGGTTGTGTGAAACATGCATAATCAATTTTGTTTTTGGGGGCTTACATGATTGCAATTAGAAATAATCTCATTGCATTTACATTTTCTTGTTGCAAATAACTCCATGATATCATTTACTATAATAGACACATTTTTATAGTGTCATGAAGGGTAGAAAAATGAGTTTATTTTTGCGAGTGAGTTTGAATCACTTCTAGGGCATGTGGTAGTCACAAAAAACACAAGAAAGGGCCAAGGCATGGCCTTGCACCCCCGGCTACTTGGGACATACCCACATGGTACCCAAGGTGGCAAGGCTGTGCCTTGTTTGTCTTGTCCATGCTCCTGACGCTTAGTTGGAACTTGCTCTTGTTCGGTCCTTCAATACCCAACTACAAGGAATCTAGTAACATAGGATGAAAAGATAGGCTTCTTGTTGGTAAAGCATAGGGTTGCCATTGGGATTGTGAAAGTATTTATGTTGAATAACTATTTTCTAAGGGGAGTTTCCAATTTATTGGAGTCTCCTTGTTAGTTTCATTGATAGTCTGGTTAAAATTTTGTATATTTTTAGCATTCAAGACTGTCCTTTTTCGGCCTGATGATTGAATGCCAAGTCACAAGTGGGTGTTTGAATGCCTCTATTCCTTGCAATATAAATTTTCTTTGAATTGCCATTAATGCTTGTTCAATTGAGCTCAAAAGTGGTAGGAGCGTTAGAAGATAAACATGTATTGTATGTAGGACGACTCTTGTTGATGGGACTCTTCCCAAAGAAGTTAATTATTTGTTGCTTGAGCATGCTAGCTTATTCACCATTCTTCTTTTTAGTATTTCCATTAAGGAGTGGTGGACTTCATGATAATAAGTCTTATTTACTTTTAAGAATTACTTTCTCTTGTATTTTCTTTGAGACTCTTCAAAAGTTTAAAGTATTTTCATCTTGCCTTATCATTTTTTCTATTTAGTAGTGGATGATATTGAAATTGATATGCATTCCAAAAAAATGAAAATGAATTCTACATGTATTTTTTTATTTGTTTAACTTGTTTAGTTTCTTGATTCATACTTCTACCTGTCAAGCTGTTATTACTCTGATTATCTTCATGAAAACTATTTTCAGTGCAGATGCTGATACACGGCTTGCAAGGAGAATAAGGCGTGATACAGTTGAGAGAAATCGGGATGTAGGATCAGTCCTTGAGCAGGTAAGTATTTCATTTTTTTATGGGTCTTATTTGTCTTAGTACTAGTATAAAGTTGAAAATCATACCTAATATTTTCATTTTGGCTTTCTAGTGGTTATTTATACTCTTCAAATCTTGCTGGGATCCTTATTTGTCATTTACCTTGGAAAGTTATTAGTTTATTAAATTATTGAACTGTGCCTTGTGCTTTTGTGGATTTTGTTCTTATTTATACACAGTAATTGTAAGATGCTAAAAGTATCGTTTTATTGGTGGTGTACAGTATTCCAAATTTGTGAAGCCCGCATATGATGAATTTATATTGCCATCAAAGAAATATGCAGATGTTATCATTCCTCGTGGAGGAGATAACCACGTTGCTATTGATTTGATAGTGCAACATATTCGAACAAAGCTTGGGGAACATGATTTATGTAAAATATATCCCAATCTCTACGTTATTAACTCTACTTTTCAGGTAAACTGTTTAAGTTGCATATCCTTTTCATAGTTGTAGTTTGTTCAGAAGCCAATCACTTTTCAATAGTCCGAGAGTATGAAATTTGAATAGAAATTAACTAGTTAGAAATTACTCAGTAGAACTTTTTAAGGATAAAAGATTCAAATTTGTGATTCTAACATTCTTTTCTAATTAATGACTGAACCCTAATGCTCTTGAGTCTTAGATTCTGGATTTGATGGGATAAATGATGATATGTTTGATTCACAGATAAAAGGAATGCATACATTGATACGTGATATTAAAACTACCAAGCACGATTTTGTATTCTATGCAGATAGGCTGATTCGTTTGGTAATTCTGCTGTCAATATCTTTATTGTTAAAGCACCTCAAAACATTGTTATTTATGTTGGGATTGTGCTTGAAGTTTAAGAGATTATCTAATTCATTAATTTAAAATTCCGTACAGGTTGTTGAACATGGTCTTGGTCATCTTCCATTTACAGAAAAGCAGGTGGTCACTCCTACTGGTAAGATCATAATGGCCTATATTTCTTTCCACTCAAATTCTTCAAAAGTATTATGTGATATACTATTTACACCAAGATCATATACTTCATTGTGGAAACATAATGTGCTTATTAGTGGGGACCCAAGGTCAGTTGTCAAGGTGTGCTAGTTACAAACATTATGTATCCGATGCTTACATGAAGAACCTAGGAAACATACATGTTTCACTTAACCGAGGTAGCCTTTTTTTATAAACCTTTGTCCAAGTTCATCTATATGGGGCATCATCCAGCTTACATATAACATTTGTGTCCACTTCTTCTTCTTTATAAATTGTGTGGCTTAACATATTAAATTTTTGTGTTCTGACAACAAATAAGTGCTTATAAAAACTTCCAACGCCTCTAAAATATTTGTCAGTTGAACTTAGCCATTTTCAGCGATTGATACAATTGCCTTGAGTTTTAATTTGTCCCTCCTGTCTTCCCTTTCTTATGGTCATTGCTTAATTTCATTCTCCTATTTTTTTAAAAAGTTTTCTGTTCATTCTTCTCATTTTTTTTTCAGTTGTTCTTTTGTACTTAAATGGTAAGTTTTCTCTTCTTTTTTCTCTCTATCTTTTTCCTATTATTAACTTTTCTTCTTGTGAGCATCTACTTCATATCAACTGATTACACAGCCATCTATTGCCACGGGAATGGAGTCTTCAAATCACTTTTCTTAACAATTGGTTTTATCTTAGTTAGCAAGAGACAGTGGTACGGTACCAGTATGGGGAAGGGGATGCCAATCAAATTTGGGTACACAGGTAACAGAATAAGGAGACTCATATTATTTGCAAATGTAGGCACCAGAAATTGTGGGTATGGGAACAGGTACTGTTGAAAATTGTTGTCATTGATGTCAAAGGTATTCAAAGACCAAGAGGGTTTGTTGAGGGATTTGCTGATGGCAGATTGAAGGTGCAAAGAAAATAAAATAAAATTATATTGTTTCTAAGGGCCAACCCTTAGACTCATTGGCACCCTCATTAATAAATAAAAATTGCAAATTTATTTTTTTAAGAGGCTGACTGCCCTTAGTTGAATGCCCCATTTGAAAATAAAAAAATAATAATTAAATATAGGGGCCAACCCCTATTGGTGCACCCAAAGTAGAGGTGAATGGGTGCATATAAAATAAGAGGTTGCATCCATTTTGAAGAGACATGTTGTTTTATGAATTGCCCCCCCTCCTTTGGTGAAGATATTTGAAGTGATTGTGGAGTCCATTTGAAAGCAAGCCATTCATTGCATATCATTCATATAAGGAGCAGTTTTTAAAAGGAACATAAGTGCAGAAATTTTGAAGACATGTGAGCAGAATTATAAGAGACATGAGCAGATTTACTAGAGCTTTATGGCAAAATTTATGAAGAATTTTAGGAGACTCTAAAGGCAGATTTTGATGAAGTAGTGAACAGATTTGTGAAGGTGAATTAGAGCATATCTAAGAAGAAGTTTCAAATAAATTATTATATTGTTCATTTGGAGGTTGGTGTTTCCTAAGCAAGGAGATCGGGAGGTTGGTGCCTCTTATTAAAAGAGATTGGTGTTTCTTGCTGAGTTGGTGCTCAGTTGTGGGGATTGGTGTCTCTAGTGGGTTGGTGCCTACAAAAGAAAATTTGTAAAAGAAGTAGGTTAGTGCCCACAAGAAGATTTACCCCGCAAGAAGATTTACATATAAGAAATATTTTGTTGTGGTTGTTTCCCGTAAGGGCTTAGACGTAAATCATGTGTTCGTCTTGTGTTCTCAATTGCTAGATCTTGCATGTGTGCTATTGCTATGGTTACATCGATTCACCCCCCTTTCTCAGTATAATTGAGTGCTTTTCAATTGGTATCAGAGCGGATTTCTTTTAAGTGTCCGTAGGGTAAGAGTGAAAGCAACAATGATGAAGAGGATCATTACATGAAGAAACGAAAAAGATATCAACAAAAGAAGGGCTATGAACAAGGTCAACATGAAAAGGAGGACTTTTGGAAGTACAAGAAGAATCTTTATTCCAAGAAAGATAATAGCTCATCAGAGGAAAGTGATGAAAAAATTTCAAACAGTGATAGAGAATAAATACTCTTAATGGCGATGTAAGCAAAGGATGATGAAGACGAAAAGAAAGAAGAAAGAGATTTAGGAGAAGAGCATAGTGAAGATGAAGGAGAAGTGGATCTTGAAGAGGAACTTTATTATGCCTATAGTGAGATTGAGAAGCTTAAGAAAAGAAATTTGAGACAAGGATTACAAATTCAAGAGTACAGTGAAGCCAAAGATAAATTAACACGAAGTCTTGATGAATCAAAAAAGTTGATTGTAGATCTAAAAGTTCAAGTAGAAGAAGCAAAAAGGATTTAAGAGTAGATGAGAAATAGATTGAAGACAAAGGAAGAAAATTGCGAGAAGATGGAATCCGAGATTGTTTTCCTAAGAAAGGAATTGGAGAGGACAATGGATTGGTTAAACCAAAACTTGAAGACTGAGAAGAATATGGAAATCTTGGATGACATCATCAAATCTCAAAAGCCTATGTTCGATAGGAGTGGTATTAGCTATGAAAAAGGACATAGTTCCAAAACAATTCAATCATCGAAGAAATTAAAAGAAGAGAAGAAGTTTGTTGATGTCCTCAAAAGTTCCATCAAAGATGAAATCAGCAAAAAGGAGAACTGGAAGCCAGGCATATCTCAAAAAGCTAAGAATGACATGGTTAGGAAGCCCCCTCCACCAAGGCAAACTCATACGCCTAGGTTCTATCATTCCTTTTTTGGTTATTGCTTTTTGTGTAGTTAATTTGGTCATAAGGCAATAGATTGTAAAATGTTAGGCATAAAGCAATGAATTATGGAGCATGGAACAAGAATAAAAGTCATGGGTTCATAAACAAAAATTTCAACTCATTTGCTCCTCTTGTGGATTACGACATCATATGTTACAAGTGCAACAATTTTGGTCATACAACAAATTTTGTAGAAGTGGAACTTCAAAAATATGGAGAAAGAAGGAACAAGAAGAGAAAGAAAAATCCATGCTGGTTCAAATAACCCTATGCATATGAAACGAAGGAGATCAATGGTATATTGATAGTAGTTGTTCAAAGCATATGACAGGGGATAAGAGTAAATTTCTTACCTTCAAACAAGTGAATGGTGGATTAGTGAAATTTGGAGATAATGCTTTCACAAAGATATTAGGGAAAGACACACTTAGCCTTGACGATGGTAAAACAAAAACCGAGAATGTGCTATATGTTGAGGGGCTGAGACATAATCTTCTAAGTGTAAGTCAAATGTGTGACCGAGGGCACACTCTTACATTTCATGTAGAATGGCGTGAAATTAGCAAACTAGGGAAGCAAACGGTAGAAGCCAAAATAGTAGCTCACAATTTGTATGTTCTTAGTGAGATTGGACGAGAAAGATTTTGTATGAGTCAAGAAGATGAAAGTTGGTTATGGCACAAGATAATGGGGCATTTAAACTTTGACAATCTTCTCAAGATCAGCTGTAAGGAAGCTTTTGAGAGACATGCCAAACATTTCAAAGCCTTCAAATATCACTAGTAAGCAATGCCAACTTGGGAAGCAAACTAGAGTGAGTTTTAAATAGAAGGAACAGTCTACATTGAAATTGTTGGAGCTTATACATACGAATCTTTGTGGTCCAACTAGAACAAAAGGCATGCAAGGAGAGGTATTTCATGTTGTTAATTGATGACTATTCTAGAATGACTTGGGTCACATTTTTAAAAGAAAAATGTGAAGCTTTTGACAAGTTTAAGGCATTCAAAGCCTTAGTGGAGAATGAAACAGACTTAAAGAAAACTTCAAATGAGTTTGAAGACTTCTTTGAAAAGAAAGGGATAAGAAGACACTATTCTGCTGTAAGAACACAACAAAATGGTGTTGTGGAAAGGAAGAATAGAACAACCCAAGAAATGGCTAGAGCCATGCTAAATGAGTCCAAGTTACCTGACACATTTTGGAGAGATGCAATTTATATGATAGTCTATGTTTTAAACTATGGACAAATCAAAGTGAACGATAACAAAACACCATATGAATTATGGAAAGGAAGGTCTGCAACAATAAAACATTTCAAGGTGTTTGGGAGTACATGTTACATAAGGATAGATGAAGATTTGGGAAAGTTTGATTCTAGGGCTAAGGAAGGAATATTCCTTGGCTACTCTTCAAGAAGTAAAGTGTATAGATGTTACAATAAGAGGCTACATAAGGTCATTGAAAGTGCAAATGTGAAAGTAGACGAGGGAAGATACTATGAAGAAAAAACACAAGAAGGTGTTCCTCAAAATGAGGAAATTTGTAAAGAAGAGAAAATGGAGTAAGAAATTGAGAATGAGATAGTTGAGCAAAGAGATCCAAAGACACCATCAAGAACATCATCTAAGACACCATCTAGATTTGTCCAAAGAAATCATCCAAAAGATTTGATTATAGGTGACAAAGATGGAGAAATTAAGACAAGGCGAAGATTGGCTAATACTTTAGATCATGAAAATATTCCACGATAGAACCTAAGAACTTCAAAGAAGCAAGTGAAGACAAACATGGATAGGGGCCATGGAGGAGGAACTAAATCAAATAGAGAATAATGAAACTTGGGAACTTGTTCCAAGACCTAAAGACAAAAATGTGATTGGCTCTAAGCGAGTCTTCAAAAATAAGCTGAATGAAGATGGTCAAATTGTAAGGAACAAGGCAAGGTTGGTATGCAAAGGATATGCACAAGTAGAAGGTATCAACTTTGAAGAAAATTTTTCCCATGTTGCTAGATTGGAAGCTATCAAAATGTTTTTAGCATTTGCCAATTTCAAAAATTTCAAGGTCTATTAGATGAATGTTAAGTCTGCCTTCCTTAATGGCAATCTAGAGGAAGATGTATACGTTGAACATCCAGAAGGATTCTCGTTGTTAGAAAATAGGGATTATGTGTGTAGATTGAAGAAAGCTCTATATGGACTAAAACAGGCCCCCAAAGCATGGTATTCAAGACTTGATAAATACCTACAAGGCTCCAACAACAAGGATTCAAGAAGGGAATTGTGGATAGCAATCTTCACATTAAGACTGTGGGTAATGATCAGTTGATAGTTGTGGTATATGTGGATGATATTATATTTGGAGGAAGTAGTGATAATATGTGTCAAGAGTTTACTATGGAGATGCAAAAAGAATTTGAAATGTCTATTCTTGTTGAGTTATCTTTCTTCCTTAGGTTATAAATCTCTCAATCACATAGGTATATTTATTTCACAAACCAAGTATGTTAAGGAAAAGTTGAAGAAGTTCAAAATGGAGGATTGTAATCTCGTGAGCCATGGTAACAGGATGTAAATTAAGGATGATGAATCACTCGAGGCAACCCAAACTCTTTATAGGTTAGTGATTGGAAGCTTGTTATATGTGATAGCTTCAAGGCTTGACATTATGCAAGCAGTAGGTATGGTGACAAGGTTTTAGGCTGCACCTAAAGAAACTCGTGCAAGTAGTAAAAATGATACTCAAATATTTAAAAGGTACATTGGATCTTGACTTATGGTACCCAAGAGGTGAAGATTTCACCTTAACATATATAGATGTAGATTGGGTCGGTAGTATTGATGATAGAAAGAGTACAAGTGGAGGTGCATTCTTTCTTGGAGATAATCTTGTTTCATGGTTGAGTAAGAAACAAGCGTCGGTTTCCCTATCCACTACAGAGGTGGAGTACATTGCAACAACATCATGTTGTATTTAGGTTCTTAGGATGAGGCAAACTTTGAGAGATATCAAAGTTGAATATGATAACCCTATACCTATATTTAGTGATAATACGGGTGCCATCAACATTTCAGAAAATCCAATAATGTACTCTAGAACAAAGCATATTCACATCAAGTATCATTTCTTAAGGGAACAGGTGGCCGATCAACAAGTAATGTTGGAGTATATTGCTACACAAGAACATATTGTACACATTTTCACCAAGCCACTTCCGAAAGAAATTTTTGAGTACTTAAGGTAGAAATTGGGAGTGATATCACTCTCATCCAATCACTAAGTGTAATGTCCCCTTTTCGTCAGTAATCAACTCAGTTGCTCATCAGCCTATTCTAGAGGCCCGTAGGCTCGTTGAGGTGAAATTAGGGTTTCCATGTTTGGAGGTTCTGTGGCATTTCTTAGTGTTCACTATTTTTAGTAAATACTATGTTTGGCAGTGGTCTTGTTGGCAGTGCTTCAGTTTGTTCTTATTCTTGTTGGAGTAGTTGGTATTTTTGGTATTGTTTCCAAAATACAATTTTTGACGGCAATATTTAATACAAGGCAAATAATGTTATGTTTCTTTATTGACCCCCCCTTGGCCTAAGGAGTTAATTTTATGTTGTTTTAAAAGAGGGTCTTGAAGGGGTACGCCTTCATGAAGAAGATTATTATTTTTTTATAAAGTTTTATGTTGCCATGAAGTGGGACGCCACCCTTGGGGAATTATGAAATTATGAAATTTGAAGAGTTTCTTCTGTGACTGTTGGCATGCCTTGAAGGGAAATTGAAGAGTTTTCTTCTTCTCTATAAAAATGAAGCTTTGCTTCAACATTTGGTATCCATGGTAATCGCTAAAGTTATGCTGTCGAAATGACATTATGAATATTTCTTCGAGGGATGCTTACCTCCTAGATTCCAACCAATTTCGTGTTTGAAAGACAACACCTATTTGGCTTTATTGTTGCTTCTCAAATCAGACTAGCAGATTGAGCTCATTAGTTGAAGATTTTTGGAGTTTTGTCAAATTCTGAGTTGCTGGTTCATATACAGCTGAAAGTGAATTTTGTATACAGCTCATTGAATAAATTAAATTTGGTTTTGGGCATTGTTGATAAGTGTTTGTCTACCATGGGCGCCCCTTTCCACCAAATTTGAGAATTTATTATTAAGTTTCTGATTTTATATGCCAAAATCGCCCCTCAAGGAGGGCCGTACCTTTCATGATTGGTTCTGGGATTTGTGCCAAATAAACAGGGATGATTTGATGCAGTTTTATGATCTGATTTGGGGCGCCATCCTCCTAGAAGACCTTTGCACTTCGTTTCAGTTAATTCAGAGGTAATTCGGTGAAGTTATGAGCATTTAATTGATTTTTACAGTTGCTGGTTATTCATTTCCAGAATTTCAGATTTACATTAGACTTGTTTTAGTTTGAATTTCTAGTCCTTTCTTCATCAATTATTGTTGATATTTAACATGGAATCATCCAGTATCTTGGTGCTTTGAAATCATTGTAATATTCATGTAATTTGCAGCTCTCTTTCCATATTGTAAGACTGTAAACAGTAGTACTGTTCCAGTCCTTTATTGCTGCAATTATTTCTTATTTCTCACATTAAGTACCCCTGGATGGTTTACTGCCAGTGTGGAGAATAAATATCTAATCTCTCTTGTACCCATTGTCAAGTGGTGAATCCCCACTCTTGAGTGGATGCCCGCCGCAACAGATGAGTAGTAGTTGGAGTTTTCCTATGGCTGGTTATCCGCCTAGTAATTTCAGTTTGTAATAAGTACTCCACCATATGTTAGCACCTCACCTTCAAAGGGATCTTGAGTGCACATTCTTGGCGTTGAGTTTTATCTTCAGTTTCCAATTGTATTCTATTTTTGTATCAAGTTTAGATCCTAGGGATCCTCTGACCATATGCCTGCCCCTTTTCCTTAAGAGGTTTTAGGGCGCATTCTTGGTTAGAGTTGCTTTGATAGAGTTTGGGTTTGGCGCTAACGCTAATCAAGTTGGCCAAGTGTTGGTTATTGTGTAAAAACTGTGGCAAAAAATTGGTTAGCATATTTCACTAAATCCTCTAGAAAAAGCATGTGTTCAAGGGGTGTTCATTGCTTTATCTTTCATCCCCCGAAAGCCTTTGTCATTGACGTCAAAGGGGGAGGAGTAGAGTAAGGGGGAGCATTTCAGTCAGGGGGAGAAGTATGGTCCTAGTTGCATTTATAGATTATTTTTTTATAGTGTTGTCATCAATGACAAAGGTGGAGATTTTGGAAATTGTTGTCATTGATTCCAAAGGTATTTGAAGACCAAGAGAGTTTGAGGGATTTGTTGATGGCAAATTGAAGGTGTAAAGAAAATAAATAAAATTATATTGTTTCTAAGGGTCGATCCTTGAGTCATTGGTGCCCTCATTAATAAATAAAAATTGCAATTTTTTTTAAGAGGCCGACCCCCCTTAGTGGAGCGCCCCATTTTTGGGCGATTTACATTTAAAAATAAAAAAATATAATTAAATATAAAATAAGAGGTTGCATCCATTTTGAAGAGACATGTTTTATGAATTGCCCCCCCTTGGTGAAGATATTACAACAAAATATAATTAAATTGTATAACAACATAGTAATAGAAAATGAGGGAAAAAATCCAGGACTCCAAGTCAGGACATCATTCTTTGGCAAAGAACTATAGGCTCTACCAACCAAAATATGAGATAACTTTCCCTAGTCCTCCACAGAGTCCACAGGCGGCCAAGCTTGAGAGTCCTTCCACTTGGACACTTCCAACTGCCCCAAACTCTTAGCGTCTTTGAAGTCTTCCACTCAGGACCAACCAGCCTCCAGGAAGTTGAGACAAAGATTCTGTAATTGTGGATGCGAGGTCATGATTGGGGGATGACCGTCCCAAGAGTCAAACCAGAAGAGAGCATCAAACCGTCTATTGCAAATCTAGAATAAGCCTTTCTTGATTAAGCTAGCACCCCTGTTAAGAGTGTCCCAAATCATAGATCCTTTCCCTGCCAAAGAGACTTTAGGCACATCTTTCCTATCAATTCCCCTTGGATATTTTGAAGAGAGGATTTGAGCCCATGCTTGATCCTGATTAGTACACCACCGCCAATAAAGCTTGGTAGCCAAAGCCTGACCAGTGAGGGCAGCTTGCCGCAAGCCCAAGCCCCCCAACTATTTCAGTGTACAAATGCTCCCCCACTTCACCAAGCTCCACTTCAAGGACGCAAGGCTACCAGCCCATAAGAATTGTCTAGCCAGAGCATCCAGCTCCTTAATGAAACTAATCGGGGCTAGTTGCACCTTACACTTGTAAAGGGGAAGAGCTTGAAGCACTGATTTTAATAACATAACGTAGCCCGCATAGGACAACCATCTATAGGTCCAATGGCTGACCCGCTCTTGGAACTTGTCCAAAACACTTTTCCAGATTCCCCTTGGCAGGGGGCCAACAAAGAGGGGAATACCTAAGTATACAAAGGGAAGTGTACCAATATGAAATCTCAAAATTTGAGCAATTCTTAACTGAATAGTGGGGGGAGTATTGAAGAAGAAAATGGAGGACTTAGCCTCATTGATCGTTTGGCCTAAAGCAGCAAGGTAGATATCTAGAGCACGTGTGAAGTTAGTTTTTTCCCCGACTTTGGCAACACCCAAAAGAGCAGTATCATCCACGTACTGTATGTTGGCGTAACAACTAACACCTCTGGAGTAGAAGTTGTTATGAACAGCCTATGTACACTACGTAATGAGTGCTCTTCAAATTATGGAGGGGAAGCTCCCTCGTTGTGCTTTACAAAAGTACTTGCAAAGGAAAAATAAGCTAAAACTATGTCCTGTCTTTTTGTTTCAGCTGCTAGAGGCACAAGGCTTTCTTGAAAGAACTTACACGTTGCAGCTGAGTTTTCTCTGGTTTCGCAAATCAACTAAACTACAACTTATATCTATCCAATCTCCTCAGGAAAACAGAGCAAGAGGAAACGGAGCAAGGTTATGACTATCAGACGATAAACACATTCAGATTCTCTACTTGAAGGCAAGGTGGCGCAACTATCATCTCAATCTGAACAAGTTTATTAAGCACAAAACAGATTTGAGAATTTGCTATGATAATCTTATGAAACCCTATGTGGCATAACACTCAATCAGCATAGTAAAGACTCACAAACAGCTTTTATCATTAAAATCTCTATGAAACCCTATGTGGCATAACACTCAATCGTAATGATAAAAGTTTCACAAAACAGATTTTCCTAATCTAAGAGAAGATTCACCATGAAAACTTTATGAAACCCTGTGTGGCATAACACTCAATCAGCATAGTAAACACTTCACAAAACGGTTTTATCATGACAATCTTACGAAACCCTGTGTGGCATAACGTTCGATCATAACAATAAAAGATTCACAAGACAGATTTCTCTAAACTATGGAAGAATCCAGCATTACAATCTTTCGAAACCCTATGTGGCATAACAATCAATTGCAATAATGAAGACACATGAACAAATACCATAAAGAGCAATATTGAGGGCAAGGTAGGCGCAGCATATATTTCTCTCTCAAGCAAAAGTTATTTACAAATGAGCAAAAGCTCTTATTTATATACATCAAGGTGTAGGTAACCCTAAAATCACCTTGAGTTCACTACAGTTCTTGCAATGCATGCAAGTTATGCGCCCTAACCCTAATGAAGTAAACTATACGTTAACTGGGCAACTACCCTCAGTTTAACGGTACAAATAACCTAATTGGACAATGTGCAAGCATGCACGTCCTTATTTAAAGCAAAGTTAACTGGCCACTACCTTCAGTTAACTGGAAACCCTAATCCTAACTCCTGTGTTGATAATTTCGAGGATGAGATAAGCATGTGTTAAGTCAGCAAGTGAACTGAAGACTGGAAGTCAAGTTAACTGCTGCTCAGGACTCAACCCTAGAAATTAACTGCACGTTCTAACTGACAGATCACTCCATGTCAACTCGGTCTAACACTTCGACCAAGAACTCATCGATCTCTCCGTCATCTGGCACTTTGATGCTGCTAAAAATAACAGTCTGTTTCTTTAGTTCTCTGCCACTTTCAGTAATTGTGTGCACACCATCTTTGCATTCTTCAGTCGCCTTTCTCAAACTGGCTGCAATTACTGAAACATTCTCTAATTTTGGCGCCCTAGGTTCACCTTCAAGGCTGTCATAAATCAGCTTCTCGAATTCTGCTTGAACTTTTTCTAACTCCACATACGTGCCATCTTCGAGAAGATAATGACACGGAATCTGAACAACGAAGCCACTGACAAGTGCAAGCACTCCAACTACGTCATCCTTCAGTGAAAACAATTTAGAAGAGATCTTCTCACATATTTCTGTTCTGAGAAGGTGCTGCTCTCTCCAAGTGAAGACTTTCTCTTGATCTTCGATCATCTCCAAAGCATCGCATGCAACTGATAACTGAGATACCAGAACACGATCCTTTGCCAAACTCTCTGCAACTGCAATATCCAGCAACTGAATACCCTGACGGAGTCTGTGTGCCTCACTCCTCAACTGATACAAATCTGCAAGAAGAGTTTTACCAGCAGCAACTAAACTGTCAATCCAATCATCCAAAAGTCTGCCATGGCTGACTAACTGATCCAATTTTTGTTTCTCTGCAGGTGTGTGTTGAGTAAGAACAGGTGCTCTATTTGGATTCCCATGAACAAGATCAGAAATGTATTGACGAAGTTGACTAATTTCAGTTTTGAGTAAAGCCTTATCTTCTCCATCCTTCGTGATACGCTCTTCAAGATTATTGGTAACAATCTTAAGAAGAGCTACATCTGTCTCTCGTGTAGTCCTGCCAAGATTTGCCTTAGTGAATGTAAAGTCACCCACTTCGACCTCATCCAAGCTTTTACCTTCTGGAGGCACTGCAACTTCTATCACAATCTCTGATTCAGGGGTCTTTTCGATGTGCACTTGTTTCTTAATCTTCTTGTTTGATCTCTTCTGATAGGGCTCACCAAACTCTGACAAATCAAGATTGTATGACGGTTCACGCCTTTGTCTTCCCAAAGACTTTTCGAGCCAACAAGACTGAACAATATTTTCAATTCGCGGAGAGACTGTCCCTGATGTATCAACCTGTGGTGTTTCAGTTGTCTCCGATCCTGCTTGAATTTGTGGCTCAGGCTCAGAATCTATATCAATAGGCGGAACGTGAGGTGAACTAGGAAGTGAAACGTGAGGCTCAGTTTGAATTAATGTCTCTACTGGAATCTCAGGAACACTCTCAATCTGTTTCTGCTTCCTTTTACCAGTAGCTCTCTTCCCTGTGTTTCCACTGAGTCTAACTCCTTCCGGAGGTATTATAATAGCTTTAACTCTGGGTTTTGCTCTAGAAGTAGAAGGCAATGACGAGAAATCCTTTGGCGGCTCTGCTACAGGAACTGACTTCCGTGTCCGTTTACTCTCCAAGAATAACTTACTAATCTTGATAACTGATCTGGAAACCTCTTCAATAGAAGTATTCTCTTTAGCATACCAATCAGGTGAGCGAAGTGGCTGCCTAGCAACTTGATCTTTAACATAAGAATTGAGAAGAACTTCTCCATCATCATCCGACAAACCATCAACATCTTCTGACAAGTAATCAGAGAGCTGTCCAACAGTGAGTCTACAATAGTGACGACGACGAACTTCGAATTCATCTTCACAATTTGCCCAGAAATCTTCAAGTGCTGGCGTATGTGCAATCCCTCGCTCTAACCGATTTGCATAATGTCCAAGAGGATCATAGGAACGCCTCTCAGTATAAGGCTTGAATTTGAACCTTTCTATCTCAGTAGACATACGCCTGGCATCTGTTGCTGCATCACATGTGAAAATTCCCAATGAGAATGGAAAATTTGCCGCAGCCTTATGACGACTACGAAGAAAGAAGTGAACGTGCTGCATTTGCCTGAGGAACTCCATAAAGACAATCTTGTCTGACGGATATCTTGGCAACATCAGAGGCTCTCCAACATAACCATAAACTCGGAGGTACGTGAAAGTAGGAAACTGTATGAACCAATCTGCCCAAGTCTCCAACGCTGATTTGGCCTCGGCTGAAATACGAATGTGCATCTCATCATCAAGATCCCTCACGGTTCTCATGGCAAAGTGATCATTCACCACTCGGAAGTCCTGCTCAGACTGAGAAAACTCTAGCTGTGGATAATACTCATGAATACGCTGAACACCGAGAGTACCATTGGTTTTAAGAAGTCTGAAACTACCTTGAAATGCCACCAAGTAGACCAAATAAGATATCATATGAAACTCGTGATGCTTGAGAAAGTTAGAAATCTGCTGATGTAAGCAATCACTAATTAACATAGCCCAGTCAAAACGCTCTGTGCCATCAAGGATTCTGGTAATCAGGTAGAACATCCATGGACGGAAAGTGTTAGCATCTGACTGGCCGGTAACTCGATTGAGTAAGGTGATCAAAACAGCAACTTCTCCTTTAAATTCACCACGACCAACCTTCTTAGGCAAGTTAGTTTTCTGAATTGTCAACCATTTCTGAGCAACCTTTCTCTGTGAACGTTGATGATCAGCATCCCATATCTTCTCACAAGCTTCAAGATCAACAGTAAAGTTATCTGAGCGAGGAGAAATAGCAAAACATCTTTCTATGTCCTTCGGCTTGAGACTGCAAACCACTCTTCCATCAATCGATCTGATCTGTCGTGAAGACGAGTCATAATGCTTAATGCAAGCAAGTACGAACTCAAGATCGAAGATAGAAACAGGAATGGATGCCGCTGCCAGCAACCCGGAACGCTCAAGATTCCTCATCGAATTGCTGCTAACACCTTCTAAACTGCTCAGATTGACCACTGGATAAACATGGTTTAGGTCCGTATCTGAAGTCTTGGTGAAATTATGTGTAAGGACTGATTTCACCTTGTAATCAATGAGATTGAACTGCATTTTGAAAATGGTGACTTTTGACTGTAAAGTCGAATATGCTTGAAGAACTTTCTGAAAAACTCTGAACAAGGCTAAAAATAGCTTCTGACAGGAGAAATTTTCGAAGAAATTCTGGAACATGGGTTTTGTGCACAACTGAATTCTGAACAAACCCAGATAGCTGGATTTTGGAAAAAATGTGATTCAAGCCCACATGCAAAGAGATTCTCGGAAAAAGGCTCAGAGCTTCAGAATGAAGGCTACGGGGCGATTTTCTCGAAAAAATCTAAGAAGTGGGTCTTGTTGCAAACGCTGAAATATGAGAACCCAGATGAACAGATTCTGAAAATGTGTTGAATTACTCTGGCATGCGAAGAAAGTACCTAAGGTGAGAAATAGAAGAAATAAGACAGAAGATAGAAAGTTTTGCTTGTCTGCTTCTGAAAAATCTGCAACTCTCTTCTTCGAATCTTTATAAAACCTGCATGCAAAGTGGAAATAAAGTCTAGAATTGACTTCCTCTGAAGAATCTGAGCTCGTAGCTTCGAAGAACGCTGAAAACGGACACCTGAATCACCTTAAGCTTGCTGGTCGCTCAAAAGAATACAAGCTTTCAGAGCAAAAGATGATGCAATAATGGACGCCATCTTTGAAATATATAGAATTTCATCATAAGAAATTCGTACTAAATAAAGCATGCATTAAAATGGCGCTTAGCTTCTTATTGGACCTCATAATAGTTAACTGGAACTCAAACAAGCTCAATAAGTGGATGTGCTTTAGGGTTTGCCTTTCAAGTCTTCAGTTTAACTCAACCATGCGACTTTAGCTTCAGTTAGCATCCTTATCAAGTTCGCCATCCTTCACATTTGCTTTGGATTCATCAATTTGACCTAAAGCAACCCTTTTGATAACTTCAGTTAACAATTTTGATTGAAATAAAGAATTCGCCATCTTCAACCTTGCTTTATCTTCACAACTTGACCTAAGGCGTGCCCTTTTGCAAACTTCAGTTAACAATTAGAATGGGATAAGAGATTCGCCATCTTCATGCAATAAATATGCTAAAAATAGCGACCCTTTTGGAAGTTCAGTTAGCCATCAAGAATGCGCCAACTTCATGCTTTAATCAATTATAATCTAAAAATAGCAACCCTTTTCAAACTAAAGTTGCTATAGCCTTGAAAAGTGCGCCATCTTCACTATTATCTTGCTTCACTTTTCAAAAACTAAAAATAGCGACCCTTTTCATGAGTGAAGTTATCAACTTCAAATTCGCCATACTTTACTAAAAATGCTTCATGCTTCACAAATCATGCTTCATGCTTCAATTCGTCCCTTTTGAACTTCAGTTGACATTTAATGAAGCGCCATTTTCACTAAAAATCTTCACAATTTTGACCAAAATCGCCATGCATGCAAACTTCAGTTGACATTTAGAAATAAACTTCAGTTAAACTTAACATGCAATCAAGTTAACTCAACATGCAAGGTAGTTAACTGAACATGCAAACCAGTTAACTCGACATGCAAACTGAAAGATCACTCCACATGCCAATAAACGAACTGAAGATGACAACCCAAAAATCGTTCAGTCTAACTGCAGTCAGAACTCCAGTTAAGGCGTCCATTCAATTCTCTTTCGAAAATTCAAATTTGAACTCTTGGGCGAATTCCAGACTTAGCCAAATTTCATGAAAATTTAAGCTAAAAACCTCTGCCGGGACCTCTGTTCATCCTCTGACACTGGTCGACTGACTTCTCCGATTGGCTGGCTGACAGGTGCATCGCAGAGCTTGGTAAAAACTGATCAAATGATGTCTTGACACTGCACGTCATAAAACTGACATCTGAAGGCTCAAAAATCCAAGCGCCTTTTTGGAAAGCTGCGCTTTTTCCCTGACTTAGTCAAATTTTGACTTCTGCATTTCGAACGAAGGGAAAAACAAAATCCTTCATAACTTTTGATTTATCAACTTTCAGGACTGGAACTCAGGTTCACTGCGAAGCTAAGCTCGTTCTGCACGACGGCTGCAAAGGCACATTTCCCCAGAAAACATCATCTAAGGGGTAAAAAAAACAAGAGCGCCCCTTTCAAAAGTTGCTCTTTTCATTCCAGACTAAGCCATTTCTGAAACGACAAAAATAATATAAAAACTTCCACTGCAAGCTGACGAGACATCTTCTGATCTGACGGAGACAGGCAACGGAAAGCTGAACGTAACACGGACACATTAGGCATCTGAAATCATCAGAAAGAAAGCATTAAAGGCCTGAAAAGCTTGGGCGCCTTTCTCAAAATATGCTCTTTTGCTTTTTCCTCTGATATTTTGACTAAGATTTGACCTAACGTTTGACCTCAGTTTCAGACGCTTCAGCAACTCAGATTCACCCTCTGACGGATGCGTCGCGAAGCTCGAACAAAAGTGAGACAAACATCTTGGATGGCATTTAGCCAAAAACCTTCATTTGACACCTCAAAAAGATGGGCGCCATTTCCAAAAGCTGCGCCTTTTACCAGTGTTAGCCAATTCTCGCTTTCGCCTTGATTTGCACCGTATCTTCCATAACTCGAACAAAACAGGTCCATTTGGCAGGCTTGATAGCTCATTGCGAAGCTGACGTGGTGCCGGACAAATGTCTGCTGGAGGTGACAAACCCTAAAAACAGGATCTGAGCCCCTAAAAGATAGGGCGCCTATTTTAGAATGTGCTCTCTTCTCCAGAGATAGAAAATTTTGATGTTTTTCGTTCAGATTTTCATTTTTCTTAAATCTCTTCGGTAACAGACTGACATAGTACTGACACCAACTCCATATTTGAAAACCCCAAAAACGACCATTTGACGACACTTTAACAAGATTAAGACTCAATTAAGCGAAATGCCTTAGTGAAGCAAAAATTTTGGTTTTGGGTACAACACTGTAAATGAAACTGAAGAAGCAAGCCATCATCCCAATGCCATCCTTGAGTTAAGCCTTGTCTCATGTGGGCTTTCAAGATTCTCCCCAAGCCCTCAGCCATAATAATAAAGAGATACGGTGACAGTGGGTCTCCCTATTGGAGGCCCCGAGAAGCATAAAAAAGACTAGTAGGCTCACCATTAATTAACACTGAGTAGGATGTCGACATAACACAACTCATCACCTAGCTGATCCAACCTTCTCCAAACCCAAAGGCACTGAGAACTTTTTTAGAGGAAAGCCCATCTAACTCAGTCATAAGCTTTAGCCATATCTTACTTGACAAACATGGCCTTTTCCTTGGAGAGATTCATAGAGTGGATAGCTTCAACCACAATAACCACTCCATCCAAAATTTGCCTACTTGTCACAAAACCTCCTTGCTCTTTTGAGATAACTTTGCTGAGCCACGACTTAAGTCTTTCCACAATAAACTTAGAAATGATCTTATAGACCACATTACATAGGGCAATTGGCCTATACTGGTCAAGCAAATTCGCTCCCTCTCTTTTAGGGATAAGAGCAAGGAAGGTAGAATTCATGGCCCTCAACATTTGCTTGCTACTTTGAGTTTCTTGGATTACATCCAATAGATCAAACTTAATAATCTCCCAGAGTTCTTGGAAGAATTCTATCGGGAAACCATCAAGTCCGGGGGCTTTTCTTTTTTTCACCTTGAAGACAACCTCCTCTAGTTCCTCCAACAAGATGGGGCCCATAAGCGCCTCATTCGCCTCATTAGGCACAACCAAGGGAATACACTCCAAAATGAGATTCTCTTCCATCCCTGTAGTTGGAGAATCCTCTTTGAACAACGAAGAGTAATATTAGATAACCTCTTGTGATATGTCCCTAAATGAAGTTAGTTGTCCTTGGGAGGACATTAATGAAGAAACCAAATTATCATGTCGCTTTGACAAAGTTGAAGAAAAAGGCTGTATTCCTGTCACCCTCTTGCAACCAATCAATCCTAGACTTTTGTTTCCAAAAAGTCTCTTCCCTTAGTTCCCATTCACTTAGTTCCTTCAAGGCATCCGCTTCTTTTCTAAGGGATTCCTTGGTAGGCCCCTGATCCCTATTCTGTCTAGTGATAGAATCTAAGGGGTGTTGGGAAATTGACTTTGGCAGAAAAAATATTCCCAAAAATTTGCCTATTCCACTTCTTAAGCTGATACTTCACATATTGGAGTCTCTTGACAAAGGTGTACATAGCTGTGCCGTGATTAGGCATACTTTCATTCCACCACTGCCTCATTAGATCCTATAAAGATGGTTCACGCAGCCACATGAGTTGGAATTTAAACGAAAGGTTCTTAGAAGCACCCCTTCCCTGCATAGATAATTTGATATGCCAATGATTTGAACCTCTCCAATCCAAAATCTTTGAGCTAGTAATCCAATTACTGCCAATCCGTTAACTAGGGACTAGAAACTTGTCCAGTCTCTTAGAGATATAAACTTTTCCACATCGCCTATTACTCTAGGTGAATAAGCCATTTCGTGGTTTTATATCTATCAAACTAAGGCAATGCTATCTCTAAATAACAAAGAGGAGGGCTCCAACTTGCCTATTTCCCCCTTCTTTTCCTCCAAACTAGGGATCACACATGCCTAATGTGGGCCCAAAGGTGATCCTTACCATGCAGATCAGTCAGAGCATAAACATTAGTGCACAAGAAAATTTCATTGAATTCAAAAATTGAGGCAGCCATGGATATAGAGTTTCTACTCGAAATCCACCAAAGAGGAGAGATCTTGTGTTGGTCCCAAAGACAGGCAATTCCACTAGCACTGCCCTGAGACCCAATGCACTGACATTGACCTCTCCCCCACACCTTGGGTGCCACCTTAAGCATACCTTCCACTGACAACTTGGATTCCTGAATGAATAAAACATCAAGAGAATGAACCTTAATTAATTCTCGAACAACCTTTTGTCTAGGGATGCTGTTCAACCCCCTTGCATTCCAGGAAAGAACAATCATTTACGAGAGCTGAAAAAGTGGGAGACAATAGTCTTGACTCAACTTGACTCCACCAAATTCTCCCCTATTATTTTGATTTTATCCTGATCCTTCTTCCTCCCCAGCTTGGGGGACTTCTCTAGAGCCCCCCTTTTTAAGGTTCTTTTGCTGCAGCCCCAAAGAAGGCACAACTTTGTTGTCTTTCCCTATATCTTGAACCATTGACTCTGACACTGGCCTAGGCAGAGCTAAAACTAAACTTTCACCCCCTTCATTTTTCTCAGGAGGAGGCACCTTTGTTGGGATTACCTAAACCTGGTCTATAACCATCTATGACTTGAATCGGTTAGCCACCAAGTTATTAACATTGACATCCACTTTGGAAGCCATCGATTCTACCCCCAAATTATCCATCCCGAAGAGCAACCTATTTGGATTTTCCTCTTGAAGAAAACTGTCTTCCAAAGCCTCAAAATGGTTATAAGACACATCTCCTTGTCTATCCTTGAGAGTTCTCTTCAGGCCTCTCCCTTTGTTATGGGTCTTAATAGAGGTAAAACCGTCCTTATCAGTTTCCCCCTTAGACATAGGGGCTTTCCCTTTGTCTTGTGAAGGAGGAGGATAAAAAGGTAACTTGGTTGAGGCACCACTAGAAAACAGCCTTGAAGAACTTAGTTTCAGGCATTTCCTCTGCAAATGTCCATACTCATGATAGATCCGATAGCGGAATGGGAGACCTTCATAATCAAGTTGTTGGATCCATGAAGTGGATCCAACCTGAATTTCCATTGAATCTAGCAAAGGATTATTTAAATCAATTTCAATGCAAATGCAGGCATATGAGATTACCTTCTTGTCTAGAGTCTGTTGAGAAGGGCCCATCGGTTTTCCTAGTAGCAGAGCAATCATGTGCAGAATATCGTTCCTCTAGAACTCCAACGGTAACCAAGGAAGTCTCACCCACACTGGAACTCTTGATGATAGCCCCTTCGCCGGATTAAAGCCAACATGCCATGGTTTAATAAACAACCCCACCTGATTATAGAAGTAAGGTCCTCCCTCGAAAGCCTTGTTCCGATCTGACATGCAGGAAAAAACCACCATAAAATTTGGGGTTCAGTTGATATTATTATTGTTGCATATATTATTTGTTGACTAATTAGTCAAATATTGAAAAGATTTTTCTTTTATAAGTTTTGAGTGGCTCTATGCGAAAAATAATCTTGATTTTGTAATTGCTTTGGAAGAATTGCCATTAAAACTAACATATCTTTAGTTTCATATTTTGTAATTGTTTGCATTATAAGATGCGTGGTTTGCTGCTAGCAAGCATAGCGGTTTAGTATTGTTTATAACCTAATCACCATATGCTTTCACCTTGCCCATTCCTGGATTTTGGTGATCAAAAGGTGTAAGGTCTGTGTTACCGGATTCGTACCCACAGGCCTCGAACCCGGTTCGGGTACGAACCCGGTACGGGTTCGCCTGTGGGTACGCGCTGGGCACGCACAGCGGGTACCAGGCCCGTGGGTACGCGGACCCGGGGGTACCAGCCACGTACCCGGGCGAACCCCTGCGAACCCACGGCCCAGCACTTCAAAAGTGGGCCCAAAAGTGAATAAAAAGCAATTTTTTATTTTCTATTTTGCTACAAAACCCTAAAACGACCCAATATGAGGCATTTTAACACTAAAGCATTTCATTTTTACCTCTCATTTTGCTCTCTCCATAATTTGTGTCCATCTTAGCATTTTGAAGGGAGGTGATTGCAGTTGAAGGAGATCGATTGTGGAGTGGCAAATAGCTTCTACAAAGGAGATTTAAGTGTTCAAGGTATGCATTTAAACCCTATTCTTCAATCTTTTGATGATTTTTTTTTAGTTTCTTAGTTTTTGATGAATTTTTTCAAGTTTGTGAAGAAGTTTTTCAAATATATATATTTTTTTTTCATTTTTTTTATAGATTGCAACAATGGCAAGTAGTCAAAGTTCAGTGGGTGGGGATGGAAGCCAAAAGTTTAAAATTGATAAAGGATCTCCTTTATGGAGACATACCACACGAATTTCACAAATTCCTGGAGGTGGGGGGTTTGTTTGGAAGTGTAATTTTTGCAATGCACAATATAATAGCTCCTACTACCGAGTAAAACTTCATTTTATGGGCCCTGGTGGTAAAGGGATTAACATGTGTGTGGGTCCAGATAAGAAGGGGTTATCTACTGTACAAATAGCAGGATTTATAAAAGAACAAGAAGATGCCGACAATTCAATTGCAAGAGGAAAACAAACTAGTTATAGTTCCGGAAAGAAAAAACAAACATTACCCACTCATCAGATAGTTAGGCCCTCTAGACATCCCTTCTTGTCTATACCCTCTACGGAAGAAGAAGATGAAGAACTAGAAACCACCACCCGCAAGAGAGGTCCATTAGAGAAAGCATTTAAAATGGAGGCAAGAGATATTGCTGAAGAAAAAATTGCACGTTGCCTCTATGCCAATGGTCTTCCATTCAACTTGGTGAGATCACCATATTGGAAGGACATGGTGTCAGCAATAAATAGTGCACCTCCTGATTTCACAAGTCCTAGGGTATGAAAAGGTGCGTACCACCTTATTGCAAAAAGAGAGGAAATATGTAGAGGCCCAACTAAAACCAATTAGAGATTCTTGGGTTGAAACAGGTGTATCTATTGTTTCCGATGGATGGAAAGATTGCAAAAACCGTCCATTGATTAATGTTATTGCAGTGTCCCCCAAGGGGGCAATGTTTTTGAGGGCGGTTGACTGTGAAGGGCAAGTGAAAGATGCAATGTTCATTTCCAGGATTCTCATTGACTCCATAGAGATGGTGGGTAGTGAAAATGTTGTCCAAGTAGTTACGGACAATGCAAAAGTTTGCAGGGCTGCAGGTGCTTTGGTAGAGGCCAGATATGAGCACATCTTTTGGACACCGTGCACTGTACACTCCCTCAATTTGGTGATGCAAGCAATTGGCACCCAAATAGAGTGGGTGAAAGAAATATACCAGGAGTCTGAGGAGATCCAGATGTTTGTGACAAACCACCATATGTCACAAGCAATTTTCAGAACTTTTTCAACATTGGAATTGTTGAAGGTAAATTTTAAAATTTAATATATTTAGTTTCATTTATCATTTATGTCATGTTTTACATAATTGAATAAAATAATTTTTTGCATTATTTACATATTTTAAATGTGTTATTAACTTACTATTAACATGTTCTTAGGTTGTAAGGAGGTTTGCATCTCACACAATTGTTCTGAGACGACTTGTGAAGGTGAAAGATGCATTGAGTCAAATGGTTATTAGCAACCAATGGAGTATATGGAAGCAATCAAATTCAGAGAGGGCCCAAAAAGTCAAGGCATT
The DNA here is from genome assembly GCA_007258455.2 of Sequoia sempervirens. Taxonomy (NCBI): domain Eukaryota; kingdom Viridiplantae; phylum Streptophyta; class Pinopsida; order Cupressales; family Cupressaceae; genus Sequoia; species Sequoia sempervirens. The sequence goes on from VDFB02000002.1 coordinate 236,890,665, forward strand.
GATCTTGAATGACGATTGGTGGGATCGTGTGAATTATGTATTGGAATTCACCGAACCTATCATGTCTATGCTTCGGTTTGCTGATACAGATGAACCATGCTTGGGGGATGTCTATGATAGCATGGACACAATGTTGGAAAAAATAAAAATAGAAATACAAAAAAAAGAGAATGATCCTGAAGACACCTTGTACAAAAGGGTGGAAGCAATTGTTCTTCATCGTTGGAACAAGATGACAACTCCATTGCACCTCCTTGCATATGCCCTATCTCCGAGGTACTATACCACTGAAGTGCTTTCTATCCCAGGGAGAATACCGCCATATAGAGATGCTGAAGTTGCTAATGGGTATAAGACGGCATTTAGTAGAATGTTCAGTGATCCAGAAGTGCATGCAAGTGTCATGAAAGAATTTGGAATGTTTGTCACAGGAAAATCAAAAAATCATACCGCTTCTGTTGCTAGAGACCAATACAAAATGGATGGTCTTACATGGTGGTACCTCCATGGTCAAGATTATATGTACCTCCAACCTCTTGCAATCAAGATCCTCTCACAAGTAAGTTTTTTTTTTTTTTGCCACTTGTATTGTAAAATTTAACACTTAACATTCTTGAATTTATCTTGCATTTTTTTATTTTATTTTTAATTTTGTTGGTTTTCTCTCCGTGTTGCAAGCTCTTCTTCTGAACGGAATTGAGTACATACTCTTTATCCACTCAATGAAGCGTAACCGGTTGGCTGCAAAAAGAGCTGAAGACTTAGTGTATATTCATTCCAATTTGCGTCTTCTGTCACGTAGGGATCCTCAATACAGGCAGGGGGCAGCGAGGCTTTGGGATGTAGCACCCGAGTCTACTGACTTGGATGCAACCATTCAGGATCTTGTTAGAGCCACTATGGATGATGTGGGTGATATTGATGACATATCACATGGTGTTGGATCCGCTTTGGGTTCAAATGATGATGATTTTGAAGTTGAAACCACTCAAAATCCAAGTCATGATGATTCTGACAATCCTTTTGATGATTGATGAGCATATGAACAATGAACATTGAATCATGTTTCAAATTTTCAATGTTTCATGAACTACATTTTGTAATTCAGTAATTTTATTTGAATATTTTTCAACTATCAATTGGCATTTAATATTTATCTTTGGCATTTGGCATTGGTCAATGATCAAGTATCATACTATGAAATGATTTAGTTTTACAATTCTCTATGTTTCTCTTATTTTTTTGTATATATAATACATATATATATATTTATAATATATTAAATTATTAATATATATATATATATATACACACGTACCCATACGTACCCAAACCCCTAAAAAAATTTTGCCCGTACCCACGTACCGGGTTCGCGTACCCGAACCCGTCCCCGAACCCGAACCGGTAACTTAGTGTAAGGTTCATGCATTTACATTGTGAAACTCTTCAAGGATAATTTTTTTCAGTTTGGGGACATTACATGGTGTTTTTTTGTTATTCCAAGTAGTACCTTTAAGTGAAGCTTTTGCTCATGGAACATTGCGAGAAATAAAGAAATTGGGTGAAGCAAGACAATGAGAACCGTCAAGAGTCTCACTAGTAGATGAAAGTGGATGACAAATGTGTGGGTCAATACAGGAATCTATAGATGAATCAAGATTGACATTGATCATCACTGCCAATGCTTCCCCTGTACTCTTCCTTTCAATTTTTTTCCATATCAAAACTGGTTATTAGGGCATCCATTTCTCTCATAACCTTATTGGGCAACTCACCTCATGCCCTCATGTCATGACTAGGTATTAGAGAAAGGTGGTATTTTTATCCTATTGATTCCTCATGTCATGCTTCCATGTAGGATTTTTCCTACTGCCGTTTTGTGTTGAAATTTCCATTGCTGACTTCAACATAGAGAATAAAATCAGAAAAGTTTTAAAAAAATTGTTATGGCAAACATTTATTAGTTAAAATAAAACAAAACACTAAGGTAGGGTATGGAAATGAGAAAAATAAATAAAATAATCGATATCATAATGCCTTAGGTTTTTAGCATTTGTCATTTCAAATTTAAAAAAACATAGATACACGCCTTTGTGAAATTCACTCCAAACTTGTTTGAATCTTCAGTAAACTTCAAATATACCTTCCAAAACCATTCAAAACCCTTGTCTTAGACCATTTTGCAAATCTGCAGCTCTGCTGGGCTAAAAGAGGGAAAAAATTGAAACTTGGGCATGTGTACAGTATGATTTTGCTGCAGCAGAGTTTGATGGAAAAACTAGCGAGTCTGTGATAGAAACACAGCTGCGATTTTGGTGAAACTCAGGCAGTTTCTGGCAAAGCTATGGACTAAACTTGACACATTTTCTCAATTGATTTGTGAGTCACGCTGAGTTTTGATTAGTCCATGTGGGTCTTCAAACTATGATAAATTGTTTATTGGCACATCCTTTAGACCATTTCCACTAGATGGGTATAGTTAGTTTTTGAGTACTCTCACAACATTTTGTATACTTTAGAGTTCACTGGAACATTCTGTTTACAAACGAGTTTTCTCATAGGTCCAGCTTTGGCTTACAATGGTTCTCAATTTGAATTGGATTTGACACTTTGCTTGAAATGTGTGTTGAAAAGTTGTGCTATTTCATAAAGGTATACCAAAAAGGGAAAAAAAAAAACTATAGGTTGGAAAGCATGCAAACTAGCTGAGATCTAAGCTGAAGCAATGTGTCTCAGCAGTTGTGTAGAGATAACATCAAAATAAATCTTAAACTAAAATAGAGACAAATTATTTGCTGTGTATACGGAAATGAGTGGCCATATAATGAGTCCTCATAGAAGTCTAAACTAAAAGAAAGATAAAATGTAGCCATTACCCACTTGGAAACAAAATTCTAAAATCTACACAAAAGTCAGTTAAAATCTAAACAAAGCTAAATTGTTTTTATTTGCAATGACTGCTAAGCAGCAGTACACAAATAAAAATGTATTTTTCCAAGCTGTTTTCACTCTCTTTTTAATATGGTCAGTAGGATGTAATGGTGAATTATGATTGTTTGCAACAAACAAGGATGAGGAAGCAATGATGAATAAGCCCAATCTGTTCCGTGTTTTATGGCCCAGATTTTAGCTGCTTTTTTGTTTCTGTGCTATAGCTGAAGACTCATTGATTATCCTTTTATTCCCAGAAACATAGTTAGCGATTTGTAAACTTTTTTCATTTAGATTGTGGCCAATTGTCTCTGCGCGACTTCTTAGATTTATTGTTTCGACATAGAATTTAGTTGGTTTGCATGCTTTCCAACTTATAGCTTTTTCCTTCTTTCTTGGCATGTGTTTAGGTGATGGGACAATTCTTCACCATACTTATCAAGAAAAAATTGTCACATCCAGTCCTATGTGAGACATGTTGAGATCTGAAGCTGGCTTTATGCAAATATGTATTAGTGTGGCGTGATACTTTAGTTTGTTGGTAAGTTATTGTTTTTAGTTATATCTTTTATCCCCAAAATTAAAAAAAGTCATTGAAGAGACTCATATTATTTAGACTACTGTGGAATCTAGGTTATGAAAATTTAAAAGCACTGTGTTATGGAATATGATACCTCTACACACTGTTACTAGGATATCTCAGCCCTCTCATTGAACAGTGTCGTCAGCATGGATCCACTTCTACTTGACATTGTAGGCATCATGGATCCACTTCCACACATCTTGGGGCATTGGAGCAGTTGCATATCTACACTTTTCTCTCCATCTCTATAGAGTTGTCCACATTGGATATTAGGAGATGTTTGAAGGAATGTATTTTTCATTGTCCTTTGTATTATCCATAATTTACCCTTAACTCAACGTTCTCATAATGATATTTTAAGATCCTTCATTGGTCTTGTGATGGTGGTTGATGATGGTGTTGGCACTTCTCCTTAAACTCCAAGTGTCTATACAAACATATGACTGCACTCCTTAGTCGCCTCAACCTTCTATGGTCTTCATCTATGTCTTGCTTCCTTTGTGGGTCCTCTCCTTGCTTGGATATTTATATTTCTACTTGTATTTTATGGCTAAGGTCCACATGCATTGGGTTTAATTGCTCTTGTTATGCCTTTTGTGCTTTAGTGATTTAATTTTTGTATTTGGCACTTTTTAAGCTCCAAGAGTTGTTTTCTACCAGGATCCTCCATTGGTCCTATGATGGTGGTGGATGATGATGTCAATGGTTCTCCTTCCACTTTTAGTTTTTAATACCAAAAGATGACTACACTCCTTTCTTTCCTTGACCTGCTTTGGTCTTCATCACCTCACTTGGATATTTATATTTCTACTTGTATTTTATGGCTAAGGTTCAAACACTTCTAGTTTGCCTCTACTTATATGCTTTTGTGCTTTAGTGATTTAGTTTTATTCTCGGTCATTTTTCTAGTTCCAAGGGTTCTTTTCTACTTTTGTACCTTTTTATTATCATTGGATGTACTCTTGAGTTCCCTTGATCTACTTTGATCACTAGTGGACATTAATATAATTGTCTCTTTTTCTATTTGTATTAACATCCGTTTTTATATGACGTTGAGAAAATGCCTATGTCCCTCTTGACATTTCTATTTTTCATGTAGTTGGTCATCTCTACTTGGCTCTCATTACACCTAGAGTGCCAACTATGTGTTTTTCTAGGCTAATCCTCTAGTCTTTTTTTCTAATAGCATAATCTTTCTAATCTAACAATGAACCATGGTCTACAAATCAAAAAGTGATTAACAATTTCGTCAAATCATAAATTTTATGTAATAAGAAATTCTTTTAGTCTACTCACTCTAGTGAAACTAGTAATCGAACTAGAGGCTTTTCTGTCAGCTGAAATATCACATATCTAGGTAATAAAATTTTCATGATTAACATGCTATGCTGCTTATAAATAGTACCCATTCATTGCAAATAAACATTTCTATTGCTTTAATGCAGGATCGGTGTATATTGGAGTTGACTTTTGTAAGACACTATGTGGCGTGTCAATAATCCGCAGGTAAATTTGAAATGCAAAATACCCATCTCGATGTTCGTTAAGTTTAAGCCATAATTTGTATTATGTTGCAACAATGTAAATAGTTAGTGTTATATTAGTGAAAGGCATCATTTTGTTGTCATCAATATTTAGAATAAGCTTTACAAATGTTTTCTTTCTAACTATATTGCTTATTTAATGCATCACACATTTGTTTTTTTATTACTGTAATGGCATTTCCCTTGCTTGGTCACCTCAAAGACTTCATTGATACCAAAGAAGATTAGTTTGGGGTCAATTGAAGCCATCCCTATACAATCTTTTTTCATCTAATTTTAATTTCAATACATGTAAATTTCTTCAAAAATGATTATACATGTGTTTTGGATAATAATTGTGTTGGTAAAAGCCAAAGAAATGTGATTAAGAGGAATTGATGTGTCTATCTTTGCGAGAGATGGTGACCTTATATTATTGAAGAATGTCTAATAATATACAACATTTACATAAGCCATAATGACAGTAGCTATATAATAGACTACAATTGACAAGTGTAATAGAAGCTACACTACTACATTATTTAATATTATTCTAATTTACTATTAATATCCAAATACCCCCTTGCCCTCCAAGTGACTAAATTGGAAGAATCCAGAGGTTTAGTCATTAAATTACAAGATGTGTAGAAACAAGGAGAAATATCTACATGAGTAACCTTTATGATAGTAGGCATTGGAAAAAATAATACAAAAAGAACATAATGAACATGCTTCAATATGGAGTTATCAATTGGTTTGCCTATCATCTAAGCTGTTGCATTTGATTTGGTGAAGTCATTATTTGGGATCACCTTCAAAGCATCACTAGGGCCTTCGAGGCATAACAAGTGAATGTCACAGAGACAAACTCGAGGATTTGTAAAATATCTAACATTCTATAGTAAAATTTTGATGCCATTATTGACTGCAATTGTAATATCGCCTATCACTTTAATCGTGTGTGACTTGTTGTAATTGATAAAAATATAATTCTTGTGACTATCATTAGCAGTAAACCTAACATATATTTGAAGTGTTTGGATGCACCTATATCAAAGAACCAACAGCTACTTTTAGCATTGTTTGAAAAAGCCATGGTCTTCTTTAGAAATATCCCCCATAGTAGTTTTTTTCTGTTTCTTGTTGGATAGATTATACTTTCTTTTCTTGCAGTTATTCTTAACATGCCCAATTTTTTGGCAATAGAAGCAATTTACCTTTCTGTGTGGTTGTAAAGTGCAAGAATGAGAATTGTGGTTTATACTTTTGTGAAAAGAGAGCTTCTATCATCGATTGAGAATCCCCGCTCTCCCCGCCTCCCCTCCTCTCCCCTCCCCTCCCCTCCCCCACTAAATCTTGGGCCTCCAAGTGCAACTTCCCAAATTTTGCTTTTCTCACTCTTTTTTTTGTCTTGAACTCACAATTAGGTTTTGTTATTTTAGTTTCTGTTTAGGAGATTGTTAGAACTTCTATCATGACCAAATCACTAGTCGCTACGTTTGGATCCGTCAAATCTCTAATGATTTGTCTTTCTTCACCAACGGCCTTACTAAGAGATCCTCCTTGACCATAAATATTGGCTCCTCCAACAGTCCCACTCTCTTGAAATTTGTAGAGAATGAATTTTGTTGGCTTACATTTGAGGTGTTGATGGGAGAGGAAGGAGTAGGCTCCTCAAAATACCATTTGTGGTTTCTCCACATGAAATTTTGTGTTTGGGCCGTTGGATTTCCAAATCCACTTTTGTAGGCCAATAAAGACAGCTTGAAGAAGAATTTGCTCAACAATTTGCTGTTGGAAATATTGTTGTCATTGATGTCAAAGGAAGACTACTTTCATGATTGAAGTCAAAGGAGTCATTGATGTCAAAGAAAGAATGAAGAAAATTGTTAAGGCCAAAGGCCACTAAATCACCCATCTCAATGCATTATGGCAGCATTATTCTTATGAAGAACATTTATTATAAATGCTGGCCAACCTGCAAATTAATGGCACCTACTTTGGAGAATAAACATTGTATTGAGTAAGTGGCCGACCCTTGGAAGAAACATCCCTCTTGAAGAATTAAAAAGAATTTAATTACTCTAGAAAATGGCCGACCCATGGTTTTAGCAAAGGACGCCTCCCTTCATGCAGCCGACTTCCTTGTGTGTTCACCCCTACCTGGGTAAACTTGTTTTTATATGAGGCCATCATCTTGTTGATGAATCACCTCCCTTGGAAGGATCACCACCTTTGGGTCAAGTCGTCCATCTTGAAGGGTTGCGTGTCTTCATGAAAATGCATTTGATAAGGTACAAAAATAACATAAAGTGGAGTTAGAAATACAAGAAATACAATGATATGTCGGTCCGATTAAGAGCAGAAAATATGAAGAGTATTGAAGATTTATATTAAGGAAGTTGGAGCATATTTAGCAAGGAAGATACAAGGCAAATCATTTGATTTTGAGCAGACCTTGAGCAGAAATATTCGAAGGAGAATTGTGTGGAAATGTTGTATCTTCTAAGAGCAGATTAGTGAGAGAAAGAATATGTTATAAGCAGATTTGTGTGAAGAATAAAAAGAATAAGGGATGGTGGTGTAAGCAATGAACATAATATCAATCAGATTTTATCACAGCAGAGCAGGTTTATTGCAATAAAGAGCAGATTTGAATTACTAAAGCAGACCTTAAAGCAGAAATATATGTGAAGATTTGGAACCAGATTTTTGAAGGAAAGCATTGCATCATCTACAAACTGATTTGTGAAGGAGAGCATTTGTGTGATAACTGTTGGGTCATCTAAAAGCAGATTTGTGAAGGAAAGTGTATCTAAAATTAGATTTTGTGAAGACAATTCAAATATCATCCATTGAAGAAACGATAAGGTGAAAAATTTGAAGGTTGGTGCCTGTCAAAAGAAGAGATTGATGTCTCTTGCTGTGTTGGTGCTCAGTTGTGGGGATTGGTGTCTTCAGTGGGTTGGCCTACAAATACTGTAAGTGGGGATTGGTGTCTCTAGTGGGTTGGTGCCTACAAAGAAGATTTGTAAGAGAAGTAGGTTGGTGCCTACAAAGAAGATTTCTAAGAGAAGTTATATTTTGTTGTGACTGGATTTGGATGGTAGATCCAAACAGTCCTTCTCCGTGGTTTTTCCCTTGAAAGGGTTTCCTCGTAAATCTTGTGTTCTTATTTGTTGATGTTGTTTATTTGAAGTGATTGTGGTTGTTAATTTGAAAAAGTAAAAGATAGTCTTATACTGATTCACCATCCCCTCCAGCATAAGCGTGTGCTCATCATTTGCCACCTTTTGCAAGAACTTTTTACATCAGAATCATCTGAAGGGAATCCCTTCATAATTAATAAATTGTATCCATACTCCTCGAGAGGACAAAGTTTTAATAGAGTGGAGGATTGGCTTGGAAACATCCACCATGGCATACATCCTGACAAATCTATTATGTGGATTAGGTGAATCTGAGTCATTTTTGATAAAATCACCTACCTTGTCAATGAACATTTAAATCAAAATTGATGCTCTCATTACTAGTGGAAGGTTGTAAAAGTGGAGCCACATTGGGCTGCTTGTGCTTGAAGCAACTTTTGTGTCAAAGAATGGTTTTTAGGAGCTCACAAAAACACGTTGTCTTCTCAAAGACCAGGGGCCATGTACAACACACAATCTCTATCCTCAAGGGACTAGAAAGCGACCAAGAAGTTACCATTTGCCAGCATAGACGGAAGGATATGAGATATTGCTCCAAGTAGAGTGCATCTAGAGAACGAAGTTGTCAAAAGAAAGTTTCTTCCCCATACAGAAGCACACCAACGACCTACTTCTCAGGTCTTCTTCAATTAATTTTATGAACTCCTCTGCAATATGAAGAGTAGGTTATTCCCCAGTTTGTAATGTCCCCCCAATCAGGGATACTAAGAAGCTATACTAATTTGTGTGGATTTTTTGAATTTATGCATTTTTTGTAGTTTTTCTGATTTATAGGAAAGCAGGAAAATAAATGTTGAAAGACACTAGATAATATGAGAAAACCCTAGATAAATGGATAACTGCTAAATATTGTCAAAACCTAACTATACAAATTCAGAGATTAAATTCAATCTAAATCAGCAATTAATGAAAATAATAATTGAACAAAGAGTATTCAGATCTGAAAACATTAGCGCAGCAGATTAGGAACAAATAAATCTCCAACTTAAATACAGCTGACCATGTGAGATGGGAAACTGGAAACACCCTTGTTGTGAGCTGGCACAGCCAGATCAGGACTGATTACTGCTACAGTGACCCTCAAAATCACCTCCAAAGTTGACGATCAGCCTAGACTGATCAACAGCTAGGCGTAAGGCTGAGGTGGCAGTTGATTATCTAGGATTCCTGCAAGGAAAACAGTGAACAAACCCTGCAAACAGAAACAGCCTGTAAAAGTGAATTAATCACCCAATGATAAATTATTTAACTCTCAAATCAGGCGATCAGCCCTCTCAAAATGCCAGTGCTCCTGTGGAAACTCGGATCAGACCTTGCTATAAGTGTGGTGGCTTTTGAAGAATGAAATCAGATCCTGTAAGATAGGGGGGATCAGCCCTCTTGTGGTCAGTAACAGCGGTATAATAACACCAAATAAAAAATGTGATAATTTGGATCAAACTCAGATTTGCTTGCAAATAATAATTTTTTCCAGCTGAATTGTTGAATACAATGTGATCCTTGAAATGGAATCACACCAAATGGATATGAGGATTTTTGTCCCCAAATCCTCCAAAATGCCATGATGGTTTTTGCGGTGGCTTTTGAAGAATGAAATCAGATCCTGTACGATAGGGGATCAGCCCTTTTGTGGTCAGCAACAGCGGTAAAATAACACCAAATAAAAAATGTGATAATTTGGATCAAACTCAGATTTGCTTGCAAATAATAATTTTTTCCAGCTGAATTGTTGAATACAATGTGATCCTTGAAATGGAATCACGCCAAATGGATATAAGGATTTTTGTCCCCAAATCCTATGCCATGAGGGTTTTTGTTTTTGGAAATTGCAACCAAGCGGTTTCGTCCTTTTTGCACTAATTTGAAAATTTAAATTTTTGCAAATGACAATAATGGATGATTAGGAGGGTGCCAGCTTTGCCTTTATAGGCATTTACAAACTGGGCCCTTGATAATTGACAATTGTTTTTCCCTTCAAAAATAGAAAAATAAAAATTACTATTTTAATGAACAATTACATAGGTCACAAGGTCTCATTTTGACAGACCCTTAAAGCAACACAAAAATTGCCCAAATAAAGCAATAATTGGGCCCCAAAATATAACCAAAATCTTCAACCTCAAGAAGGGGACATGATACATTTACTTTGAAGGGAAAACCCCCTAGAGAGATAGAGGAAGAAATAACTTGGACATGAGCATCATCTCCACTTGAATGACCTTGATCAGAGGAGAGAGGGACCTCAGGACCTCATTCTGAGCGTTATATGATTTAGATAAGGTTTGACCATTTTGAATGGAAGATAGAAGGGAAGTTTGTTTTCAATCAACCAGTTAGGGAGACAGACTGGTTTAGAAGTGTTTTGCTTGTTGCAGAAAAGCGTGCAGCAAAGGAAAAGGTTTGAAGAACACTTGCATTACTTGTATGCCACATCCATCAATGGTGGCTTCTCTATTGACAATTTTGAAGCTATAGCTGCTGTCTTTGCTTGGGAAGGGAAGGGATTTAGGAAGCTTTTTTGCAAGGAAGTGGAGACTCTGCTAGTTGATGCTGCCCCTTTCTACCCAGGCTGGGATTTAGATTGTTGCCCATGAGTAGAGTTGTGGGAACCAACACCGCATGGCAGTGGATCAAAAATATTTCCCTCATAAGCCACTTCTAGCAAGCTCTGGACAAATTTTTCCTCAACCTCACCTTGGTTGTTGCTGATGCCGAACTCTTTCCAATAGATGGATCACCATCCAATATGTGCTTGTTTGTCTGTGCTCCCAGCCTGCACTTGCTCACCTGCTTGCCTGCCATGCTTCAGCTCTTGTACTTGCATTTTTTTGTCCCTTTCTTGGAGGTTGTTATCTCAACCTCAAAAACTTTAAAGTAAAAAAAAATGTAGTAAATAAAAAATAAAAAATGTAGTAAATAAAATGGCTCTATAGTAAAATAAAGTAAACTTAAAGACACCAATTTTTAAAAATATTTAGTAAATAGAATAACTCTAAATAAAATAAAGTAACTCTTAAGTGAATAGAAAAATACTTCTGTCTTTTTTATTTTAAATACATCTATCTAAAAGATATATATTATGCCAAACCCAGCCCTACTGAAACTGTTTTTTATTTCCCACACTGACAAACCCAAACCTTGAACCTGCATCCAAACTGGCACTTGATGTCTTTTTTGACCTCCTAAGAGTTGGAGACCAAATTATCTGTTAAGAGAGCCTATTTCCCATACAAGCCTCCACTCCCTTCAACTTGCAAGTTTATTCTAAAATTTGGAAAAAATAACTTTATAACTCTTTATAAATCAATTATGTTTAGAGTTTCAGAAATTTTCTTTGGTATATAGGCTTCATTCTCTGTTCTTTTTATGTATCTCCACCAAACAGTGTGTTGTACCACAAATAAATTTTTGCTTCAATAAGGCATTTAATAAGGCATTTGGATCAAAATGGTCTAAATCATGTAAAATTGCTGTCAAAAGTCCGTTTTAGGTCAAACAAAACATAAGCTTTTTGTGGGTTTATGTCAAGGAAGATACTTGCAAATTTCTGAAAATTTGAAAATTAGGGTTTCGTACCCCTGTTTTTAGGAAAACCCCTGAAAATAGGACCTTTCTAGAATTAGTTGAAAATGATTTTGATAGGATAATGTGACTTCACGATCATACTGGTCAAGTCAAAATCACCAAAAAGTTTTACTCTGGTGGGTCTACATTTTTTTAGGAGAAAAGCTAGGACCTCTGCAGCCATTAATGGCAGATGGCTAGTACCATGTGTCGAAATCTAAGCCTCAAAAGCTTGAAGGAGGAATCCATGGCGAAAGATGCTCTGCGACGTGCTGAAAATATTCTAAGTCTGGAGAATGCACGCCTTGCTACAAGAAACGTGCTACACAGTCAATGCCCTAGCCATTTTTCAAACACCCGTACACGTAGCATGGTGAAAGCAATTGCTACGATGCACGCGTTCACATCAACAACGACGGTGATCAAGCTAGTCAAGCTACAACGACAAACGCGAAGCGTGAAGAGATGAGAACTTTCAAGGAAAATGATGAAGTTGCAGTCAAAGCGCCCCTACTGGTTAGGGACGCCCATGCATTCAAAAGGTCAAAGGCAGTCATCAAGCTTTGCCAAGATAGTCATCTCCTTCGTGATTCTGCTGGCTTTCCAATGCATTGCCAAGCAAGTTCACCTAATTCATCGATCACTGGCGAATAGAGGCGAAGACAAAAGATGTTGAAAGCAAGTATCATAAAAAATGGCAGTCAAACATGGGAAAAAGTGCCCCTGTAGCCCAAGGGTGCCCAAGAATAAGGCTATCCATTAGTTTTTGAGTAAGCTTATCTTCAGGTGACCTCCCTGGCATCAGCTCAGCTTTACATAGAACCTGTTTGCCAGTCTACGAGACACACCAAATGACGACAGCTGTTGATCATTCGAACGCGCAAAACATAGGGTAAATCAATGGACATCAAGGCTCTAGGGGTACCTGTTGATGAATGATAGCTTAGGTCTGATATAAACAATGATTGTTATAAGCATCATCATTGTTTATATTAGATCTATTGCTCTTTAATATTTCTGGAAATAAGTAATCGATTTTATAATGCATGTATAAAATCGAATTCAAATAGATGATGATCAAAATACGCTTTGAATAAAACTCTGAATTCATAGACGCCATGTATGAAGGCACGTATTTGTTAAATCTGTTTAAACTTGAATGGTTATCAGATCTACTGAAACCCGCGATCTCAAAGGAACACATCCCTTGAGCGGACATGTCTCCAAGTGTGGAGACACGTCCTCTCAAGAGGTGTGTCCCTTGGATATGGAACCTGCGCGCTCAAAGGAACACGTCCCTTGAGTGGACGTGTCTCCAAGTGTGGAGACACGTCCTCTCAAGAGACGTGTCCCTTGGAGGCGGGTCTCCCTACTACAAAAGTTGAGTCCATTTCTAATATGCAGATCATTGAAATTTATTAATGTTCTGCATCCAGTACATTCGGCAGTAAGAGAAGTATTCAGAAAATTTATATTTGTCTCAGAATTTATCACTTAGAATTTCTGACCTTAGTTTATTCTTAGTATTAGGATCCCATCCTGTTGCAGATTTGATTACATTTACATGGTATCAGAGCCAGGCTGTGTGAATCCTAATCAAATCTAAATATCAATCTGCTCAAGAAAATTCGTATTTTCCAGAATCGAATTTACATCACATTCTTCATAATGTCAAGTGTGATTAGATTTGAAGATCGCCTTGCAGGAGCAAACAATTTCATATCATGGAAATTTAGAATCATGATGATCCTTAGAAAGAATAAGCTAGATTCACTTGTGAAAGAAAACTTGAAGGAACCAAAGTTTGAATATGAGAAAACTCAATGGACAGAAAACAATGAAAAGGCCATGAAAATCCTAGTAGATGCAGTTAGGGATCACATAGTGCCCATCCTAGCAAAACATGAAACTACATACCATATGTTCAAATCTCTTGAGAAAACTTATGAGATCAACAACACCTGTAGGACTCTTGCTTTAAAAAGGCAAATCAACAATGCTCAAATAAACAAAGGAGAGTCCATTAATGCATACTTCATGAGGATTATTGAACTGAGAGATCAATTATCCACAATTGGATATCAGATTGATAGCAAAGAATTAACTCTAATTGCATTAGGAGGCCTACCAAACTCATGGGAGTCATTTGTTCAAGGAATAAGTGCAAGATCCAAACTCCCTAAGTTTGACAGACTAAGAACTGACTACCTTCAAGAAGAAACAAGACTCTCCTCAAAAGAAAACAAACAGAAAAACGTAGATGAAGATATTCATGTACTCAACACATCGTCTAATAAAAGGAATAAGAAAAACTCCTACAAGAAAGGATCTTTTAAAAGAAAGAGAAATTCCAATGGAAAGGGATATTCTAAGAAGAAAGACATTTCTCAAGTGCAATGCTTTAGGTGTGATCAATATGGCCACTATGCAATGAAATGCCCTGACAGATCAAAGCAACAAGCATCCTTTGCCAAAGTAGGAAAGACAAGTTCAGATCATGAATCTGAGAACTTTGTGTTCTATTCAGCATTATCTAGTCAAGTATCTAACAATTTCAACAACTGGGTAATTGATAGTGGTTCTTCGAGGCACATCACAGGGTTTAGAGAAAACTTAGACACTATGTCTGAAGAGTCTGATGAAGATGTAACAATTGGGGATGACTCTACACATCAAGTAAAAGGGGTTGGAACTTGTTCCATCACATTGAAATCTGGTCTCTCCCTTCAACTCACTGGAGTCTTCTTTGTACCTGGTATAAAGAGGAATCTCATATCCATCTCTACACTTGAAGACAATGGTTATAGAGTTACCTTCATGGATGGGAAAGTTCTAGCATGGCCTAAGAACTCAACAATCAAGAAAGCCCAAATCATAGGTGTGAGACAAGGGTACCTTTACAAACTATGCATTGAAGTCAAACAAGCCCTTACCCTTGACACCTTTGATTCAAATGAGATTTGGCATAGAAGATTAGGACACCTTCATTTCCGTGCCCTACCTTCTATGGAAAAACTTGTAACAGGGTTAGCTAAGTTAAAATCATCTCATGAAGGAAATTGTAAAGGTTGTGCTTTAGGAAAAAATTCAAAGGGATCCTTTCCCTCTAGTTTGAGCAAAACCCTAAATGTGTTAGATCTGGTTCACTCCGACTTATGTGGACCCATGTCTGTACCTTCTAAAGTAGGATTTCCTTACTATGTCATATTTATAGATGACTTCTCTAGGAAAACTTGGATCTATTTCCTTAAGTGTAAAGAGTCAATAGAAATCCTCAAAAGGTTCAAAGAGTTCAAAGCACTTACAGAAAACTTCTCTGGGAAGAAAATAAAAACCTTAAGGACAGACAATGGGAAAGAATACACCTTTGACATTTTTAAGGAATTCTGCATGAGTGCTGGAATTAAGAGGGAGTTCACAGTGGCTTACAACCCTCAACAAAATGGGGTCACTGAAAGGAAAAATAGAACCATTGTAGAAGTTGCCAAAGCAATGTTGCTTGACCAAAACATTGAAACCTCTTTCTGGGTTGAAGCCTCTAGGACTGCTGTCTACATCCAAAATAGATGTCCTCATTCTCATCTTGACATCAAAACTCCTGAAGAAGCCTTCACTGGCATAAAACCTGACATTAGTCACTTTAGGATTTTTGGTTGCCCCATCTATATTCATGTGCCCAAGGAGAAGAGATTCAAACTTGAACCTTCCGGAAAGGAAGGGATATTTATGGGATATAGTGAAACCTCCAAAGCCTTCAGGATATTCATACCCGGTTAGAATCAAATTGAATTGAGCATAGATGTCATCTTTGAAGAAGACATTGCATTCAAGAGGGCAAGAAGTTCTAGTGAGACTGAAACCTATTCCCCTAGAGTACTTGAAATGGAACCTGCTCCTGAGATTCAGAGGGAGCATCCTGAGGAAATGTCACATGAACTTCCTTCTACTTCAAATGAGAATACAGATGTCAACGACAGAAAGAGACCAATTTGGGCCAAGAAGATGATCAAAGAAGCAGAGAATCATGCAGCACCCAAAGGAACGTTCAGGGAGAGTAAAAGACCTAAACGCTTCTCTAGCTATGTTGCTCTCATGAATGACATCATAAACTCCGAACCTGTCAGTGTTTCAGAAGCCTTCAGACATCAAGCATGGAAAGATGCAATGACGGAGGAATATCAGTCCATTCTAAAGAATGATGTATGGGATGTAGTGCCTAGACCAAAAGGGAAATCTGTTGTCTCTTCCAAATGGCTCTTCAAATTCAAGCATGCTGCTGATGGCAGTATAGAAAAACATAAAGCACGTTTTGTGGCAAGAGGTTTTTCTCAAAAGGAAGGCATTGATTACGAAGAAACATTTGCACCTGTTGCCCGTTACACATCAGTGAGAGCAATGTTAGCCATTGCAGCAGCTAAAGGCTGGAAGATCCATCAAATGGATGTGAAAACTGCCTTCCTGAATGGAATCATTGAAGAGGAAGTCTATCTGGAACAGCCTGAAGGTTTTGTGATACATAAACCTGACTCACATGTATGTAGACTGAAGAAAGCTCTTTATGGACTTAAACAGGCTCCCAGGGTCTGGTATGAAAGAATTGACAGCTATCTCTTGGGATTAGGATTTTCCAAGAATGAGGCCGACTCCAATCTCTACTTCAAGGTAATCAAAGGTGATATGCTAATAATTATTTTTTAAGTTGATGACCTGCTGATAACAGGAGAAGATCACCTCATTGCTCAAGGGAAGCAGGATCTAATTTTTGAATTTGACATGAAAGACTTGGGCATTCTACACTACTTCCTAGGTTTAGAAGTATGGCAGAAATAAGAGGGCATTATACTAAACCAAGGGAAGTATACTATTGATATTCTGAAAAGATTTGGAATGTTGGACTGTAGACCGATGTCTACACCTATGGAAACCAACCTTCACAAGTTGAAAGAAGCAGCAGTAGAATCCAAGTATGCAGATCCAACCCTTTACAGACAGATGATTGGATCCTTGATGTATCTGGTTAACACCAGACCTGATATTTGCTATGCAGTGAATGTTCTCAGCCAGTTCATGTGTGAGCCAACGGAAATTCACTTAATGGCTGTGAAACATATTTTGAGATATCTTCAAGGCACTATTGGATTTGGTCTTCTTTACAAGAATGATCAACTAGATCAACATGGGTACTCTGATTCAGATTGGGCTAGAAGTGTAACCGATCGAAAAAGCACATCAGGATGTTGCTTCAGTTTAGGATCGGCTATGATCTCCTGGATTTGTAGAAAACAATCTTCAGTTGCACAGAGTTCAACAGAAGCCGAATACATTGCAGCCTCAATGGGAGCAAGAGAAGCAGTTTGGCTTCGTAAATTGCTTGTGGGACTCTTTGGTGAGCCCTTGAATCCTACAATTATTCATTGTGATAATCAGAGTTGTATCAAACTCTCTGTAAATCGTGTCTTTCATGATAGATCTAAGCAAATTGAGATCCCCTATCATTATGTAAGAGATATGGTGGAAAGGAAAGTAATTCAGTTGGAGTATATTAGTACAAATGATCAAACTGCAGACATTCTCACCAAGCCTCTCTCCCGAATCAAGGTAGAGCACTTCAGGAAGAAACTTGGTATGGTTGAAATGTAATTTGTTATTTATGTTTGAAATTCAAATTGTTTATCAAATTGTACTAATATATATAAAGATGTTTAAATGTGTAAACTCTTTTGTCATGTGTGTGACTCCATGACTTTATGGGCCTACTCCCCCTGTGTACATTATTGAAAGGTGATGATCTTTCTAATAATGAACACTTGTATTTGACATTGTAAAGTGACGACTCTACAATGATAAACTATCATGATAGACATCATGTGACTTGATATCTATGGATATGTCATGATAGTATCTCTTGGACACTTTGGTTGATATCATGGGACTTGATATCATTTGTAGATCATTGTGATCCTTAAGAGATAATCATGGTGGATATTTATATCCGTGGATATGCCATGAATTATGGTAGACATCATGTGACTTGATGTTAGTGCACATACCATAATGAAGATGTGTTATGAAGAATGTCATGTGACTTGACAACTTTGAGAAAACATATCTTTGATATCACATGTAAAGGTGATATCTTCACTTATTTGATTTGAAATATCTTCCCTAAGCTAAGAGGGAGTGTTGATGAATGATAGCTTAGGTCTGATATAAACAATGATTGCTATAAGCATCATCATTGTTTATATTAGATCTATTGCTCTTTAATATTTCTGGAAATAAGTAATCGATTTTATAATGCATGTATAAAATCGAATTCAAATAGATGATGATCAAAATACGCTTTGAATAAAACTCTGAATTCATAGATGCCATGTATGAAGGCACGTATTTGTTAAATCTGTTGAAACTTGAATGGTTATCAGATCTACTAGACGCCGCGCGCTCAAAGGAACACATCCCTTGAGCGGACGTGTCTCCAAGTGTGGAGACACGCCTCTCAAGAGGCGTGTCCCTTGGATATGGAACTCGCGTGCTCAAAGGAACACGTCCCTTGAGCGGACGTGTCTCCAAGTGTGGAGACACGTCCTCTCAAGAGACGTGTGTTGGAAATGTTGTCATTGATGTCAAAGTAAAAATGATGGAGTAGTTGATGTCAAAATGAGCATGATTGAAGATATCATATTGCAAAGGCATGACTGAAGATATCATATTGCAGATGACAAGTTGAAGGTCTTTCATTACACAGATCTATGTCATAAATACATTCTTCAGATTAAACATAGAAGGATTTTAAGACTATTGAAGTATTGTCATTAAAGGTCAAGGCAAAATCTGTGCTGGCTTAATCAGATTGTTAAAGATGAATAAATCAGACTGTGAAGTTGAATAAACCACTATGGAGCAAGATCTGATCAAAAAGATATTAGGTAGTCTTGGATTCGATCCTCTTATGAAAACAAACGATTGCTACAGACAGAATGGTGTATTATCTACAGATCAAAATTTGTATGGAGCAAATTACTACAGATCGAAATCCTTAGTAGAATGGATTGGTTATTCTAACAAAACCGATTTATGATTTGTTATGCACAACAAATGATGTGGAGAATTGAAAAACCAAAGACGTGTTTTTACTTGAGCAGATGCGATCTCCAGAAGACAATAACGACTTGCTAATCTGAAAGGACGTGCCTTTAAGAACGTGTTTTTTAATTAAAGTGTTTTACTAAAAAAAAAACGTGCTTTAGAAAGATTTGTTTCAAAGTCAATACAGATTACTTTATGAAAATACATGTTTAAATGATAATGAAGGACGTCTTTTCCTTCAATAGATGCGAGTAAAAGAAGGCACGATTAACAGTTAAAAGGAACAAGTTTTGGTGTTGGAAAGACGTGTCTTTCCAATTAAGGGAGATTCAAATTAATGAAGGGACGTGTCTTAGTTTATTGTCTATTGAACACAACTGAAATAAACTAATTCGATTATGAAAAGGCATAACACATTCAAGAGGTATGTCTTATGAAAAGGCAGATTTTAGAAAAGGACACAAGAACAGATGTATTCCTTCATAAGAAAAGTGCAACTCTTGAGCAACATTTATAAAGGACATCCAAATCAAGGCTGCAAGTGTGGTTGTGTAAGTGGGTAGTCAAAATCTGAAGTCCCATCTCCTTGTGTGGGCTAAGTGTGAGATCATTCATCACCAAAGGCAGATTGGAGGATTGGGATAGTGCAGGTCAGATTGAAAGCATCATCTTGCAACCATCAAGTCAAGGTTGGTGCCTTGCATTAGGGGCTGGTGCTCCTTGTAGGTAGGTGCCTACTAAAGTTGTAAAGGTTTGGATGTTCCTTGTAGGTTGTGTCCTACTAAATCATCTTATTGTAAATCTGTAGGTTGGTGCCTACTTTGTAAAAATCATTTCAATAAAAGTTGTGTCAACTTGTGTAAATTGGTTCATATCAAATAATTGATGTATGCTTAAGTTTGAAGTTGATAAATAAGTAAGAGGGTAAAAGTTTGTTGATATACTGATTCACCCCCCCCCTCTCAGTATATCTTTGTGCTCTTCAACGTGTCCCTTGGAGGTGGGTCTCCCTACTACAAAAGTTGAGTCTATTTCTAATATGCAGATCATCGAAATTTATTAATGTTCTGCATCCAGTACATTCGGCAGTAAGAGAAGTATTCAGAAAATTTATATTTGTCTCAAATTTATCACTTAGAATTTCTGACCTTAGTTTATTCTTAGTATTAGGATCCCATCCTGTTGCAGATTTGATTACATTTACAGTGCCCATCATTTTGAGTCATTTGTTGTGGTTTTCAGCAATTGCTTCCTCCAAGGCATCTGCTCGGCTTCCTTTTAGCTTCGCAATCTATCCAGTTGCAAGCTCACAGGACTTGTCAAGCATTCACAAACGAAGATCAAGCAGAAAGCGCTGAAGGCAAAGGCAAAATGAAGAACACGAAGAATAGGCTAAGTGTTAATGAAATTGCACCTTCCTAGAAATAGGCGCCCAACTTTTTGAGCAATCGGATGCAGTCTTCAAGCTCCGCAACCTTCAGGAAGTCCTCCATCTTGATCAATCTCAGCAATGACACCGTCAGTGGATTCAACAGATAAATCAAACATCTGACAACGAAGATCAAACTGAGGCTGTTCGTGAAAGGTTGCAAAGTGAAAATAACAACACAAAAGGTCAAAGGCGCCCTTGTAGGCCAGGGGCGCCCAAGCTTTTAAGACCTCTAAACCAACCGTTAGGACGTGTGAGGCCAGTCAGCCTTTGCGGAATTGAACTAGTAATCCATTCCATATCTTGGCACGTTCATTGGAATCATCAGTCATAGGTGATCTCAGATCAAAGCATTGAAGGTCAAAATGGAGAAATTGGAAAGCATCCAAGAAATTGACTAAGTCTGGTGAAAAATGCATCCTTCTGGAGAAAGGCGCCCAAGAATGAGGCATCAGATTCAGGTTTTAAGCTTTGCAGCTCCCAAGCACACCTCCTCAGATTTGATCCAACTTTGCAGTGGATTTTTCGGCAAGCTTCAAGATCAATCAAACAACCGGAATCCAGGATCGAACAGAGGCACTTCATCGTGAAAAAGAATAAAAATATCTTCAACTCCTCTACTTGGACGCCTAAAGTCAACATAGACCTAGTTGACTGAAGTTGAGATATTTTGAAAGCCTTTCTATGTCTAAAATGTCCCCAAATTGGTGGAAATCATCTCTGTGAACTCTAGATCAGGCAGATTGACTCCTGAATCATGTGTTGGCGCCTAAACTTGATTGCTTCAACATCAAATGATATTTATCAAGCCTGGGCATCATTATTCATCATTTCTCTTTGTAAGTTGAAGCTCAAGAACAAGCATTTTTCCTCTCCAACGCTTTTTGAAGATTTGACAGAAAATTTTCTCAGTGTTCATGTTTTCAAGAATAAGTTGCATAGAGGGACAGTTCATAAAGGTCTACATTTCCAGGCTTGATTTTCTTAAAGATTCAGAGGGATAGTTTATCAAGGTCTTCAACCAGATGTGATTTTCTTGAAGGTTGAGGAGGCAGTTTATAACTTCCAAACTTCTCTTTTTCTTATATTCTTGTCTTAGATCTTCTTGCATGTCCAAGTAAACGACAGTTATTCACAGATCCGGTCTTCTGGGTATGATCAACATAGCATATTCAACAAAACCCACGTGCCAGATTCTTCTAGAGAAAGTAGCCCTACTACCCCTTTTTTAGGGTTTCTGGAAAAAGTCACAATTTTGAATTTATGACAAATTGGGCTTGTTTAGCTTTGAAGCGCCTACAATACCCATGTGTTAGATTTTTTTGGGAAAAGTAAGCCTCTGGTGCCTCCAAAACCTCTGCCCTGAAGGGTTCTTGCATGTACAAGGAAAAGTAACTTTTTGGAATTTTTGACATTCTGGGTCCACTTAGAAAATTATTCCCAAGAAAACCCACGTCTCAAAATTTTTCATAAAAATTACCCCTCGGAAAGGCTATTTTTAGTAGTTGCAGAAAAGTTGTCCGAATAGTTTTGTGTGCACAGTCAATCCTCAAAGTTTTCAGAATGCAATTCTCTCAAGTTGAATATAAGACCAAGACGGTCTTAGTTCATGACTTGCTAAAAATAGTAGACACTTATCTGAATTGGGTACACCCAAAGGTCAACTTAGAAAAGTTGGAGGGCATAGACCAATGCACACTTAAGAACATCGAGCAATCCAGATTGTTTGGGGCAGCGTCAATCCCCATCTCAGTGCAGAGCGTAGAATTTGTAATAGCTTGTGTAAAAGCATTACAACGCTACCACACGAGAGATTCGATCAGTGGATGGGTGAGTGGTATGCAGCCTCAAATCTAGGGATATCGAAAGGTGCTTCGCCATTCCACCATGTGCGAATGACTTGGTCATATCCATGAGAGATTGTGAAAATGCGTTCAATGTGTCAAAAGACAACTATCAGAAGAGGATGGCAGAAAAATGGCTTAAAGAGAAAAGAGCCAACTTGCCGAAGAATGTAGGACGTGGAGAGTTCAAAGATGAATATGCAGTAATGATTACTCTACTCAACTGTATTACTAATCAAGAGGAGGTGAACAAATTCCAATCATGGATGTGCTATGTCATCGCTAAAATTGTGAGCAACATAGAACATTATGACTGGCCCGCCCTGATCAGTGATACTCTCTACAGACAGATGACCAGTTTCTTAGAGGCTCATGAATTCCACGTGCGCATACCTTGTATATTTGATAGCCTTCCAAGGCTAGTTTAGAGCATTGAACACAGTGGGAACTTTGGGTGTGCAAAAGGTTCATGAGCATTTCTCATAGCTCGAGTTCACACAATTAGAAAGACATTTCAAGCGAGTAATGATCAGTTCCTGATGCACACCGTGAGAGACCTCAATCATGAGTCGCATATACGCATCTCACCAGCAGCCAAGGAGGCAATGGTAGAATGTGCAGATTGGTTCATCCAGTTCCCCACTTTTACCTACATCCGTGTGTATGGGCACTCGAGTCATCTCACCATGTTACCTCGCTATCCATTAGAGAGGGTGGTCTTCATGGAGTTCTTGCGGCAGTTGCACGAGGTACATTCTCTTTTGCATATAAAACACAAGACGACTGCAAAATTTCCTTTTTAGATGGGACTTTACAGGTGCAAGATTGTAGCAGATGCCAAGGTTGTTGGCCATGAGATGACCAGACTTAACCTCAATTATCTCATCGAAAGACTATCATATGATCGTTGGGGTCACTATTCAGCACGCCTTGGTCAATACTCTTCACACAAGTCTTCCATGGAGGACTATTGGTTCAATTGTGAAGATGAGTTCGAAGTACGGAGACGCAATTATAGCTGGTTTAGACTTCCACAAATTGTTGACTTCTTGTCAGAAGACGTGGAAGGACTATCCGATGATGATGGGGAAGTTATTCTTCTCTCATTCTTCGTAGATCAGGTTGACTCACAACCTCTTCGAGCAGCGGATTGGTATGCCAAGGAAAGTACGTCTATTGAGGAAAGAACAAGCAAAGTTGTTAGAAACAACCAACTCTACTTGGACAGTAAAAGGACAAGGAAAGTAGTTATTCCCAACACAGAGCTGCCACCGGTTCATACTTCACTACCTTCCACGTCAAGGGCTAAGACCAGACAGAAGACATGGAGTAACCCTCCTAGAGGAGCCAAAATGTCAAGTCATACAAGGAGAAAAATGCCGATTGCTGATACAAATGAGCAAAAGGAACATGTGGAGACAGCCACAAACACAATTGAGCCAGTAGTGGAAATAGTTACAACTGAGACAGTACCAGAGATGGAAGCAGAGCCTCCCATTCCACCATCACCACAACAGTCACCGATCCATATTGACTTAGAGCCAGATTCACCACCACGCGACATTGCAACACGATCCCACTCATCAGGAATTCATGGGCCTAACATCCATCCTTCTAGCGAGGTTAGTCAAGATTCATCTTGGCTCGAGAATCTCCTAGGAAGGAAGAGAACGGGGCCTTCCTACCAACTTGACTTTTTAGAATTTGACCTTTTCCATCTAGACACTCTAGAGAAGAAGCTCAAGAAGCAAGTCCATGTAGGAAAGAGTGCTGATAATAAGATTGTCATCGAGACTGCTGCACCACCTGAGGACAAAAATGTAAATGAGGTAGAGGTTGATGACTTCACCTTGTTGAAGGTCAACCTCGGCAAGACCACACATTAGGTTGAAGCGGATCTCTTTGAAGTTGCATCAGTAAGCATCAAAGAAAGAATGGCGAAGGAGGGTATAGACAAAGCAACCCTAAAGTCTGAAAACCAACAACTGCGACTGTATATCTCCAACTTGATGCATGGTACATCAAACATCTCTTCCTTGCTTCCACAGATGCTGGAGCTCCCCGTAGAACAAAATCAGCTAAGTCAGCTGATCCTATATGGAAAACACTTGAGAGATCAAGTGGAAGAGTTCATCGTCAGGGGCTGGTATATACTTGCAGAGCTGTACTAGCTACGGTACAAAACCCACGAGCTTCGCACAGTGATCCAAGAGTTAGAGCAAGGTATAGTAGAGAGCAGGCCTAAAGATGAGACCACTGTCTCAGACTTGCAGATGGCATATGAATTAGTTACTACAGAGGAGAACAAGCAACATCTTTACACTTGGAAAGAACAACTTGCATACAAAGTGAGAGCTTATGATACAAACTTTGTGGAATTGATTGAGTACAGACAGATCATGGCAGGTGTTATTAAGTTCGTGAAAACATTGGTAACATCCATCCCTTGCCAATACCAACATGAAGGAGGTGCATACGTCGAGCTAGCTGAGGTACAAACACAGTTTGAGGATCTCATCCATAGCAGTTTCTACGATGACCCTGCTGGCTGCAAGCTAAGTAAGATTGCTGTCATGTCAACAAGTCTGGATGACACAACTGCAAAGAAGATTGAATACCAAGAGTAGATTGCGAGTGGTGAAGAGATGCTGAGGCGACACATCATCATCCTACGAAGCATCAGTTGTCCAGAGGTAGAGATAATCAACGATTGGTTAGAGGAGATGATGACTCGAGTTGATGAGGTGTAACTCTCAATTAGGACTCGTACTCCTCCAAAATAGCATTTATGGCACATGAGTTAACTTGATGCCTCATTCCAAGTTAACTCACAAAATAGCATTTATTACACAGGAGTTAACTTGATGCTTTATTCCAAGTTAACTCACTGTCCCACTAATTGTGCATGTCCATTTTGGAGGCACTTTTGTCTTTTTGAGTTCTCTTTTAGTTTAGAATCGGTTAACTGAAGTAGACTTTCTAGTTAACTGCTAGCTTACCTACTTTTAGACATAGGAATAAATCTTGCTGATTGGCAAGAACTAAGTGTTAACTCAAGGAGATTTTCGGTTGCCTAATTCTTTGAGCTTCCATAAATATGAGCCTTGAGCTCATTGTATTTTAACTTTACTTCACGGTAGCAAAATGCTGAGCTCAAAAGCCTTCGACTTTGTTCGCTTAGTATATGTTCTTGAACCATATTTGTGATAGCTAAATGTTGAGTACAACTTGCGTTCTTTCTATTCAGATAGGCGTGTTCAATCTATGTTCATGTTTTATTGGTTGATAGCTTCTTGTGTGATTGTCTCTTTGACACAAGTTGCTGTCCCAAAGTGTAATCTTTGGTCGAAGTTGAGATAATAAATTAGGAGAGCTACCTTGCCTTTGATCCAAAAGTCTCAAAGATCTATCATTGTTTGTTGTTCCAAATAATCTTTCTTTCAATCTAAACCTCGGAAAGAGCACTGCGCCTCCTTGGGAATTTAGAGAGTAGGATTATCGTTATATGTTGTTTCTAGTAGTCTACCTTTCAGCCTACACCTCGGAAAGAGCACTGCGCCTCCTTGGGAATCTTGAGATCTAGCCTACCGTTTGATGATTACTTGCATGAGTTCTAGTTCGTCATAAATCTGGAAGTTCAGAGCCTTTGGATGCATTCTGAGAGACAGTTCGTCCAAGTGATCGAACCATCCCATTCTCGCTCTTGTATCCTCTTGCTATATTTTTCTAGAGAAAATAGGATAAATTAGAAGTTAGCCTAGTTGTAGTTAAGATTTGCAAAAACCAGAGAAAACCTTAGCTGCAATGCATTGTGTTTTATCACCCTTGTGACCTGCCGCTGAGTAAAAAGATAGGAACCTAGTTCACTTTACTTTTACGCAACCATCAACAAAAGAGGGAGCTTCCCTTCCATAATTTGAAGAGCAGTTAATTATGTGCATAGCTGTCCGTTTCCAATAAGCACTCCAGAGGTGCTAATTGAAACACCAACACAGTGCAGAGAAATTAAGGAAACCATAATAACTATTTTCTTAGCAATGTCTGGATAGGTGGCTAACATTTTTTTGCTTCAAATATTGCAATGTGGAGCCAAAATTTTCCAAAGTATACTCTGGAAAGCCCTTGCTTTCAAGTAAACAATGGTCAAAGAAACTTTGAAAATTTACAGCAGAATAATTTCAATCTTCAATACAAATGTTTTTCTTAAAACTCCTAACAGTTGATATATTAATGATATAACTACAATGATCTGCAAACAAATGTGCTGGAATCATCTCTTAGAGAGGAAAATCCAGAAATAGATTTATGGAATTCATTTGCTTGCTTTCTACATTGAAAATAAAGGGATTTGCGCTTCACTTGTCTAAATCAAATAGAAGCCTTCGCTTTGTTTTTCCTTGCATGACAAACTTGATTATGGTTTACCTGCTTTGATACTGTGTCAAATTTGTTAGAAATCTGAAATAGATTGAATAACCCAAGGGATTTTTTAGGAGAAAATCAAAGTTATATAAACTGAAAAAACATAAATAATGCAAACCAAAACTCTTAGAGATTATGCAATGTCAAGTTGACAGAATTGCATTAAGAGCTTTCAAGATGCATGAGTATGCAAAAGTATGAAAATACATTCTAGGTGGTGAGTTTATATAGAACTAAGGAGAGAATGTAGGTGGCAAATCCAACCAATAGGAATTAACCACTAAAAGTGGAGGATGCCACCCAAAATGGAAAGTGTTCCACCCTTTAAGGAAGGGGACACCACATCACTTATCTCTTAGTTATTAAATAATAAACTCACTTTATTATCCTAAGCAAGCTTAATAAAAGTGCAGGAAAAACCTATGACTAAGGGAAAATAAATTATCCCACCTGGAAAATAAAAACCTACACCAACAAAATTACGCCTCCATTTGAAAATAGATTTGCATATGTACAAATATTCACTCTATTAATTGTACTTTCACCTTGTGCTGATAATTAAGATACCTACATGGAAATACTTTCACCTTGTTCTTACACTCAGAGTTTAATGGGGAAATACGAACATGTTATTTTGGCTTTCACAGGCACAACCAACATAGAAAATTTAGTCAATGTTTACTCACTATAAAATTGATTGCAATAAGAGCTAATATAGTTAAATCTTGTTTTTTGAATTGCTTATGGTAGATTTTGGCAGAGCTGTTAATTTGTGAATGCTTGTGGTAGTTAAAGAAACTATGAAGCTTATATTGTGCTATTTTTTCTTCTAGCGGTGAAAGCATGGAGAATGCACTGCGGGCATGTTGCAAAGGAATTAAAATTGGAAAAATTCTCATTCATAGAGATGGAGATAATGGCAAACAGGTTAGTAAGTTTTCAGTACTCATATGGAAATTACACTAATTATATTTTAACAACCGTTTATTTGTTATTTAGTACATGTTGTAAGCTCACATTCCTTTTTTTGCAATATTGTGTAGCTTATATATGAGAAGCTGCCAAAAGACATTTCAAATCGTCATGTGTTGCTCTTGGATCCAGTTCTTGCAACAGGTATGAAAATTATTTTGAGAAAAAAAAGGCCTTATTAATTGCGTTATGTGGAATGTGTTATCATAATATGCTTGCTGAAAGATGCAAAATAATTGTTTCTACTTTCTAGTGCTCTGTATTTTATATTAGCAGTAATTTGTTTTGTTTATGGAAAGATTCAATCTACTGGGGTTCAAGCTACTTGAAGTAAATGTTTGTCAATGTTTAACACATCTCCTGTAACTATTAATGAGAATGCTGTTTCGTGTGAAACCTCTTCATCATGCAAATCATTTTATCTTGTAATACATTATATCCAGTATTTAATTGTGGTGGCAAAACCTGAAAGTTTCCATCAGTTCACATTTGTATTTAGCTTGGCTCAACATATTGGCATAAGAAAGCATTGCATCTGCCAGAGGTTGACTGATTCATCAAATCTAATTTGCTGAGGCCATTGATTTTAATAATTTGCAGGAAATTCAGCTGTGCAAGCTATTCTTTTGCTGCTGGAGAAAGGAGTACAAGAATCAAACATTATTTTTCTCAACCTTATATCCGTAAGTTAATCCTCTTTTACCTTGTCCATTCAAAGTCAAGAAGAAAGGGGGCAGCCTAAGTTCTCCATTTGCATCTCTTACCACTGTATTTACAATTCTTTTACAAACTTAATGTCCAGTCATCTTTATCAGCATCCATTGCCCAGATTAAGATGCATGGAGTTTGTAGTACAAATAGGACTTAATCTTGATGGGTTTTGTGTCATGCTTTTAGTTTGTCAATTGATCTTAAAAACATGTTTTTACAATAACTGAGTGAATAACTTGATGTATTGTGAATGATTGTGAGGACTATGTAGATAAGCTTTGCTACCATGTGTGGCATGGGTGATGTAACAGTGCCAAGAGGTGCCACATGATAAAATCTGCTTGTAGAGTCTTGTTTTTGACATAATCTATAGACCATAGTTTTGAAGCAGTGTGATCATCACATATACCACAAGGGGATAAACGTGTCTGCAGATGATTTTATCTTTACAAAGTAACACATTTTTGCATGATTTAGTTGATTTTGAGTTATGAGGGTGGGAAGTTGATAGCTTGAGAGTTGTGGCCAACTATTGCACATACTCCTATTCTCTCTACATACATGTTATATCAAGTTAGCTGAGTTCTCCACCAATGAGTCAATTGTCGTCTATATCAAGAGCCAAATCTGCACATTGTGATCATCACATTTACCACAAGTGGACAGACGTGTCTGTAGATGATTTTATCTTTACAAAGTAACACACTTACGCATGATTTAGTTAGTTTTGAGTTATGGCGGTGGGAAGTTGATATCTTGAGAGTTGTGGGCAAATATTGCACATACTCCTATTTTCTCTACATACATGTTATATCAAGCTACCTGAGTTCACCATTGAGTCAATTGTTGTCTATATCAAGAGCCAAATCTGCACATTGGAGACCTTGTACTTCATAATTGATGAAGATATTATACTCTTGTCTATTCTGTTGTGTTCTTATATGTGTGATGATTACCGTATGAAAGTTTTCTTGATTCAGCTTTTTGCAAATTCTTTTTGTTTAAGCATTGCATATTTAGAAGACTGCAAAATCATGGAACTAAAATGGTGTAACATAATGCAGGCTCCTGAAGGAATACATATGGTCTGCAAAAAGTTTCCAAGGCTTAAAATTGTGACATCAGAAATTGACATGGCATTGAATGAAGAGTTTCGAGTGGTTCCAGGAATGGGAGAATTTGGAGACCGTTACTTTTGTACAGAGGATGATATTCAAACTACTTGCTATAACAGTCCCTATGCAAATGGTAACCACAGTATGAACAACTAGTCATAATTTCTATACTAAACTGTTTATGCAAGTTTCCTGTAATGGTCAGTTACTATCTGCGGTTAATAAGTTTACCTCTCACTTGGCCTTGAGATTCAACTGCCAGCATAGCTACAAAGTGTCTCGTTCGGTAAAGTGAGCTAGTCCCTTCTTGCTCTTTGTTCCTTGTTTGTTTGCATTTCCTACCTAGAGAATCCATCTGGGACTTGAGTCATATGTTAATAATGGAGAGATGCAGTTTCTTCCACTCAAAGCAGAAGATAATGTGATTTTATTTTCATCAGGGTTTCATCCATTAAAAGCAGAGGTCACATTTTTATTCTCTCTGAGCAATTCAGTCAGAATTAATCACTAATGTAATTTTGATATTTATACTCATAATCCTCAGGAATTAAAATGGCCACATTCTGCAGTTCAAACAACATGCATGTTGAAAAGATTATTACTGTAAATTGTGAAGATTTAGTAGGTTATCAAATGAGGTATTCCCACATTGGTCGATTTCTTGCTGAGAGGTGTGTTGGAGAAGGTACTACAACTAGTCTAGGTTCAAGCTTGATGGGCTTGTTTTTTGCAATTGGATAGATAATTAGCATGCTTTGTAAAAA
Source organism: Sequoia sempervirens (assembly GCA_007258455.2). Lineage (NCBI taxonomy): Eukaryota > Viridiplantae > Streptophyta > Pinopsida > Cupressales > Cupressaceae > Sequoia > Sequoia sempervirens. The sequence continues at coordinate 236,920,821 of VDFB02000002.1, forward strand.
TGGTGTTTGTATTAAAAATTTATTCACAAGGTTGTCACAGTTGGAATAAATGCACTAGCATGAATCAACTGATTCACATGACTTGGTAGATTTCATCAATAATGAATGAATGAAATAAATATTTTGATACTGTCTATGAGACCAAGCATTATATGATAGCAAATATTTGTTTAAAAATGATGAGACTAGAGTGAAATGTTGGAACTGTGAGAAACGGGCCTGTGTAAAGAAGGAATGCAAAATAATAAGTATGTGTAAAAAATGCAAAATAATATTTATTTTTGTGGATGATAAAAATAATTCTTTGATTTTTTGTGCTAATATAATTAGTGATGTCTCATGGCTTATTGATTTACGTCCCTTGTATCACGACTCATGGGGAGCAATTTTCTTCATACAAAGCACATGATGGTGGTGAGATAAAATTTGTGTTCGGGGGATGAGAGTAAAATCTCTTATATATGTGTTGCACATTTCAGAATTAACACAAAATATACTTTTGGTTTTTAAAATAAATGCACTAATATGGATCAACTAAATCAATAATGAACGAATGAAAGAAATACTTTGATAATGTCCATGACACCAAGCATTCTATGGGACCCATATGATAACAAATGTTTGTTAATAGGTCTAACAAAACTTTAAACTGTCATCAATAGCCATGTTTTAGCCAAATTAGTTGATGTTTAGGGGCATCCAACATTCCTTTAGACTAAACCATGAAAGTTTGACTTACAGTACACCTTATGTCACAATACCACGAAGTCTTAACTCACGCTACATTATTGTAGTGATTCAAGTTTCACCACTTTGCTTATCTTGCCATTTAAGATTGGCTATCTATTAATAGAGAATACCATCTTGCCATTTGAGATTGAATATCTATTAACAGAGATTTTTTTGTAGGAACAGTTTGAACATTCTTCCATTGGATATTTATTGTATGAGAGTTGAAGAAATTGAAAGAAAATAAATATAAAGGATAAACCCATTGTATCCTTGCACCAACAAAATTTCTTAGTATTTATGGGCTTTGTTAGAGCCAACTACATCTATCAAAGTATTAAGGTGTTTTGATCTGATCCATTTTAGCCTCTGTCATCTCCTAGACAAAATGCAATTTGATTGTTTACAATTGATTGCCATTATTTTGTTCTAAAAATTAACATCAATACTTAGTTTCTTCAACTACATTGTTTCCTTGCAAGCATGTGTTGTATCCATATACTTAGTTTCAATAGCGGACAAAACAAACTGTGGGTCACCTTTTACTCATCAACTTATTGCTTCTTCAAAGTAGAAAAACAAGTGTTTGTAGATCTTCTACTACCAAGATCTCTAAGCCAATTTGAATCCACAATTTGATGATAACAAATACATTGATCAAAAGTTTTGCTCTAGGACATCCTTTTCATAAAGCTAAAATGTTTTTTGTTAGGATTTGACATAAACTTATTTAACACTCTCATTGCTTGGGTAATGTCTAGTTTAGTAGTGAACATTGCATAAATAAGGCTTCCTACCATACTAACATATATAACATTGTACATGTCTTCTACCTTTTTATTTTTATTTTTTAGAATTAAGATATTGTTCCAAAAACAACTTAGTGCCTACAAGCAATGGGTTGTTTAAGAGTTTAGTATCTTACATATTAAGTCTTTGTAATTAGTGTCTTATTGTTTCCATGATCAACATATAAAACAATAGTTAAAATGTGATCATTGACTCTAATGGAATAAACACAATAATAAGTTTTAGTCTTCGCAAAACCTAGTTCCAAGACATGAGTGATGACTATTTCAAGCCATATTTAGACCTTTTTAACTTGGACCATATTTTTTTCCTCTTAACCTCAAAATTCTTTAGTTCCATCTACATTTCCTCATAAAATCTCTATGCAAGAATAGAATTTGCCATCCATTTGTCTTATGCCAAGATTAAATTCAACAATGGATAAGGTAAATTTGACAGAGTTTAGTTTAGCTACAAGAGAAAAAATCTCACCAAAATCCAATATTTAAATCTAGAATATCCATTTGACACTAATTTTACCTTGGACCTTTCCAATGTTCCACTTGCCTCGAACTTTGTTTATGTACGCATTTG
>VDFB02000002.1:236923032-236985824 GCA_007258455.2 Sequoia sempervirens
AATAGAACTGTTTCAAGAAAAACTGAAGTCTCTACAAATGTTTACACACAATTAAGATCTGTTGAAATGAGAGATATTTTTACAATGCATTCCCATGCTCATCATTCTCATCCTTTAGAAATCATGATGGGATAAATAAAGTATTACAGCAGCAATTCTTTATCTTCATATTTGTAATTGAATATAATGGCATTAATGTCTGACAGGTCATGCTTTTTTCATTTCTCATTTCATGTTTGTAATGCAGAATTAAATGGGCTGATCTATGTTGTTTAGATTCTTATGTTTAATTTCTATTAAATTGTTTGAAGTAAATATAACATGAATCACATTCAATATAGGTACTTACAACTTGTTAGAAAGCATGGTTTGGAGATATCACAACCTGGTTTAGAACCAAACAAAGGCCTAACGTGGCAAATGACCAAAAGAAGGGGTGATTCTGAAGTTCACAAGTGAGAATATTTATCTTCTCCATTAGTTTGTGTCTCCTTTCCCATGACCCATTTAATAAATTTCTGCTTGTTAATCCTTATTTTCCATATTTTTTTCATGCTACATTTAACTAACATTATGCTTTTGTTCAGGGAAACACAGGAGAGACCTGGCTGGTGCCATGACCCACATTTACCCCCATGTGCAGCGTATGGTCATTTGTTCAAATGTTTTTGAGATTATTATTTAGAAGTTTTCCTAGGATGTGGTAAATGGCAAGCATTCTCCATGCTGCTTTTTATTCACTTTGTTTCTTAAACCATGCATAAGTTTCCCAGATTTGCTATCCATATGTTATTTTAATGGGTCATTCAAACTGAGTACTTTTGTAACCAGGTTTGTGGAAATAATGGCTCCTGTATTTTCCCAAAAAGCATGGCGATGTGTTTGGCATATGATTCAGGTATCAGATGAAGAGATTTTATTGAAGCAAACATTAAATTCCTTGCAAAGAATCATTTTGTTTTTAGGATTGCAGACATTTGGTAATTTCTTGTATTAAGTCACTTTCAATTCCTCATTGTCATTATGGCAGAATGATTTGGTTCATGGATGGGGTTTAGATTTTTCCTTGCGGAAATGTGTAGAGGTGAGTATAATCTTGAGATTTGCTATTTCTTTAGATGTGTCATACATGCAAAAGCTATTTGTTTTGTTTGAGCATAGGAAAATGGTCCACTTTGGAAAGGGAGTGCCAAGCAGTTCAAACAAGTTTTGATCCTTAATTAAGTATTGATATTCAATGGCTAATTCACCCATATGAATCTTTTTCAATTTCTTATGATGGTTGATTATAATATTATATGGCTGCAACTTCTCAATTGCTTAAGAAAACAATGAATTTGTCCATAGAAATAAAGACATAATGTTAATGTCCTTGGATGACCATAAGTAGGTCAATGTGACTCTACAGTACACCAGTTTACAAAGAAAGTTCTAGTAGGAGAATTGTAGAGAAGGCCCCATAAAGGGGAAGAACCAAAAACAAAATACAAAACAGCAGGGGACCACCAACATAGGTGGTCAAGAAAGTTAGAAACCAATACAAATAGCCAAGTAGGGGAAACAATAACCCCAAAAAGCATAAGCTGAGTAATACTGGAGAGAGAAGAAGGGATTTGTCATGCCCCCGCCATCTATAGAGCACAGCACCAAACACAAGCATTAAAATAATAATAAATAAAAATAAAATAATAATAAACGATATTTTGTAGTAGGCTGACCTTCACTGATTCTAATGCCACCTTGAAACAAAACACTTTATAGTTTATACATTGCTGCCGACCATATATGATTTAAACTAAATAACATCTCCTGGCCGACTTAACCACCAAGTCAATCGCCCATATTAAAGGGAGTATGTGTGTTAAAAGGCGGGTACTAATTAATGTACAGCAGCGATTAGATTATATTTAGTGCAGCAGCAACAAGGAATAGAAAAAGGGCAGCAAATATTTAAGGCATTGATTCATATGACAAACAGTGATCAATAAACATTATGAAAGGCCACAAACATTGGCATAAGGAAGAGTCAACAAAAATAAGAAAAAAAAAAAAAAAAAAGAACGAAAATATAATGTAGAATTAGTAAACTAATTACTAATTGCATTTACTTTTACGATCTCCATTGTAGGTACCAAAAAGTCCTGCTCTTCAAAAATCCAATTTGACACTTCTTCCCCTGCATTTGTCTTCACATATGATGAGGAAGTCCACTCCTCACTAACTAACATCCACCTCAAAGCTCCCTTTGACTGCAACAAGGATTGTAGTGTGATGAAATTGGTAGCAAAGCGGGTTATCCTAGGGTGAGCCAACTCCTTCTGCCCTGTGTATTGCCTCATAAGGTTGAGGACCCATGTGTGATTATATATAACAAATATTCTTTGCGGTCTCCACACATGCTTTGATCCAAGCAATCTTGCCAAGATCCTTCAATATGAGGTCCAAGGCAATGAGCAACACAAGGTGTCCAAAACAATGATGGGTGTCTATCCATCAATAGTCTGCCTGCAGCAACATAATTTGCTGCATTATTTTTGACTACTTGCACCACATTCTCCTCCCCTACATCAGCCAAGACACCCTCCAAAGCCTTGCGAAGGAATTCAGCATTTTTGGTGTTCCCGGATGCATCAATAGATTTAATGAACATGGTACCACTTGATAAAGAAACAAAAGCAATGATTCAATAAAACATAAATGAAAAATCTTGATTGTTAATCACTAAATCAATGCATTTTAGGAAGTAAAATCTTTAATCACCTGAGGAAGAAACAAGAAAATTGAGCAATGTTCTATTTCTTCTATCGATCCAACATCGGTCATGATGGTGCAACCCTTTTTCCTCCAAATGTGTCGTTACTCCTCTATTGTGGCTTTCATATCAGCCACCTTTTGGGGCAAAAAGGGGCCCTTTATCTCCTCATCATTAGGGGCTTTGAACCCCACCCCACAAACAGTAATTGCATCAACCATATTTTGCCAATAAGGAGACCTAATACAAGTAAATTAAATAAAATAAGTATTGTAAAATGTATAATATCCAGTGGTACACAGGGACGCGTCCCTTGCCCTTTTGCCCCCCATACCCATACCCTAGACGTTTTGGGGACAGGGGATGCCTTGGGGACGTTTCCCAGGCGTCCCCAAAAAAGTTTCATTTTTTTTTGGAACGTCCCCGATCGGCGGGTCGTCCCCTTTTTTCCAGCAAGTTTTTACAAAGAAAAAAACTTTGAAATTAAAAATGTTTATTTTTTTATTGTTTCTAAGTGGACCCCACACCCTCCCAAGCCTAAAATGAAACATAAAACTTGCTTTCAAAGCCAATTGAGTTAATTTTTAAATTCCAAAAAAAAATTGCAGCTAAGAGGCAAGTGAGCAAGAGAAAAAATTCGCAGTGAATCAGACTTAGAGTTTGATTTTGATGCAATGTTCGCAAATGTCAAGTAGAGGCAGCCATCATACTTTCTATTACTATGGTTTGGACATTTGTGACTTTGTCATTTTGACATTTGTAGTGCAAACTTGTAGCCTTTGGGCATTTTATTTTTAAAATTTTATATCATATGCACATTAATTGTTTAACATGAATTATGGAAGCAATTAAGCAGTTGTAGTATTAATTTGTTCAATTTCTATAATGTGGTATATGTCAATAAGGATTGGTATTATACTACAACTTTATCAATGTTCATTGTTAAGGATTGGTTACTCATAAGGAATAATATCCGATATTTGAAATTCTATTATATTTTAAAATATATATATATTCATTACGGATTATCATTACTCATATGGAATATTTGAAATTGAAATTTCATATATATATATATATATATATAAAACCGCCCCTCGCTCCAAAATTCCTCTAAAATGTCAGCCCTAACATGTCACTGCTTTTACCAACCGTAATTCATAAATTTATGGAACATAGATAATTTCAATTTGAATTTAACATAGCTCTAAAAATAAAAACTCAAGAGACAAAGAATCAACTATCAAACTATATATTTTAAAACAAAACAAAAAGAAGAATTACCTAGTTGCATGGAATGGAATGTCGCAATAGAACCAAAAGTCTCCAATTGCACTTTTGGTTGCATCATGTTTATCTTTGTTGCAACCCATGCTCTCAAGTGACGGTTGGGAACCCAGAGTAGTGCGTGGCAAAATATATGAATCCAACCTAGATGCATGAACTCTAGGCCCAATGCTAACACTGACATTGCCACTTCCACTAGCACTACCAACAACCGAAGGTGGAGGAATTGGAGGCATAGAAGAAGACGAATCTCCACCTCCACCCATGGCTGCCATCTCCTCTCTTTGCCTCTTTTTTAATTCTTTTTGCTGTTCAAAGGTTTCCAATTGCACTCTTGTACCACATACTAGGTTCAAGTAAGAACTTACTCTTACAAATTGGATATTGTGTTGGGGAACACTCCTCGTGGGTGATTACGATTATTGTTGAGAGTTGGCATTTTAATTAAATTATTAAAGTCAAATTACTTTAATAATATTGATAACTTAGCATATAGAGACTCTCTTTCCAAAGTGCCCAACACTGAATCTAGATGTACCAAATGATCATCCCAAGTCCTGCTGAAGACTAATATATCATCAAAGAAGACAAGGACTGTCTTCCGTAGTTGATCCTTGAAGACCCTGTTCATATAGGGCTAGAAAGTGGCGGGAGCATTGGTCAGGCGGAAAGGCATGACTAGGAACTCGAAGTGCCCATAATGGCAACGAAACGCTATCTTCTCCACATCCTCCTCTCTAACCTGAATTTGGTGATATCCGGATCGAAGATCTATCTTGGAGAAAAAACATGCTCCGTGCAACTCATCGATCAACTCATCAATCCGCGGAATTGGTTACCTGTTTTTTATAGTCCTCTTATTCAATGCCTCCCCCATGCATAGTTGTTTAATGTTTTGCAATGAAAACATGTTACCTCTCTTTTTTTTGTCCAAGGGATATTACGACATGTTTCCAACAAGGGTCCTTTCTAGTTTGAGACATTGTGAATGTGATAGAGACAATTTATAGATATAAACAATGTTGCAATAACACATAAATTAAAAAAAATTAACATTCAAAGTTTAAAGTTTATAATTAAACTAATATTAAAAAACCTAGGGTTTGTTCAACAAAAAACTTAAACACACCTAGGGTTTGTTCTTTGTTTCACTAAAACAAAATAGAAAAAGAAAAGAAGAAATTAAAAAGAGAAATGAAGTTTGGTTTAAAAAAAACATTAAAAAAAAACAAAAAAAAACCTTGAAAATTCAAACTTACCTTTTAAATCTTCTTTGAAATCAACGGAGGTCTCTGTAATGTCCCCAACTCAAATCAAGATGATTAGCAGCAGATTGGTTGTCCTTTCCTTGGATTACCCAAGAGGAAGAGTGGATGTAGAGCATCATTGGGTAAGATATGGAGTCTTTGGTTTGTTCTAAATTCTATTCTTAAGTTGTGTGCACGTCTTTTTATGCAACTTAAGTGAGCTTAAGTTATTTTAAGTGAACTTAAATTATTTTAAGTTATGGGCACGTCTTTTTAGGCATCTTAAGAGTTTCCTAGCCAAAGGACTTAAGTTGTCCCCTTTTTATGTACTTTAAGTGATTTTAAAAAGCATGTGATATAAAGGGAAAGGGGGCATGGGTTTTGAAGGAGCTTATTGGTTCAGTTTTTAGGGTTTCAATGTGGAGCATTGGATTAAGAGGTGGTGAATCAAGGGCGGAGATTAATTCATTTCTTTGGGAGTTATTATATAGCTCTCTAGGGGTCTTTTAGAGCTCATTATGTGATGAAGTTTTCTGTTTATTGCTGTTGCAAATTGGCTTGAGGATTGAAACCCTTAAGTATCCTTGATTTCGGTGAGACGTATAGGCTTTCCTTAGTCAGAGGAGTGTGTTTCGGTGGAAGAACTCCAATTTGTGAAACCCTAGCACATTATTTTTTTGGGTTGCAAGTATTCATCAGGTCTGGAGGCCAAATTAGAGGAGAATCATCAATTTTTGAGTTTTTGGTGGACAGCTATTGAGGAGCATATAAAATATACCTAGCGCTGGCCATTTTGGGAGCCTAGCACCATTTTGAGGGTCGGCTAGGGTTTGGAAATAATTCTGAACCATTTTGAGGTACGTTTGGTGTTAAAAAATCTACATATTTATCTTGGTTTAAACTCTGAAATTTTAAGGGGAATCATTATAATGCTTTTCTGAAAATTTTGGGTTGTTTAGTGGATTTTCTGCAACTTTGTTATACTCAGAAATATTCAGAAATTCCTAAAAAATAAGAAAAAAATTAGAAAAATATTTTGAGCTTAGATTTGAGTTTATTGAAGGGTTTTCTATTTGAAAATAAAATATCAGAATTTTTTATTGCATATTTTTGGAGATATTGTTGTTTTTCTATTATCCCTATTTAGGGATATTACAATGTCTTTCCAATCCCCTGTAGACTCCTCTAGATGCACCAAGATCACCTACAAACGTGCTCAAATGTGATTCAACAACCAGTTTTTGCTCAATCTTCTTGCCGGTTTTCCTTCAATGCAAATATATTTTGGCTCTAATCTCTCTTTTTTCTTTATCCCTTGGCTTGAAAATGAAATGGAGTGTCTTTTGGAGTCAAGGAGGCAATTATAAAACCAAAAAGTGCAACTTAAAATGAATGGAAGTGTTTTTTTTTTATGTTTTTTCTTTACTCAGCCATGGCCGAGTCTGAGGGTTGGGACTCACCTAAAACTGGCAAGTCTAGTGAGTACTCGGCTCCTGAGTCTTCCAGACTTGTTTAGCCTGGACTGGCTCGTGACTCGTCGAGTCTAGGCGAGTTCTGGCGATTCTTGTAACATTGGTCATAACTCTTGTGTATAGACTTGAAATGAGGTGCTAGTTTTTTGAAATTGCACTACTTTTTGTGAGGAAGATGAATATGTAAATTTTAACTGTTGATTCTACCAAAGTGTAATTTTTTGGTCTTGAAACTTGCTTAAGTGTTTTCCTTTATGGATGAGCTTTACTCCTAGATCCAATATGGGTCAAAATGACACATCTTTTGAACTATGAGCTTCCCTAATTAACTGAATCCTTTAGTTTTAGGCACTCATAATCTTTTCAACTTGCAGAGCAAATATCCTTGGAGATGATAATCTTCCTTGGTACAAAATCTATTATATTTGTAATGTAAATGCTGAAATATATCAACAAAATCTACATATGCTTATTTTCTTCACCATATTTCTCATATACAAATGGATCAACCTGAGATATAGTGCCTAAAGTTGAAATTCAATGTGGTCTAGACATTATACAAGCCAACTTGTTCACCCTATACTCCATTCTTAAATCACAAATCAACGAAATATATTGAAAATTTGCATCTAGAATTTGTATTTTCTATAATTCAGACTCAATGCTATGCTATTATATTAATACCTTGATAACTATTCTCTCTTGACATAATTGTTTGAATGGCTCAGCTATTTTGTCAAAGTTGAATCCTACTGTAACCTTTATTCATCTATGTACCTTGGGGACGTGTCCCCTATGTTTTCAGATCTTGTCCCCTATTGGGAACATTTTAGGGATGAAGGGATGGCTCGGAAATGTTCCCTAGCCATTCTGAGTGTTGGCACCTCCATGCAAAATTTGTTTGCCCTACTTGCTTGCATGCCCTATGTTTATCACCAATTTATTTTGTGAGGGTTCCATGTTGTGGTTAATGGTCTTGTGTTGTTTATGTGGTTCTCAATGTTGTCCATATTGTTTTCTGAGCTTCTATGCATTGGAGGTTCTTTGTGTGTAGTTTCATTGTCATGTCTATGGTTTGAGCCTCTTGGTCTATTAATACTAGTCTACTTAGTACCCTAAAATCTATACCTTAATGCTATGCCTTTGTGCTAAATTCATATTTTGACGGCATTGATGTTCATATTCACAGCTCACACTCCGAAACCCTTCACATTTTTTCCTATTTTGATGTTGATTTGATATAGGTGGTTGGGGGGATAACTTAAAGGCTAAAGCACATGTGAAATTCTTTAGTGCTTTGGATGCTTTGGTGCTAGCAACCATCTGGCCTGGCCAATTGTTCCCCTTTGTCCATTACCTTCACTCTAGTCACTAAGGCTATCAATTATTGACCTTGGTCATATGAATTGCTATTGTTACTCTACGCGCCCTCCCTTGCTAGTGCTTGGTTTTTGCCTTCACCACATGCTATTGCTTATAGCTCCACTCAGCCTACCATGTTTTGTTACCATATTGGTGGTACATGGTGGGCAAACCACCTCTCCACATCTCCATTCCACATGCCAAGTGCTATGCCATATGTTCTCCACTCACATGTGCGTGACCTCCGATCATCTCCTACTTGCTTGACTGGTACCATATGTACTCCCTTTGGTGACATCCTCTTGACGTATGGTGCATTCCCATTGGCTCTAATGTTTTGCAGTAGTAAATCCTCACTTGCCACATGTTGCCATTGGTGGTGGTCAGTGCAATGATTCTAGCGTGGTCTAATGCGATGCTATCAGGTGTTCTGAATGATGGGGTCTTACTTCTTATAGCATGGTGAGGACTACTCAATGATGGCTTATTATAACTGATGTCCATTTTATTGCTTGCATCGTGCTCTTTGCCATATGATGCCTAAGATGACCATGTGGACGGTGGAGATTTCCCCAATGTTCAAGTGCGATAATTAATTGCTAAACATTGTTCTTTCAATTTTAAGCACCATGGTTTAGGGTTTTTTGACCTTGTGATTTATGTGATGGCTCTTGGAACCTTGTGAGTGGGTAGTTGGCCCTAAAGTTGACATGGAAACATTCTTTAGGGTCTCCTCTCTCCATTGATAACTGTTACAGTAGTGGTTGAGGCTAGTGGGTGCCATATTGACCATGCCCTAGGTGTGCCAATGTATTGCAGTTTGTGGTTCTCCCTCCTGCAGCAAGCAATACAAAATTAAAGGCTTCCAATGATTTCCTTGATTCATTGGCAACATGCCTAAGCTTGGCCTAGGTCTCTTCATGCCATAGTTGAGTTTCAAATCAATATGAGGTTGTATATAGGGTATGGGCAAGGGTTTCTAGCTATGTAGGGGCTTTCAATGAGCTTGTGGCCGCATTTACTACATGAGATGATCTTATATGATTTGATCTAGTATTTGCTCATCGTTGGGGTGCATTTAGATTTGGTGTGACTGTTGGAAGTCGTTTTCATTGCTATGTGCAGGCTTGTGTGAGCTACATGATGTGATTTAAGTGCATTGAATGAGAATAGCTTGTTTCATATAGGCATGTTTTCTGACTGATGACAACTTCTGGGCATGGTGAACTATATCTTCTTCTATCCTGAAGAACCTGTAATCAGATCCAAAGTGGAATTTTTACAAGCTGCAAGTCCCTCTCTTCCCCTACAATTGAATGCTGATCTTGACAGATGTGTTTGCTGATTTGAAGTGGTGAAACTTGTCTCCACACCCAAGAGGCTGTTTGCTAAGTTGTTGGTTTTGGTGTCATGATATTTCTTGGAAATATATGTAAAAAATCAGAAATTTAGCAGACCACTTTGAGGGAGTTACCTCCAATGGTCAGAAAATTTGATATGAATTGAATAATTGATGATATGATGATTTGGGAGGAACATCTCCCCTTTATTTATAGGCTTAACCATGTAGGGACATACCTCTTCATCCTAATAAAGAGTATTTTAAGGTATTAACTAAAACTAATGTTAAAGTTAAGCATGTGACAAGTGCTTAACTCATTAAACTTAGGAATATATATTATATTCTTAGGATATATGATATTAGGGTCATAACATTAGATAGAATATTAGGGCTAACATTTGGTACGGGGTTGGGTATGTGTATGGGGTTTAGGTATGCTGGTACGACAATTTTTTTCCTTGGGTACACTATGGCTAAGTACAGCTGTATAATTTTAAAATTATAAAATATAAAAACTTTAAAACAGTGATACTCATAATTGCCAATAAATAGAATATTTAAATACCTCATAATTTGCAAGAAAGAAAAGACTCATAAATTCACAATTCAATGACTTGTCAAATGTCAATACACACTGAAAATTACAATCAATATTCAATTGTCATTTTGCTCTTCATTGAGAGCATCAAAGTCCACATTTGGTTCAGTTTTATTTGAAACACAATGAGTTACAATGCCACTTCCACTAGCCATGTCATATGTAGAACCTGCCTCATCTAAAGAGATTTTCGGCAAGTTGTGCAACAATAAAGTCTAAGTCAGCACACTCGAGCAATTCCTCGTCACCCCTTCATTGTAATCAAGTTTCTTATGTGACAAGAGATGCCAATAATTAATGGGGCTTTGGGAGTGGAGACCTTGATGGGGTTGAGGGGTCGCGCCCTTGGTGCGATCCTTGTCGTGCCACCAAGCCCAAATTAATACCTTTGAAACCACACAAACCTTCAAGTCACACGCCATTTCACAATTTTATCACTTAAGGCCTAAGGGTAAAATTAGGTATTTGACACTTTGTTTTTCGCAAAATGTTTTTTGTTCTTTTTCTTTGGACAGCCCTTGGATCCCCCTAGGTTTGCCAAAGGTGCCTAGGTGGACCCTACGTGAATCTAGTGGCATGCCAGCCCCAAACCTGACCCATATAGGTGGCCGGTGGGGGGGGTGAGGTGGTCGGGGTTTTGAGGAGAATCAAGTACTGATGTCAAGCTATGGAAGAGGGGAGGGTTTAGCTGAGCCCAAAGTGGAGGAGGGATTATCCACCCTCAAGAATTGGCCCGAAGCTGTCTATGTTCTGTTGATGAGCCTCACCCTTTCCTTTTGATGACAAGTCCCTGGCCTTGAGGACGTGTCCACAATCTAGGAATGTGGAGCTGCAACTTTGGGAATCAACACCTTGTTTGTATAACTTTTAGGAAATGTCCTTGAGGTGTCTTTTTTTTTCATGGGATGGTAAGATAAATCTTGGCCATCCTAAGGATGGCTAGCTGTCTCTTGTGGTCCAATTAAAAAAAAAGTCATTGGCTCTATTTGAACCCCATAGTAGGATGAAACGACAATGTCACCTTACTAGTAGCTCATGAAATAGGCGACATACTCAGTTATCTTAATCTTTGTATGCTTCAAAAGAGATCTTATTGGAAGTCCTTTCAGTTTAAGGGATGAAAGCTTCGGGTGGTTCTGTTGTATTCTCGGCTCTACATAAACAAGAATGAAAGAACACTGTGGGGCATTCTTTTTAACATGGCCTGCAAGTTTAACTACAATTGGTCTTCAAAAGTGACTTAAGATCATTGTCATTTGTAGAAGTGACCCTCCATAGCAATGACTATAATTAATTGAATTAGTTAGTTTGTTCATTAATTTGGTCTTCAAAAATGACTTGAGATCAAGTCATCGTTTGTAAAAGTGACCATAGTAATGTCTATTAGCAACGTCCATAATTAGTTGTCTAATTAGCTAGTGTCCCTAATGAGTTAATTAATCAAATATAATTAATTTTGAGAAACAATTGATCAATTAGTTAATTCATCTAGTTAGGTAGTTGTAACTAGTTAATTAAGGGTACAACTAGTCCTTTCAATGGCTAGTTTACAGCTTTCAAATTAATTGGCGACTTCAATAATTCTCTAGTCCTGGGTTGTTCTCGCAAGGCATCTTGTATGTAATAATAATAAGTTATCTATACAAGGTGCTCTAGGTCTGTAATCCAACACAACCCTTGGTTGGAAGGCAATTGGATTGTAGGTGTGGTTCTAAAAGTAGAGACACAAGTTCAAATTTCCTATGCTCACCCATGGTATCATCCTAAAATAGTCAACATATATACTCTTTATACCCACCAACACAGCTATTGATAGGCTTACAAAAAAATAAAAAATATCCAACACACATTTTATCACAATGATGGATCATGTAGGCTGATCCTTAATTTTGATGGTCTCAAAGTTGTTTCACAGGTCTGTCCAGAAGTTGTTACTAAGGACATTGCATTTTCCCCAAATTGCCAGGCTGTTTATTGAGTAATTGTATAATAATAATACCCTGAAAGGCAAGGGGAAGCGTAGATTTTCCATCAAATAAAATGTTGAATTGATTTCTCTATAGAAATATAGAAAAATAAATAAAATAAATTAATGTGCCAAAATTGATAAAGACGGTCAAGGGGAGCAGGAGTGATAGTAAATCGTCGGAGTGCATTAGGTATAGTAATTCTGTTGAAGCTTTTATTTTAAAGGAAAACAGTGATGCAATTATTGAGTCATTGACAAGCAAGCAGTTTACTAGTCAACTTTCTGCCCATTACTAGTTTTTTTCTACCAATAAAGGTTAGTTGACTGTAGATGTTAGGAGAGGTTCTATGAGGAGTACCTGACTCCCTACTAGGATTGTCCAACCTTGTCATGTCGGTCCTGAACAGGACATTATCACATCTTTTGTTGGCTCTTTCACCGTGATAGATACTGCTGCTGCTGTTGGTTCCTTTTGTCTGAGTTTTGCTACCAACATGTGACTTTGTTGGTCTCTTGTCAAGGTCACCTGCCTTTCTCTTCATTCGTTGGGATTTTTCTCTTGCAGTGAATGTTGTGCTAGAGCATGATTGATTGCACTCCCTCATGACAACCATGGAGCATTGGTATCCAAGAGATGCAGTTTTAGACAGAATGTTTTGAAAGTGTGTTTGGAAGCACTATATCTTTATGGTTACCAGGTTGGCATACCTTTGTTAATGTGGGTGAGAAGCAGGTCAGAAGCTAAAACTGAAGTTATTGCTAGAACAGAGGAGATGGTACGAAAACAAGCTTCTGATTACTGCTCTCAAGTTACAAAGAAGGAATGAAATATTTTGAGAGGTTACATTTTAAGGAACCTTCCACCTACAAACTGCATATTATTCTCTAATTTGTGTTCTCAGCCAAGATTTTGGTTGAGATTTACCATTAAACATTTCTCTAAATCCACATAAAACAATTTTAAGCATTATAAAAAGCAATAAGATCTCTTAAAATGAAATTAGAAGCTGCCTTGCACTAAGCTTCTGAAGCTAGTTCTCAATGTAAATCTTTGAAGCATCATGGTGGATTAGAAGGGAATTAAACTGCCTTTGCTTAGAGAGCTACTTTTTAAGTAACAACACAAATTCTAACACAAGGACAACTAGAAGTGGGATAAGAAGCGAAGCATTATTTTATATATTACTATTATATTTATTGAATTTGTGCAAAAGAAGGTTATGAAACTTGTTGCTATATTATAAAAGCTGTACACTGCAATTTAACAATGTAAATCTGCTTATCTGCCATGTAAATTTTTATTCATGTTCATCGTGGGCTGACAGTATAGTTTTTGTCCTACGTAGCCTGCACATGAGAAAATTGGAGTTGTGGACTCACAATGGATTATTCACCAAGTTGTACCTTCACTAGGAAATCAGGTAATTGTTGCTTTCTAGTCAAGTTTCAGAATTGGTTTATAGTGGTATGTGCTGCTTAACAAGAACCGCTCTTTCTTGCAGGGTCAGTCTCAAAATGGAAAAGCACCTTGGGAGGGGGTATGTGCATTCTGTGCTGTATTTTCTATAAGAGCTCCCTAATATACAGGGAGTGTCAAGTAATTTTAAGTTCTGTTTGGTTAATTTCTTTGTTCATTTGGGCCCCTCAAATGCATGTTTTCTTTAATGTTATATTTCAGGTTAGAGAGAGGTGCAGGTATGAATGGTCACTCTTCCAAGAACGGTTGAATAGGGCAGAAAAAGAGCACCTGAGAGGAAATACTGCGAAATAGTGGAATTCTAGCTGTCGTTATTCATAGATCTAGATAGTTTCAAGAGTTGTATATATTTGGTAAATTTAATGTTGTAACACCTTCGAGGCAATTCTTTTAGGGGAGAGTATTCACCACCTATCAATTTTATAACTCCCATTATTGTTGTAAAGTGCCATCTTATAAGTTAAAAAGTTAATAACCCATTTGGATAAAAAGTTTGCTTTCTCTAGCTGCAAATTGAAGGCATTGATAGAATTTGAACATAGCTCAATTATGTACAATGATGATTGTTGTAGCCTAAGCCTATGCAATATATTCTTGTTTTGGTTGGACTAACATTTAAATCAGAAAAAAAATGGTTGGGATATCAAATTGTAAGGCTGTGTAGTTCAGCCTTCATTTGGGGCCACACATGACAAAACCAAAGCAAAATATAAGCTCCATAATTTGATTTGTTTTTATCCATGCACATTTCTATGCTATTATTCTCGGCAAATATCTTTAGAGATGCAGGTTGGCACATTCTAAGGATTAAATACAGCTTCCCTTTTCCGATATACCAGTTCATTTTTGTGGTGTTGGTGCACATGTTTCTAGAGAATTGCCTCGTATTGAAGACCATAACTATTCACTTCAAACTCCAACAGATGCTGGGTTTTATTGGAACTGCAGATTTATCTGAATCTTTTTATTAATGCTGAGAGGCATTCTACAATGGCAGCAAGGGGTGGAGTGTAATGGTGTGATCGTGTTAACAAAAAGCTTACCTTTGACAACTATTTATATGTCAAAATACTAATAAATATTTAATGATAAAAAATAATATTTTCAAAATAATAGTATATATATATAATGAAAAGAAAGAACTATAGTTTTTTAAGTTTAAATTTAAATGTTAATCAAGAAAGAAAACATTTTGATTTGTTAATTTGAGATATTTTATAATTATTAATTATAGCCAAAAATTTGATGGGTACAAGTTTAGTGAAGATGTGAACTTTAAATAATTAATAAAACTAAAACTAGCAATCGCACCTTAGTGTGCAATGGGTACGCCGAAGAAGTGTGGAAGGTCAATAAGGATAAATTTGTCTATTTTTTGCATACATTTATGTAGTACATGAGGTAAATTGGTAGGCCATTTAGCAAATGATGTAGGGATCCAAACATGATTGCAATAAAACCTTTGAATCAAGAAGATAATCAGGCCCCGTTACCAATAGGCTCATGTTATGTTTGCAATAAGGAGAGAGGGAGAGGTAGGGATAGAAAGGAGAGATAGAGGGCGTGCAGGGGAGGGGGGGGGAGGGTGCGAGAGAGAGAGGGGTAAGGAGATAGAGATAGATATGGAGATGGAGGAGGAGGAGAGGGATATGGAGAGGAGAGGAGAGGGAGAGATAGAGAGAAGAGAAGGATATATAGAGATGAAATAGATAAATATATATAAAGGGATACAAAGGGAGATAGATGGATGGATGGAGATAGGGAGACATGTTTAGAGATAAAGGGGGAAAGAGGAAAATAGAGGTAGAGATGAAGAAAGAGTGAGAGAGGAAGAGGGAGACAAATAGATAGAGATATAGGTAGAGGGAGAGATAAATGCAAAGAGAGAGGGAGATAGAGAGGGAGAGGGAGAGGTGTAAGGAGATAGAGATAGATAGGAAGATAGAGATAGATATGGAGATGGAGGAGGAGAGGGATATGGAGAGGAGAGGAGAGGGAGAGATAGAGAGAAGAGAAGGATATATAGAGATGAAATAGATAAATATATAGAAAGGGATATAGAGGGAGATAGAAGGATGGATGGAGAGAGGGAGACATGTTTATAGATAAAGCGGGCAAGAGGAAAATAGAGGTAGAGATGAAGAAAGAGTGAGAGGAAGAGGGAGACAAATAGATTGAGAGATATAGGTAGAGGGAGAGATAAATGCAAAGAGAGAGGGAGATAGAGAGGGAGAGATAGAGAGGACGAGATAGAGAGATATAGAGGGAGAGGGAGAGGGAGAGATAAAGAGATATAGATGGTGAGATAGAGATATAAGGAGATATAGATAGGGGAGGCTATGGAGAGCGAAACAAAGAGATAGACAAACAAAGAGAATTAGAGATCGGTAAATAGAGATGGTGAGAGAGAGAGAAATAGGGGGAGATAGAGAAAGGGAGAAAGAAGTAGGGGGAGATAGAGATATATGCGAAGAGAGAGAGATAGAGAGATATATGAGAAGAGAAAGGGAGAGAGGTAGAGATAGAGATAGATAGGGGGATAGGGAGGGAGCGAGGGAGGGAGAGATAGAGAGAGGGGGAGGGAAAGGGAGAGAAATAGGTAGAGAGGTAGAGAAGAGGGGGAGAGAGGGAGAGAGATAGGTCGAAGAGGAAGAGAGAGAAGAGGGGGAGGGAGGGAGAGATATGTAGAGGGAGAGAGAGAATAAGATGGGGGAGAGAGGGAGAGATAGCTCAATATATATAGGAGAGGGAGAGGGAGACATAGAAACGGAGGGAGAGTTAGAGGGGGAAGAGCGAGAGGGAGAGAGGGGTAAGGGGATAGAGATAGAGATGAAGATGGAGAAGGAGGAGAGGGATATGGAGAGGAGAGAAGGAGATGGAGAGATAAAGAGAGAGGAGAGAAGGATATATAGAGATGGAAGAGATAAATATATAGAGGGATAGAGAGGGAGATAGATGGATGGATAGAGAGTGATTGAAATAAAACCTTTGAATCAAGAAGATAATCAGGCTCCATTACCAACATGCTCATGTTATGTTTGCAATAAGGAGAGGGAGAGAGAGAGGGGGAGGTAGGGATAGAAAGAGGGAGAGATAGAGGGGGGAAGAATGGGAGATAAGAGATAGATAGGAAGATAGAGATATATATGGAGATGGAGGAGGAGAGGGAGAGATAAAGAGAGATGAGAGACAGATATATAAAGATCCAAAAGAGATAAATATATAGAGGGATAAAAAGGGAGATGGATGGGTGGAAAGAGAGAGTGAGACATGTCTAGAGATAAAAGGGGAGAGAGGAAAATATAGGTAGAGATGAAGAAAGAGCGAGAAAGGAAGAGGGAGACAAATAGATAAAGAGATAGGTAGAGGGAGAGATAAATACAAAGAGAGATAGGGAGATAGAGGGATATATGGAGAGGATGGGATAGAGAGATATAGAGGAAGAGGGAGAGGGAGAGATAAAGATATATAGACGGTGAGATATAGTGATAGAGAGGTAGAGATATAAGGAGATATAGCTAGGGGAGGATATGAAGAGAGAGACAAAGAGATATACAAACAAAGAGAATTAGAGACAGGTGAATAGAGATGGTGAGAGGGAGAGAGAAATAGGGGGAGAGAGAGAAAGGGAGAAAGAAGTAGAGGGAGATAGAGATATATGGGAAGAGAAAGAGAGACAAAGAGATATATGGGAAGACAAAGGGAGAGAGGTAGAGATAGAGAGATAGATAGGGGGATAGGGAGGGAGTGACGAAGGGAGAGATGGGGAGAGATAGGGAGAGGGAGAGAAATAGGTAGAGGAGGTAGAGAAGAGGGGGAGAGAGGGAGAGAGAGGTCGAAGAGAAAGAGAGAGAAGAGGGGGAGGGAGGGAGAGAGATAGGTAGAAGAGGGAGAGAAAGAGGGGGGAGGGAGGGAGAGCGATATGTAGAGATGGAGAGAGAGAAGATGGGGGAGAGAGGGAGAGATAGCTCAATATATATAGAGGGAGGAAGAGACAAAAAGGGGGGTGATATAGAGAGATAAAAGGGGGATAGTGAAAGAGATAGAGAGATAGTGATAGAGGTAGAGAAAGATATGGATAGAAAGAGATAGAGAGGAGCGAGAGGGAGATAAAGAGAGACATAGAGAGAGATATAGAGTAGGAGAGATGGAGGGAGAGATGGAATGAATGAGAGAGGGGGGAGAGGGAGAGATAGCTCAATAGATAGAGGGGAAGAGGGAGTGACATAGATAGTGGGAGCTATAGAGAGATAGAGCGAAAGGGAGAGATATATCAATCACCCTCCCTATATCTCTATCTATTCATCTTTATCTCTTTATCTCTCTACATCTCTCTATCTCTTTGTCTCCCTCTCTATCTATATGTTTCTCATTATCTCCCAAGATATATATATATATACACACACACACCTTTTCTTCCCTTTATTTATCTTTATCTCCCTATCTCTTTATGTGGCTTGATCTCTATCTATGTCTCTCTCCTATTCTCTCTTTCTCTTTCCCTTTATATATTTTACTCTATCTTCCTCACTATCTCTACCTCTTTCTCTATCCCTCTTTATTCCTCTATATCTCTACCTATCTCTCTATATATCTATCTCTCATATCTCTTTGTCTCCCTCTTTATCTCTCTATTTCTATTTATCTCTTTCCCTCTCTATCTCTATCTCCATCTTTGTTTCCCTCTCTTATCTTTTTTTTCTCCCTATCCCTCTTTTTATCCCTTTATTTCTATCTTTGTTCCTCTCTTTATCCATCTTCATCTCTTTCTCCTCCTTTGTCTCATTTTTCTCCCTCTCTTGCTCTCTCTTTTTTCTCTCTCCACCTATCTATATCTTATCTCTATATCCCTCTCTTTTCTCTTCTGTTCTCTTTCTCTCTTTCTCTCTCTCTATACGTTTGTCTCCTTAAGTGTGCATGGGTACATTGAAGAGGTCTTAAAGGTGAATTATCACATCCTTAATCAAATGACATGCTACCTTGAGCATAACTCCCCAAGGACACATGCCATCCTTGGATTGTTGACATGAAATGACTAATCAAAATTTAGTTTCTGTTTTCACTCTCTTTTCCCCTGTATCTCTTATATTTCTCTCTCATGCTCTCTTTCTTTGTCTATTCCTCTATCTCTCTCTCTCTCTCTCTCTCTCGATATCTATCTATCTAAATTTTTCTCCTTCTCTCATTCTCTATCTTTTGAGTTTTTCTCTATTTATTAGCCGATAGGCTACATATATTGTGAGATTTGAGGCTGAAATAAGTCTCATGCCTGCAAACCACTATTGAGTCATTGGAAAACAAGTTTCAACTACCATTTAATGGTAAACCAACTGCATTTTAATGGTAAAATCATTTAAATATTAGGTAAAAGCTTCCAAAATCTCACTTTTCATATAGAAGTCATATAAATATTGATTTGGCAAATGGATGGGAGCATTCTATTTCCATTTGCAGTATTTTTTGTCAATTTGATGCCAACTTTCTTTTTTTATTTGCATTGATTTATGTCTTAAATCTGTAAGCAAATATGTTATAATTAGATAATACTTAATTTCTTTAAAGAAAAAATCTAGATATGTCTAAATTTATTTCATTCCATTATTTAGCTCTTATTATTAATTGTTTAATTACAATACATGCAACTAGAATTTGTAGCACATCCAAACCACATACTCTCTAACATATTAACATACATATTGTTTTCTATCAATGTAATCATTGAACCTCCTTTAGGTGCAAGTGTTAGTATATATACCTCTTTAGAATTTTCTCCCCCTGCATCTCTCTTTCTTTTCCCCAATCTCTCCAAAAATCAATTAAACTATCAGATTTTTTATATATTAATTTAATTTGTTCTATATAAAATTATATTAATCATTAATTGTAATCATTTTTATAGAATATAATATATAATAGTAATGTAATTGTTACCAAATTTTCACCTACAACTCAATTTAGTAGAGCTAAAACAATTTATTACATTTAAAGGTCAAGGGTTTTCCAACATATTTCTGCCATGCTTAATGATTGCACATATAAGCTTCAAATTGAGAATTCAGTTTTTATTGTGCAATGTATTACAACAAAAGGAAATTGTATAAATTATAAGATATTGCTTTCATTCATTTCTGTAATGTTGAATTCATTTTTTAATGAAATATACACAAGACTGAAAAATGTTGCTATTTCTATACATTGAAAAGAAGAGAATGCTCAAATGTCCCACACAAGTCGTGGGGGTAGCTGAACTAAAGCAACATGGAGATATACTATACATCTGAAGATGAAAGTAATGAAAAGAGCACATAAAAATAAACATATCTATCATTGCCTGACAAAAACTTGGGTGGGTCTTCATTGTCTTTAGCTCCTCCTCGCTCCTGACCTTTAGATGAACTTGCATCATGATAAAAGGGTTGGTTAGAGCTCTGGATATGAATATCATTATATGCTCTATCAAAAAAAATATAGCATATACCTATGATGCATTAACTTGGTTGAGCAAGTATCAGATGTATGCAAGAGACCTGAAAATCAAACATCACAGGAGCATTGAGCTTCATTGTTTTTTTATCTAACATGTTTGTTCACTGTGCAGGTATAGGTGAAATCTTGTTGTTGGATTCATTTCTGTTGACATTTCAACATGTGGTGAAAAATGGGCTCCCACAAGGGTTGATCCCAACATGCTCCCCCTAAGTCTCAAGAGGGGAATGAGATAAGGAAAAACATTTTGAGTGATTCAAATAGAAGCATTTTCAATTTGAAGAATAATTCACAAAGTGGTTGTAAGAAGAATTAACTCATTGCCCATTTAGGACCACCAAATCAAAGGGAGCAATGGGATAACCTTTCACTTTGAAATGAGAGTCACAAATGAGCAATGAGTTCATTTAAATTCTCAAGTAATATGTAGAACAAAATAAAAATGCGCCATTTTTTCATTGAAGGAGTTCTATTTGCAAACAAGATTTCATGCTGTCATTGCTTGGTTTCATTGAATGGTGCTGTTATCATATCTTATTGTTGCCATACATCAATATTTTCTGCTGTCTATGTTGTTTGAAGTATATACCTTGGAGCTACAACCATCAAGAAATAAGAAGTAATGACAAATAGCGCTCACATAGATGGGGCAACAAAGAGAAGGGTAGACCTACTTTGCCACTATGCAAGATAAGTGTGGGAGAGTGAAAAATACTCGGTGATAGTGCTCATTAAGGAATACCAAATGCAAGGGATGGAAAATAGTGAAAAATGCATCTACTTGAAGCAAGTCATCATGCTATTCATAAGCACAATGAGAGCAAATAAATAAAAATCATAAGTCCATTGTTCCATTAAATGCCTTTAAAAACTTTCTCAAATATCAAAGCAAGTGATAAGGTCAATAAAGAACAATGAGTGTATCTTTTAGGGGTGAAACATAATATCAAAATCTGCATTTTCTGTAGTGAAGAATGCTGCAGTGATATCATTCATTTATCCAAAGATTGCAATTAGTATTTAGTGGTAAAGATAGATAGCATGGAAGGATGTGAATCTGGTTACTCATTGCAAGAAAGTTGTTCCCCTCAAATGTGATCTAAGTTTTTTGGAAAAAGAACATTAGCATGGAGCAGTGAGTCTTTTAAAAACAAGGAATGAAGGTGATGTATCTATGTGAAGGTTTTGCAAATGTTGGAAGATGCAGAGCTAAAATTAGAAGCAACTCAAAGGTTTGTGGAGTCAAGTAGCAACCCAGTGAAGCATGAGCTTTGAACTATTTTTAAATCATATCTTTCTATTTTGCAAATAAGAATCAAACCCCACAAGGGTTTTATAGAGGAATAATGTTCATTTTTCATTGTTGAAGCCAGGACTTGTAGTTGCAGAGCTTCAAAGGCTGAAAACAAAAAGAATAAAGCCATGTTCTTTTTCTAAAAAGTAAACAAGCAAATACAAGCCGCAACCATAGAAGTGGAAAATGAAGAAAGTATCTCATAGAGATCGTGGCCATGGAAGTAGGGAATAAGTGAAATAATCTATAGGAGCCGAGCATATTAAAAAAACAAAGAATGGAAAGCTTTTTCAAGCATTTTCTATAAAAAATAAATAGAAAGATCTTCCTCTACATAGTAGAAAATACAAGAAAAGAGTTTACCTTGCGGCTTGGAGAAGATTCAAGCATTTTACAACAAAAAAACCCACCTCCCAAATGTCAATACAAGCTCCAGAAAAGCCTAGTATCGGCCTCAAGATACAAAAGGAGGATTAATCAAAATATGAAAATGGAAAAAATACATTAGAAATATAATAATGGCCGCAGCTAAAAGGCCAAGAAATGCTTCCAAAATGGAAGCAAAGGTGAGATTCTTGAATCTTCTGTGCAAATGAGTCTTACCTAGCGAGCTTCCTGTGAAGAATCTACCATTCAATCTCCTCTACAACTCAAACCCTATTCCCATGGTGGCGGCCAAGCAGAGCGAAAAAATCTAAAGGCAAAATGAATGCGAGAAAAATGGAGGTCGAATGGTTTTGTTCTAGGGTTTTCAAATTTGCCCTAAGTCGGCCTTGCTTTTTTCCACATTATTTTAAAAATCTCATGCCTTCACTAATACCTTAGTGGTATTTTTGCCTTTCACATATTTTATATGCCTAAGCCCTGAAAACCTTAGGGTCTCTTTTAGGACTTCTGAATAAAAATCATGTGATTACGTGCCTTTAAAGTTTCTATGATTTTTGAAGAAAATCAAATATCAAGGGGAGATATTATATAGTTTGCAAAAATTTGAGTCAAAATTATAAGTGCCTTCTATTTTTTTTGCAAAGTTGGTGAACTCAAGTCATTAATTAGTCCCTCTTTCTTTTCTACAAAAAAGTGGAAACTGCTAGATATTGTAAAGTATTAGTAAGGCAATGTTTCTATAAATTGTTTTAGTAATTGTCATTTAAAATGCAGTAAAATAAGTGCATAGAGTTCTCATAGAATCTTTCCTTTTTCAAGTTGAGTCTCATTGTGCAAAATAGAAAAAACCAAGTGAACTGAGCTTTCCACTTTAGATTTTTAGTCATAACTGAATTCTTTTGAGTCCTTTTGGGTTGATCTATTTAGGGAGGAAAGTTTTCATCTTTTCTCACTCAGTTCTGAGGCAATTTGGGCCCTATTTTGGAGGTTTTTTCCCTTTGCTCGAAAATGACATTTGGGTTTCTATTTTGGAGAGCAGTTCACTCAATTTTTTCCCTTCTCACTCTTGGAGGCATATTGGAGATATATATTTGAATAAAATTAGTCTTTTCAGTGAGTGTAGATTTACTTCTTTTTCTTTGGACTACTTGCAGAGAGCTTTGTAAGCTTTATTTTTATACTCATATTTTCAACTTTTGATACTCCTTTTAGATCAATAAAAGTAGCAGAGCATTCCTATCTCATAATTTTTGTCTCATTTTGCAGTATTGATTTGATGTTGTCATTGTGATTCTGAGTTTTGAGTCCTTTTTATGTCTCATTATTGCAAGTGTGGGTACAAAAATTTCATATGATAGAGGTTGTATGTTGTGATTGATTTCAAACCTTCATACAAATCACTTTTGTATTGTATGTTTCCTATGAGATTGTGAGAGTTAAAGCTTTGAGAGTTGATTGTGAGTTGAGTTAATGAATAATCTTATAAGTTCTAATGCATCACCCTTAATAATTTAGGATTTTCATTCCAGTCATCCTTCTATCCTTTTCCTCAGAAAATTCTTTAGTTTAGGTGATCTACCAAGGGAACTAACCCTCTTTGGAGATTCGTTCTCATCATAAGTTTCCCACAACTTGAGAATGTTTCCCTGTTTCAATAGGATAGTTGAGTCAAACTTAGCTAGGGTGCAATCATGATTGTTAATAGTTTTTGGCATGCCCGGTGGGATTGATTGGATTCTTTCAGTCCAATATTTGATCACTTATTATTGATAAATTAGGTGTGTATGTAAATAAGATCTACCTTTGGAGGAAAAAATCTATACACATCTAGCAACTCCGAGCTCAAATTTATTGGTTTCAGTATGATCAATTGTTGGTTTCTTTTAAAAAGTTTGATTTTGCTTGTTTTCCAGCTTTTCAATGAATGAATATGCCTATGTTTCATGGAAATATATCGTATCATCCATCATACCATGAAAATTCTACTTATCCACCTCGTTATCAGTCATATCAGGCCAATCATGCTATTGGTTTTAATTCCATGGCATTTCAAGAAAACCAACATGCTCAATACAATTACCACCCACCCACCCTTGCTCAACCTCCATATCAGCCTTCATATGCTCAAAACCAACTCAAAGAGAGTAAAAAGAGGAGATTCCAAGAATAAAGGGTATATTGCTTGACTTCATGCTTGACTTCACAAAGCAGATAGAGGAGATCAAGAGGCAACAAGAGTATAATCAACAATACGAAGAGATGGCTTATCAGGCCTATCTCTATAAGCAAGAGTTGGAGACACAAAGGATACAATTTGAGAACCTTGAAAGTGAGAAATTTGTAAAAGAGGAGTAGATGAAGCTTGTGTTTGATCAAACCCAAAGGAATGGAGTCCAAACAGCTTCAACAATTCCTGATCAACCTATTCAAGAAGAGGTTCGTAAGTATAAGTTTCCTAGTTTTAGACAAAATGAGCCTCTTAATATTCCTAAAGTTGAGATCCCAAGTTTTAGGTAGGATGAAGTCCTCAAATCCTCAAGCCAACCTCTTAATGTTGAAATTTCAAGTTTCAAAAGCCTTCATCCTTTGCAAATTGAGAAAATGATCAGGTTCAACCTAGTATAGTTGTATAGCAATCCCTTGAGCAACATGTTTCCTTGCAAGAAACCCAAGAAGCTCCCCAAGTTTCCCCACCTGATGAATCCAAGGATGAACCCATTGATCAGGATACCTTACCTCTCATGGAGAAGCTTAGAAATGTAAATCCATTGCGTTTAGCTTTGGAGGTTTATCGTTTAGAGTAGCAAAAGATTGAGTAAGAAAAGACCTCTCTAGATGAATCTTTCGATGTTTTGACTAATGAGCTTGCTAGTTTTATTGAATAGGATGAAAATATTTTAGTGTTTATCTCATCAGATCAATCGGGACAACAAGATGAGGAGGTAAAGGAGACTGATTATGAGTATAACTCCACAGTTGGGTTTGATGAGTTACCTTCCTTCATTGAAAATCACGAAGATGTTCTGATCTCATCAACGACAATTCCAAAACATCAAGAAGATGCTCAACAATATGAGGAGTTGTTGGTGGAAGACAATCCATCTGATAACGGAGCCTTGGATCAGCAGGAGGAGAGAAAAGGTGAGCCTTTTGTGGAGTCTAAAAAGATTGATGAGTGCTACCACAAGCAAATATATGAAAGCAACCTTGAGTTGAATTATCTAGAGATTGAGGGGGATCTATTTCAAGCTGAAATTGAGCTTTTTTGCTCATGCTTAGATGTTATGCTAGCATCTTTGGAGGAGGATTATCTTGAGAAACAAGAGCAAGAGGAAGAAGTGGCCGTATTCCCAAATGAGCCATTGGTTATGGAGCAACCCAATTAGTAGGGTGAAGAGATAGCTATTTTCAGCCCTACTTGTGCCACCAAATTAGAAAAAATAGTTTTGGATCAAGAGGAAGAATATGGTCTTGATGGGGGTCAAGAAAATTCTTGTGAAGTTGATTTGCATGATCTTAGCTGGTTGGAGGAGCTGCCTTTCTGTGTTACAAAGGAGTTTGAGGCTCATGTGTCATTTGAAAGTTTATCAGGAGAGGCCATCTCATTTTCTGAGCATTTTCCTTCCTTTATTGAAGAAGAAATTCTAATTCAGAAGGTTCCTCTTTGGGTAATAATGAATATTTTGAGCCTGGTCCAACTATTCCTAAGAGCCTTGCAAGAATTGATAACTTTGATGAGTTATTAGCTACTTTGATAGAGGAGGATGGCCCATTAACCATGGAGGAGGAGTCAACATGGAAAGCTATCATGCAAAGTGAAGGTGATGTTATTTGTAATCTTTCAAATTGTCTTCTATCCATTCCAAAGCTTTCAAGGGGATGTCCTATTAGGCATCTAGCTTGGTTGGAATCCAACAAGAAAGAGTGGCCCTATGGCAACACTGATCTATAGCATTAAAGAAGGTATCAAGTTAAGCACAACCAATCCACTTATTCACTTGATCACCACTATTTCCTCAATCAAGATAGATGGGTAAGTGACTACATTTTCCTCCTTGGAAAGGTGTTGCAGTAGTTTGTTGGATATTTGATCTTTCTCCATCTCTTATGGTTGACTCACAAACTTATGGAGCGTTGCAAATTGGAAAGAAGGGGCAGCTACTTTCTTGAACTAGTTAATGGTTTTGTTTAGGTAGTCCTTTCCTCAATTAGTAGGTTAGTTTAGTGTTTTATGCTAATAAGTGCTCAAGGCACATTTCTTTCAGTTCTAATTTCTTTCCATAAGTGCTGTTGCACATGTTTGCTAGCCACCAGGGCCTTGTTAGTTTCTTTCAGCTTGGTTCTTGCTACTGTTTGGAGTATTTGCAACTGAGTTTCAATGGTTTTCTAAGTTTGAGGGGGACAAATTTGACTCCATGCCCAATGGATTATTTGAGGCATCTGGTCTATATGCTTAGAAAGAAAGCATTCAATAGAAATCACCAGAAATGTTACCAAATTTTCACCTACAACTCGATTTGGTAGAGCTGAACAATTTATTAGATTTAAAGGTGAAGGGTATTCCAATATATTTCTGCCATGCTTAACCATTGCACATTTAAGCTTAAAATTGAGAATTCAGTTTTGATTGTGCATTGTGTTACAACAGAAGGAAATTGCATAAATTCTAAGATATTGCTTTCATTCATTTCTGTAATGTTTCATTCATTTTGTAATGAAATATACACACGACTAAAAAATGTTGTTGTTTCTATACATTGAAAAGAAGAGAATGCTCAAATGTCCCACACAAGTCATGGGAGTAGCTGAACTAAAGCAACATGGAGATATACCATACATCTGAAGATGAAAGTAATGAAAAGAGCACATAAAAACAAACATATCCATAATTGCGTGACAAAAACTTGGGTGGGTCTTCATTGTCTTTAGCTCCTCCTCGCTCCTGACCTTCAGATGAACTTGCATCATGATAAAAGGGTTGGTTAGAGCTCTGGATATGAATATCATTATATGCCCTATCAACAAAAATATAACATATTCCTATGATGCATTACGCTAGTTGAGCAAGTATTAGATGTATGCAAGAGAACCTGAAAAATCAAATATCACAGGAGCATTGAGCATCACTATTTTTTTATCTATCATGTTTGTTCACTATGCAGGTATAGGTGAAATCTTGTTGCTAGAATTATTTCTGTTGACATTTCAGAATGTGGTAAAAAATTGGCTCCCACAAGGGTTGAACCCAACATGCTCCCACTAAATCTCAAGAGGGGAATGAGATAAGGAAAAAAATTCATAGTGATTCAAATAGAAGCATTTTTAGCTTGAAGAATAATTCACAAAGTGGCTGTAAGAAGAATTAACTCATTGCCCATTTAGGACCACCAAATCAAAGGGACCAATGGGACAACCTTTCACTTTGAAATGATAGTCACAAATGAGCAATGATGTCATTTAAATGCTCAATTAATATGCAAAATAGAATAAAAATGCACCATTTTTTTATTGAAGGAGTTTTGTTTGCAAACAAGATTTCATGTTGTCATTGCTTGGTTTCATTGAATGGTGTTGTTATCATATCTTATTACTGCCAAACATCAATATTTTTTGCTTTCTATGTTGTTTGAAGTATATACCTTGGATGTACAACCATCAAGAAACAATAAGTAAAGACAAACATTGCTCACATAGATGGGGAAACAAAGAGAAGGGTAGACCTACTTTGCCACTATGCAAGATAAGTGTGGGAGAGTGAACAATGCTTGGTGATAGTGCTCATTAAGGAGTATCAAATGCAAGGGATGGGAAAAAATGAATAATGCATCTACCTGAAGCAAGTCATCATGCTGTTCATAAGCACAATGAGAGAAAATAAATAAAAATCGTAAGTTCATTGTTCCATTAAATGCCTCTAAAAACTTTCTCAAATATCAAAGCAAGTGATAAGGTCATTAATGAACAGTGAGTGTATCTTTCAGGGGTGAAACATAATATCAAAATCTACATTTTTTGTAGTGAACGATGCTGTAGTGATATCATTCATTTATCCAAAGATTGCAAGTAGTTTTCGGTGGCAAAGATAGATAACATGGAAGGATGTGAATCAAGTTACTCATTGCAAGAAAGTTGTTCCCCTCAAATGTGATCTAAATTTTTTGAAAAAAGAACATTAGCATGGAGTAGTGAGTCTTTTGAAAATAAGGAATGGAGGTGATGTATCTATGTGAAGGTTTTGCAAATGTTGAAAGATTCAGAGCTAAAACTAGAAGCAACTCGAAGGTTTGTGGAGTCAAGTAGCAACCCAGTGAAGCATGAGCTTCAAACTGGTTTTTAAATCATATCTTTCTATTTTGCAAATAAGAATCAAACCCCACAAGGGTTTTATAGAGGAATAATGTTCATTTTTCATTGTTGAAGCCACGACTTGTAGTTGCAGAGCTTCAAAGGCCGAAAACAAAAAAGAATAAAGCCATGTTCTTTTTCTAAAAAGTAAACAAGCAAATAAAAGCCGCAACCATAGAAGTGGAAAACGAAGAAAGTATCTCATAGAGGCCATGGCCATGGAAGTAGAGAATGAGTGAAATACTCTACATGAGCCAAACATATTAAAAAAACAAAGAATGGCAAGATTTTTCAAGCA
This sequence comes from Sequoia sempervirens, assembly GCA_007258455.2. NCBI lineage: Eukaryota > Viridiplantae > Streptophyta > Pinopsida > Cupressales > Cupressaceae > Sequoia > Sequoia sempervirens. The sequence continues at coordinate 236,951,349 of VDFB02000002.1, forward strand.
TTTTCTGTAAAAAATAAATAGAAAGATCTTCCTCTACATAATAGAAAACACAAGAAAAGAGTTTACCTTGTGGCTTGGAGAAGATTCAAGCATTTTGCAACAAAAAAACTTGCCCCTTGAATGTCAATACAAGCTCCAGAAAAGCCCAGTATCGACCTCAAGATACATAAGGAGGATTCATCAAAATATGAAAATGGAAAAAATACATTAGAAATATAATAATGGCCACAACTAAAAGGCCAAGAAATGCTTCCAAAATGCAAGAAAAGGTTAGATTCTTGAATCTGCTGTGCAAAGGAGTCTTACCCAGCGAGCTTCCTATGAAGAATTTTCCATTCAATCTCCTCTACAACTCAAACCCTAGTCGCATGGTGGCGGCCAAGCAGAGTGAAAAAATCAAAAAGCAAAATGAATGCGATAAAAATGGAGGTCAAATGGTTTTGTTCTAGGGTTTTCAAATTTTCCCTAAGTCGGCCTTGCTTTTTCCCACATTATTTTAAAAATCTCATGCCTTCACTAATACCTTAGTGGTATTTTTTCCTTACACATATTTTATATGCCTAAGCCCTGAAAAACCTTAGGGTCTCTTTTAGGACTTCTGAATAAAAATCATGTGATTACGTACCTTTAAAGTTTTTATGATTTTTGAAGAAAATCAAATATCAAGGGGAGATATTATATACTTTGCAAAAATTTGAGTCAAAATTATAAATGCTTTCTATTTGTTTTGCAAAGTTGGTGAACTCAAGTCATGAATTAGTCCCTCTTTCTTTTCTACAAAAAAGTTGAAACTACAAGATATTGTAAGGCATTACTAAAGCAATGTTTCTATAAATTGTTTTAGTAATTGCCATTTAAAATGTAGTAAAATAAGTGCATAGAGTTCTCATAGAATCTTTCCTTTTTCAATTTGAGTCTCATTGTGCAAAATAGAAAAAACCAAGTGAACTGAGCTTTCCACTTCTGATTTTTAGTCATAACCGAGTGCTTTTGAGTCCTTTTGGGTCAATATATTTAGGGAGGAAAGTTTCCATCTTTTCTCACTCAGTTCTGAGGTAGTTTGGGTCCTATTTTGGAGGTTTTTTCCCTTTTATCGAAAATGGCATATGGGTTTCTATTTTGGAGAGCAGTTCACTCAAATTTTTCCCTTCTCACTCTTGGAGGCATATTGGAGATATATATTTGAAAAAACTTATTTTTTTCGGGGAGTGCAGATTTGCTTCTCTCTCTGGACTACTTGCAGAGAGCTTTTTAAGCTTTATTTTTGTACTCATATTTTCATGTTTTGATACTCCTCTCAAATCAATAAAAGCAGCAGAGCATTCCTATCTCATAATTTTTGTCCCATTTTGCAGTATTGCTTTGATGTTGTCATTGTGATTTTGAGTTTTGAGTCCCTTTTCATGTCTCATTATTGCAAGTGTGGGTGCAAAAATTTCATATGCTACAGGTTGTATGTTGTGTTTGATTTCAAACCTTCATACAAATCACTTTTGTGTTGTATGTTTCCTATGAGATTGTGAGAGTTAAAGCTTTGAGAGTTGATTGTGAGTTGAGTTAATGAATAATCTTATAAGTTCTGATGCATCACCCTTTATATTTTAGTATTTTCATTCCAGTCATCCTTCTATACTTTTCCTCAGAAAAATCTTTAGTTTAGGTGATCTACTAGGGGAACCAACCCTCTCTAGAGATTCATTTTCACCATAAGTTACCCACAGCTTGAGAACATTTCCATGTTTCAATAGGATAGTTGAGTCAAACTTAGCTAGGGTGCAATCCTGATTGTTAACAATAATCTATATATACTATTATATATAATAATATATATAATTTAATCTATATTATATAAAATATATAATATATTAATTTTATTTTTGTATTATATAAAAATATAATATTCATTAATTATAATAAATTTATATATGTATTTAATAGTTTTTTTTAAAATATAATATATAATAATAAATAATATAACTATATTATTTATAATTTATTTTTTATTATATAAAATATACACAATATATTAATTATGCTAATATATACCTAACTATGGATGTGTAATGTTAAAACCTAAATATGCGATCTTGGCCATAATTTTCATTTTAATAAACACTCTTAAACCTTCGTCGAAACCTTATTTTCATTGTAGCTCTTGAAATTGGAGAAGTGAAAAGTCAATACTAGCAAGGAAGATTTTGGACTTTGGAGGAGCAAAATCCAATAGCAGTGGGGAAATGGCAAAAAAAGGCAAAAAATAGTTGAAAAAATGGCGGAAACTATTGAACGGTTCAGATTTGTTTAATCGTAGTCCATCCTCTGTCCATGAGTTTGCACTGTCGATAGACAAAACAAATTCAGGAAAGCTCAGTGAGGGAATGCCTTCGACATAATTATAAAAAATACAAATAAAATTATAAATAATGTAGATACAATAAATTTATGTCAATGTTTATAGTAAACAAAATTATTCTAACATAACGTAAAATAGCTTCAAATTGATCTCTATATGTATTTTTAGCTAGATGCATTTAAGATATCTATACTAATCTTCATAATAACAATATTGGGGCTTGTTAGGGTATACTCTAGCTGATTGAGATTTGACAACAAATTAAAATTTATCATATTTCACAAAATTAAATTTATTTTTTTCAACCCCACAATGGATAACATCAAAGACATGCAAATGTAATCAAATACATGTTAATGTACATGATAAGTATCAAAATATACATATACATTGCAATATCATATGAACCGGTGAATATTTGAATTAATATTAATATTTTTCCCATGTGTAACTTATATAAAATATCTAACCAATATTACATACTTTACAAGTGGACCCAAACAAATATTTTGTTGCAAGTATGAGCAAGTTTGGTAGTGTTGTCATTAATGTTGTCATTGATGCCAACACAGTTCAGTATGTTGCAGATTGTACATATATGGCTAAGATGCTTCTGAGATGTTGTGAGTACATGGAGCTATCTTTTTAGTGTTGCAGTTGTGTTGGTTTGATAAGTTTCCAAGTGCTTTTGAGAAAATTAAATAAAGAAGAGAAGTCAGAATGATGAAGGTGTTCAGAATGTGCTTCGGTATGTGCTTTAGATTTCTCTTGTGTTGATCCTATGCTTGTGCGGATCTAAAGGTTTGTTAATGGGGATTTAGTGGTGGTATCTTCTGAGTTTTGGCTTCTGGTTTGATGGTACGTGAAATTTATGTTCACCGATATGTGAATTGTTCTGGCATAGTTGGTATTCTGTGGTCTGGGAGAAATATTGTTGCTCTGCAATTTTTTCTCTGTTTTGTTTCAAATCTTGTGGATCTGAAATATGTCTTGTGAAGGTCTTTTCTATGCTTTTGCAAAGAGGTTTGAAGATTGGTGATCCAAAAGTCATGTCTTAGTAATTCAGTGTGAAGTTTATACAGTCCAGATGGACTGGTGAAAAAAGTTCAGTGATTGAAGTCTGTTGTTTTGTTGCAGATGTATTTGGAAGATTTTGAGATGTATCCTCATGAATAAGGAAGCATGTTGTGGCATCCACACGTCATCTTATGATTGGGAAGCATGTACGTCAATGTTTATTTGTGTTCTCATTAGGTTTGGCTGACTTGGTGTTTACACTTCATTCACAGAATAAAATTTAATTAAGGAAGCGTGTTGTTTCGAGATATTATTTTTGATCTTGAATTTTTTTTTTGGGTCCACTCTTATTCCTTTCCACCACAGGAATTTTGAGTTGCTAACCTATTTTGAAATCATGAAATGAGGTTTTTGTGGAAGAGCTTGGAGAAAGTTTCTAAGGTTGAGGATGGTATAAAAGCAAGTCAAAGTGTGGAGAATTGTATGACAGTGTGATGCAAAGTGACGAAAGGGAGCCAAAAATCATAAGAGCAGAAGTGTGTGTGAGCTGTGATAGTAGTTTTTCAATGTGTTGAAGGCAGTGAGCTGAAGGTTTCTGCAATCTTGCAAATGTGCATTAATTTATGTGGTGGATATTTTTTTTCTCTTTTGTATCTATAGGCAGTGAGCCTCCTTGTTGGACAGTGAGTCCTTTTTGTAGGCAGTGAGCCTTTGTACTTGGACAGTGAGTCCTCATCTAGGCAGCAATGAGCCTTGTTTTTATAATATTTTATATTGTGAGTTAACCCTCACCGTGGTTGTTCCCTCATTGGGTTTTCCACGTAAAAAAATTGTGTTCATTGTGTTGGTTTTCTTTTTGTTATTTGTGTTTCATGCTCCTACTTAATAACATAACAGTGTGGTTGTGAAATTAATAAGTGTTGAGTGTTAAGTTTGAATTGTGTGACAATTGATTCACCCCCCCCTCTCAGTTGTCCTGTGCCTATTTAACATACTTAATTTGGATAAACACATCTCTTAAGATGCATAATAATTAAATATTTATTTTACATAATTAAATAATACATTTCTTGTGCAAGGTGTACAATGCCCTATTCCTAACATAAGGATCGCTTGTAACAAAAATAACCTTCCACACAAGAGAGAAGCAATGAAGATGTTATGAAAACAAATAATTCATTAGATGCATAAGTGAAACTAATACAATATATGATGAGGAAACCCTTGTTATAAAAACAATAATGAAACCCTAAGACAAACTAAGATCATGAAAAGTGTCAATCCTATGATCTGAGACACAAAAACTAAATGACTTAAGTATGTTTAAGTATGTAAGTTCAAATAGGTCCTAATTTCAAATGAGTTATGTAATATACCAAGTTAAAATCAACCTCTCTTAAGTATAGTTTAGGGAGTATGAGAAAGCATGCAAAGATGGGTTCCAACTAAAAATCTCACAAGTGAGAGTAAAGGAGAAAATCATACAAAAAAATCAACCTCTCTTAAGTATAATTTAGGGAGTATGAGAAAACATTCAAAGATGGGTCCCAACTAAAAATATCTCACAAGTGGAGTGAAGGAGAAAAATAATAGGAAACAAACTTATCTCCAAAAGAGAAAAGATGCAAACAAACATGTACGACTCAACACGAATATCCAATGGATCTTTCTATCATATGTATAATAGATATCCTCCATATAGGAGAGAATGAGAGAAATTGTGTAGCTCACCCACAATATATACTATTATGTAGTGATGGGGGATGCTCGATAAAAGAATTATGATGAAAAAAGAACAAACAACATTCATCCCTTTGGGAAAAATCAAAACAAAGTAGAGGTGCAAGATGTGTTTCCATGAAGAAAGAAATATCATGATGTATGATGATGTCTTTGAACTCTACTCAAGTGTCACCATGTACAAATGAATGAAGAGAAAAATATAAAGATGAAGATGGTATGGAAACAACTATGATGAAATTGTCATCAAAGAAGAGATGGATGTCCTTGTAAGGAAGCTAAGGTAGTAGAACAACTTCCTACACTAATCTTGAGAGGAGGATAATGCAAAAATTTACAGATCTTTACAATAGTTACACAAACTTAAACAAAATAAACATAAATATCATGCATACCACAACATTGTGATTTACGTGGGGAAAACCCTTTTGGGAGAAAAATACCACTTCAAAAGCTGCCCAATATATTATTCAGAAATCACAAAGATTACAATATAATTGCAAAACAAGCTTCTCACAGAAGTATCACCAACCAAAGATCCACATGCAACACAACAACTATCAAACTCTCAGAATACATCACAATGCACAACCGTAATATAATTCCCTCACAAAACAAAGTTTCCTTATAGGGAAAGACAAGCCAACAAGATATCTACCATTAGGTTTGAGACCTAATGATGAATAGTCTAGATTTACAATAATAAAATATACATAAAATGTGGCTCAATATATTAACCTCCTATAACAACAAAGTTGAGACACCACTTTTCTAACAATCCTTAGGTGTGTTTGTGAAATCTATAAGATAAGACTCACATAACAAAATTGCAATATATGTTAGGTACTCATCTCAACATATCAAATATGGAAGACTATGATGTATCTATTGCAAAGAATGATTTGAAGCAACAAGTGATGGAGATGTAATCTTAATGTATGCCATGTAACTAGAATGGCCATCTAGTGATGATGTGTCCACACAAGATGTCTAAAAATTAAGACCTAGAGACTAATATGCTATTGCTAGAATCCTTAGCCTCAAGATATTGACATAAGAAAAAACAAGCCTTTGAATCTAGATTAATATTCATAGAAGCCAATGAATCACTAGATGTCTCTATAGGAGGAGTATTAGGGGAAGCCTCAATGTCATCACAACTATCAAGACCTACCAAAAAAATCAAACTATTCTTTTGCATCATCATCATATGGTAGTTATCAAAATCGTCAAGGGGCACATGACTTCCCATAATAAGATCATTTGAGAATAGAGAGTGTAGAAGGTTGTCTCAGTACTTTGCATCATCCCCAAATTAAAAGGACTAACACATAGAAGAATTCTAAGATGAAGAGAGGAAGGGCATATACTCGGGATGAAGAAGGTATAGATCTTTGATCTGGTATATACAAGAGAGAAGAAGAGAGAGATAAAAATAAACAAAGTGTGTGGTGAAAGCAAAACCTGCTCAGGAGTAGAACCTGCACCATAAAGTAGGAGTGATAAAAGCAATCCCCGCTCAAGGAGGAAAAATCGTACCACAAAATAGGTGATAAAAGAAAACCCCACTCGAGGAGGAGAACCCGTATCACCAAGTAAGAATGTAAGCGCCTCACAAGCCCGCATACCTACAATGAGGCATCACCCAAGATCTCTCACATGGAAGAAGCTGAGAAAGTGCCTTATAGACCCACAAACCTGCAAGGAAGGTATCCTTCAAGAATTCTCACATGAAGGAAACCCCAAGAAAGCGCCCTACAGATCCACAAACTTGCAGCGAAGGTATCCCCCAAGATCTCTCACATGGAGGAAACCACAGGGAGTGGACTCTACAGAGTTGAAAAGTGGAAACACGTCTACCCGCAACTAGAACATGTCAAAAAATGACCATGTAGGTGAATAAGTGGACAGTAACACATGCCTCGATAAGTTGGAAAAATTTCAAAGTAGTCCCTTGGGAACCTGACTTGAAAAAAGGAGGGGTCCACTCAAGGGACACACTATTTGGAAAGCAAGGTCTAGTTAGGCTGCCCCCAAGCTAGATACAAATAATTCATTTGAAAGAAAGGATTTCAAAGAGGTCCCTCAGACACCCTTCAAAAGAGAAAATGGGTCCACTCAAGGGACACTTCATTTAAAAGACAGAGAAGAGAGGGGGTCCTTAAGAAGGACACACATCCCCAGGATGAGTTATCACTGCCCCCATCATACAAGGGAGGAGAACTATACAAGATTCTTAGCACACATAGGATAGAGGTAAACCTTGATATCACTTGTCATGCGAAGTAAAGGCAGGTGTGTCAATCAAACGGGAGTTTGATGGCACCTGAATCACAAAGTGGTTGTATTTTATCTTTTAAGGCTTTACATTCACTAGTGGAATGGACAAGCACTTGATGGTATGCACAGAAAGGATGTTCTCCTTCACCATGTTTATGAATCTTATTACGTGTAGGAGAAGGAAGAGTGATTAAGTGGGCTTTTAGAAGCAGCAACAAAATACGTTCTTTCTCAGATAGAGGGTGAGAAGTAGGAAGCAAACCTTTCTCTTGTGGAGAAAGGTTTGACTTCTCACAAGAAGAAGAAGAAGGAACAAAGATAAAAGAAAATGAAGGAAGAATCTTTTCAACATGATAAGGTTGAGAAGAATTCATGTCACTCAACCATGGCTTCTGTTTAGATCATTCTTTTGAGCAACCAAGTCCCAAATTATGCTTACGGGGTTTGAATTCTATAGGGACCTGAATTCCTTGTTCGTTATGCCCACAACCTTTACACTCATAGCCATATTTAGAGACAAGCTTAAAGCCAAGGCCATAACATGTTTGCAAGTCTTGAAAAGGAGGATCCTCATAGAGAGTATTGTCCCAACAATGGGGATCACACTCCTCCATGGCATCGCCATCATCCTTATTAATAGGACTGCCAACACTATCCTCTCTAGTTGAAGCACACTCATCTTCTTTAGAAGGAGGATCAAAGCTAAGAACATTGCAACTTGCATCTACATTGCCCCGTGATGCAGAAGAATGACCATCTTTAATAGCGGGTGTAGATGATGTTATCAGAAGGTCTAAGTGGATCGGGTTGACTTTATATTCTCTAGTGAAGGATTCTATAAAATCTAAAGAAACCAAATCATCACCAAGACATGTGATATTTTGAGAAGAGGTAGAAGGAGTACACTTGGGACTCCTTGCTTTAGAAGAATCTTCTTTAGGGACATTTATCTCAAGAGTACATCGGGGCTAGGGGTCATGCAAAATGATTAACAAAGTATTGAGGGGTTATGACAGACATTAGCATGGATTTTTTTCTTGGCTTCCCAAGGAAACAAAGAGGGAATGATTCCATATTTGTGGTCGTGGATATATTTTCAAAGATGGCCATTTCATTTCGAGTCATAAGACCCATGATGCTATTCATGTCACAGAGTTATTTTTTAGAAAGGTGGTGAGACTACATGGTCTACCAAAGAGTATAGTTTCAGACAGAGATGCTAAATTTGTTGGTAATTTATGGAGGAAATTATGGAAGAAGTTGAAGATAGATTTAAAGTTCAGGTTTGCACACCATCCACAGAATAGTGGACAAATAGAGGTGGTGAATAGGATTTTGGGTAACTTGCTAAGATGCTTAGTAGGAGATAAGCCCAAGGGGTGGGATTTGATTATACCATAGGAATAATTTGTTTACAATAATTATGTCAATAGGAGCACTCGTAAATCACCATTCCAGATTGCGTATGGGAGTAGTCCAAGAATTGCTTCTAAACTGAGAAAGATGGATAAGGGGGAGAAGAGTAGTGTTGAGGCTGAAGATTTTGCTGAGCACCTGATGAATTTGAATGAAGAGGTGAAGAAACATATCAATAAGATTAACTCACAATATAAGGCTAAGGTAGATCAAAATTTAAGGAGGTATAAGGAGTTACAAGTAGGAGATGAATTCATGTTTCATTTGTGAAAGGAGAGGTTTCCAGCTGGTACATACAACAAGTTAAAGATGAAGAAGTTTGGACCATGCAAGATCCTGAAGAAGCATGGTTTAGGAAATGCATATGAGGTAGAGTTGATTGATGAAATTTATATTTAACTTGTGTTTAACATTTTAGATTTAACAAAATATCATGGAGGAATTGTCAAAGAACTAATATAAGCACAATGGAATATTCTAGCACCTACTTTAGAAAAGAAGGAGATAGAAGAAATTTTGGATAGTCATGTGGGTAGAAGCATAAGAAGCATGCAATATGTAGAGAACTTGGTGAAATGGAGAGGAAGGCCTGTTGAAGATTCATCATGGTTGTATAAGGTTGAGGTTAACCATCTTGGTTTCCCTTTAACTCCTAAGAAGTGACAGGGTCACTTTTCAAATTACCCTGGGTGTCTGATGTAGAAGCATCCAGTGGTGTAGGGGAAATCTTGAGTCACCCAAAAAGAATGTTTTTCCTTATTTTTTTAGTTGTTTTGAGTCCCATGATGGCACTGAGAATATTTCCGATGGTGGAAGAATCGTCTCAATACCCTGTACGGTTTGGGAGATTTTAAAGTTTCAGTCTTGAGAAATTTCTCCAATGCAACTTCAAATTCAAATTTGAAAACCTTAGAAGCCCTAAAACAACTCAAAAATTTGAAGAAACGATCTCTGCTGGTAATAGCATTATAGATATTTTTGAGAGCTTTCCAATGACTTATCATAATAGCAAATTGGACACCCTGATCAAAAGTTATGGCCCTGCGAAGCTGCCCCACTAAAAAGTGAATTTCATTAAAATATCTTCCTATGTAAGAAATCAAACGACGAGACTTTTGGCACCAAAAAAAAGGGAAAGTTACACTTTCTAGAACATTCCAGGGCGGTTAATGGGTAAAATAAAAGGGTTAAGTGGAGGTTGTAGAAGGTGGCTCCATTAGTGTAGATTGTGGCTCTAAATAATAGATTTTATTTTCAGAGTTGATTTGGATGTAATGAATCAAGCCCATGAGGCTGTAGCCCTGTAATTTTTGAATCTGCAATTTCATTTTCAGAAAATAATTGAAATTGGATTGTTTTCTATCTTGAATTTTTGGTGTTGTTATTTGTTAGTGTTTTGTGTGGGGTTTAGGTGGTGTAGTCCTAATCATGAACTTATGCTTAGACTTACACTAAAGTAGAGAAATATATGTCAAGAGGGGTCCAAGTGCACAAATGTTAGAAATATAGAATGCCAAAGGATCAAGGGAGATGGGGCCAAGCCCCAAGGATCTAAGATCCCATGGAAAACCAACATAGGCACACACACATGTAGCAACGATACAAGAAACATAGACATACAATGTCAAAATTAATGCGAAAAAGAAAAAAAGATGGACCAACAAGTTGTATTATGGTATGCATCCATAAAATATACTCACAAGTTCTAGTGAAGTTTGATATTCACTAGATGAGCCCCTAAGGAAAAGATGAGAAACACACACTAGGTCTACAAGTTGTGCACTCATAAAAAGGTGGGAAGGATGCACGGGGTCTAAAGGTGTGTGCCCACAAAAAAGGTGGCATAAATAGGAAGCATACATCAGGTCTACAGGTGTGTACCCATTTTTCAAACCATACCAAAAGTTATACTCCCTGATAACTTTGATAAGGTTCCACAAAATGATCATTGCTTCATAAGGCTAGAAAGCTACATTATTCTAGACACATGGAATACAACTACTTCACAAGGCTAGCAAGCTACATTATGACATACACTCATGGAATACATGGCGCCACTAGCAAGTGAGTTGTATTATGCTTGGTGACCATGATTATGACAAGGTTTAAATGCAAAAAGGTAAACAATCAAGATAATCAAAGGGGTTTTACTTAATGCATGGAAGATCACACCTTAGGGAACATCACATTGACATCACCACCAAGAGAGGACTAGCCGAGGAATAAAAGATTCATGCCTTAGGGAACATAAACCATAGCATTACTACCAAGAGGAATATCATATACCAAGAAGGGTCACACTCTTATGGGACATTAAACCCAACATTACCACATAAGTGATACTTCACATGAATCAAGAAGGCCACACTTTGGTTGACAAGGCCATGCTTCCTAGGAGATGTATGCTATCATCACTAAGAAGGGACTATTTTTCATGCAAACAATGATCGAGGGACTATATGCCTCCCTTAAAATGTTAGTGTACTCACTACACTAACACTTTAAGGAGATAGATAGGGATCTCAATAAGAAATACACCTAAGACAAAGCTACCTAACCCCTTGCCTCCCAAGTGTAGGACAAAAGGTGAGCCCAAGATGGATGGTGATATGGTGCTCCTTGCAAAATAAAATATGATTGCATAAATCCAATTTTATACCTCCATGCATGGTATTGAATATGTTATGATACTAAAACTACCACATGGAAAGGAGCAACAACTAATACTATTTATTAATTGAAAGACAATAACCAAGACCTCTTGTTGTTTCCTACGTATTAGGTTCTATAGGGACACATATAACTTGTTCTTTCACACCACACCCTTTCCCATTACAACCAAATTGTTTCAAAAGTTCATAACATCTTTCATAAAGTGCTTTCATTTCTTTTGAAGAAGGTGGCTTTTCATGATCATTTTCATGATATGTGGGTGTATAATTTTTTTCCTCTTCTTTTCTAAAAGTTGTGGAAGCAGATGATTTTGATGACTTAGTGGTAGATTGTTTTGATACCATTGTTGCTTCTTTCACTTTTTCTGATTCATGTGTAATCTTGTATTCTCCCATGAATGTAGGTGTATCTAATCTAATGAACCCCAATCATCATCTAGCAACTTAGTCACCGATGAAAGACTCTTATCCTTATGCTTAAATTGTAAAGGTTCCACTTTTCTAGTTGGTGTCAATGTTCTAAGAGGATTCTTCATTCCTGTTTCGGTTTGCAAACAATTCTTAGATTTTGGATAAAATTTTATCATGCAAACCTTATTGTTGTAATTTTATTTTAGTAGCCAATGCAACGTTGAAGGGTTTGTATTCATTTCATGAATCCATGGTCTACCCAAGAGAAGATTATATGAAAGATCATGAGGCATGACATGGATAGGATTTTGTAACGTAACCTTACCAACCTTTATGGACAATGTTATCACACCAAGCGATTGCTTTCCCATATTATTAAAAACCATAGATAGACAAAGAATCTAGTTAAATTTTAGTCTCGTCTGCTCCTATTTTATCCAAAAGATTTAGACTACAAACATTGAGCACCAAAACATTATAAATGAGAGTACGCTTAATCCCAAACTTGTTAATGATAGCCACTATCATCAAAGCATCATTTTGTTTCTATGTTTCCAAAGGAGGTAATTCACTTTGATGAAAGACAATGTCCAAATTAGGTGAATTCATATTCTCAATCCAAGTTGCTACATCATTTGGTTGCACACTAGGAGGGATAAATTTTTTTTGCAACGAATTTTGAAGCATACTATGGTAAGTTGGTGATGATTGGATCAAATCCCAAAGGAAGATCTTAGCAGGAGTGTTATGAAGTTGCACAATAAGATCAAATTATTTACTGGTATGCTACGAGATGTTAGGTGTAGGTGGGAGATATGGTTGAGGCAATGGAATGGATGTTGGAGTTTTTCTTGGTTGCTTATTGTTTCTAGTGTTAGATGTGTGAGAAATAGTATGATAACTTGGTTGCTATGGCACATGATTACTAGTAAGTTGTTTTGCAAAACTTAGGATATGGCCATGAGGTTTAGGAGGTCCTATAATGACAATTGGATTAGGAGTTGACTTAGGAGGTCCAATTATTAGAGGACTCTTGGGAGGTCCAAAAGGAGTTTTAGGAGGTCCAATAATCAAGGGAGATCTAATGGCCAATTGTGCATTCATAACCTCAATGGATTTGACTTACTGAATTGATGATCTTCTATCAAGGGGGAATCTAAGGTGACCTTAGCATGTTCATCTAAGCAAGCCATCTTGTCATCTTTATGCCCAACAATATATTGTTGGAAATTGGATTGCATCAAATGGTTCTCATCGATGTCAACATAGTACCAAATGTATGAGGTGTTTCCTGGAAGCTATTCCCTATCAAATATGTTCTTTATCAGTGAATCGATGTGCTTGTTTTTGGGTTTGGATTCTACCGCAAGACAAGCTATGTCTCTGATATCTTAACTATGTCATCATGATTCACTCAAACAACTATATTCAAGAATTTGAGATGTTTTGTGTTGGAAGCAGTAAGTTATTAAAGATAGAGTTTAACTTTGTACACTAAAATTATGGTAGTATGATGAGAATTTAATGTTACATCGTATTCAGAAGTTGTTTGACCATTTGAAGCTTTTATGTTTGGGTCCTAGTCTTGGCTGACTTGACACATGTTATGTATTAAGAAGATTGAATCTACCTTGGGGATATTTTGTATACATCCTAGCCAACTTAATATGATGTACTACATGAACCATATATAAGATTTTTTGAAGTGAAGTGTAGAGGTGAGAGAGCGAGCGAAGAGTGAGTATGCGAATACCTAAATGCTTTATTGGTTGCAGATTAGTTGAGCGACTGTTGTGTGAGGTAGTACTTCATATTATGAACTTCATTTGGAACTAAATCCTGTACAAGGAAGGTGTATTCTATCAGCTCACACTTTTAGCAGTGAGCCATAACTTTTATATTTTGACAAAAAGCCATATTTTGTATCTCTGTGGTCGTGAGCCCTCTGGGTTGTATCCTTGTTGGATAGTGAGTCCTTATTCTGGACAATGAGTCCTTTTTTCAGGAAGTGAGCCTTTTTGTAATCAGTTTTGATATTCTCTATAGTCTGAGTTAATCCTCAAGTGAAATTTTTTCCCTCATTGGGTTTTCCACGTAAATTTGGTGTTATTGTATTTATGTGTTGGATTTGAGTTTCTGCATTGGCATTTGATGATTAATCATTTGAGTAACATTTAGTATTAGTTCAGGTGATTGAATTAAAGGTTTAATTATGTGACAAATGATTCAACCCCACTCTCACTTGTCCTATTCAACAATTGGTATCAGAGCTTGGTCCTTTGGAATGAGTTTAACAACTTGAAGGAGATCTTGGTAAATTGAACAAAATGGTGAAGGGATCTGACTTGGTTGAAGAATTAAGAACAAAGAATTCAGAGTCTAAACCTGAATATTTGAAAGAAAATGTCAAGAAAGTAGATGAATGCATTCAGAAACTAATGTATCAGATCCAAAAGTTCAAATTGAAACATAAAGAAGTTAGCCAGGAACTAAAGGAAGCAAAGGATACTGTTGATAATCTAAGAATGAAACTTGAAGAAAGAAAAAGTGTGGAAGAAAATAAAAATTTGGCAATTGAACAAAGCAAGATAGAGGAAGGATGCTTGAAAGATATTATCAATCAGAAAACAAAAAAAATTGATAAGCTTGAACAAGAAGTAGTAACCCTAAGAGCTGATTTGGAAAAAGTGAAAGCTCATGAAGAAAGGTTCAAGACAAGTTCTACAATGCTTGATGAGTTGATTTCATCGTAGAAACCTGCAAAGGATAAAGGTGGTCTAGGACTTGAAGAAGGGAAAAGCTCAAAGACTAAACTAGTTTTTGATGAAGTGGACAATCAAAGGAAATTTCAAGGAAATACTTATCAAACAAGAACCAAAGGAACAATACTAGAGGGTTTCCCATCTGACAACCTAATGCTCAAAGGTACCCATATTTTAATGGTTTTTGTTTCTCATGTAGTAAATTTGGACATAGAGAAACATAATGCAGAAGTAGGATGAACCAAAATAGAATGAGTCAAAATTTTGGATTCCTTGCTAGACAATGTTATGTTTCCAACAAGTTTGGACATAGAGCTACCGAATATAGAAGCCAAATAATGATGAACAACTTTAATACTAGTGGAAGGATTCAATCTTTTCAAGGCTATTGTTACACATACAATATTTTTGTACACAAGGAAAATCAGTGTAGGTCAAGGATGAATACAAATTCATTTGATCAAGGAAATGTTGTATGCTACACTTGCAACAAACCAGGACATATCTCAAAATTTTGTAGGATCAAAGTTGGGAAGAAAACTAATCCGGAATAGAAGATCAAGCTTGCGAACAAGGTAGATCTCAAAGAAGTAAGGAGAGAAATGGTAAAAATATGGAGGAAGGAAGAACCTGAGAAAAAGGATGAATCAAACAACCATGTATTTGCATTTGGTGTAGATACCTCTTCCAAATACTGAACCCAGTAGTGATTTTAGGGGGAGCAGTCACAAAAAAACCTAACCCACCCTCGATAAATGACGTGTTATGCCATAACACAAGGATAAGTGATGCGAATCTTTATTTTGAAGGTATTGGATAAAACTTCGGCAGAAAAGAAGCTAATCAAGAAAATTGCAGAGCTCTTCTTGGTTTACAGTGTATTTGGCAACTCAAAAGCTAAAAAGAAATAAATGCAAAATTAGGGAAAAATTAGATGAATTTAAGAAAAGAACCATGACTTGGAGGAAAAGGAAGATTGTGGAAGTGAGTCTGTTGTACCAGGTTCTGGCACAAAGGATTTGTCATCCAAAAATTGATCCGACAACTTTGGCTGAGGGAAAGGTATTGATAGAATAAAGTACTGATGATAAGCGATAAAATACTTTTTGCGATAAAACCCTAAAAGTGGCAAGTTAAATAAAGAAGTTGAGTGGTCATTCTTTTTCACATTTCAAATTGAATGAGCTAAGGAGTAAAGTGGAGCTGAGAGATAAGGAGTTAGGGTTGTGGCAAGCAAATGTACGAAGAACAAAGTTAAAACAATGGAGTGAAAGGAAATGGTGGTATTTGATCTGTGTAGCGACGAATTGCATAAATTAAGTTACAAATCGATGAATTTAAGAATGAAAAAATTCAAAATTTTGAAGGATTACTTTCAGTTAAGAAAATGCAAAAGGTCAAGAGTCTAGGGCATAAGGGTTTAAACATTTGGAGTGAATTTCCATACTTTTTAGATATAGACACTTTTCGGTTTGTCCTAAGAAAAATTCAAGGTGATCAGATGATCTTCGACAAACCCTATGGGATTACAAAGGAAGCAATTGCAACAATTATAGGATTATGTAATAATTGACCCATTCTAGAGTAAAGAATTTAGTGAAGAACAAAGAGGTTGAAGCCCTAACTAGAGTGACAGGAGACCAAAGGGCACTTCAAATTCATACTATAGTCGACCCTGTGATAAGGTATGTGGCATATGAAATTTCATATAAGATTTATTTTAGAAATAGGGAAGGTTCTACTTCAGTGATTGCTATTTACATTGCACATTAAATGGTTGAAAAGAATGAGGATTTAAACTTATGTGAGTTATTGAGGAATGAATTAATGGAAAATATTACTATGAAAAAGTAAGACAATTACCCTTTTCGTTTTGGATCTTTAGTTATATGTTTGATGATGTATTTTCTAAAGTCATTACCATTGAAAGAGAATGTTGTGTGGAAGTCAGTTGTATTAGTTGGTAAGCAGGTCTACTGATATTTGGAATGTCTAGTAGAGAAGGAAAATATTTGTAAAGAAAACTTTGTAAACAAAATAAATGCATGGATTTCTGGTATGGTTTCCAATCTTGTTGGAACATCTGAGGTAGGATCTTCCTCGAGAAGAGGAAAGCAAGAAGAATCATTTCAAGTTCCCCTCCAAAAATAAAGAAGCTGAAGACAAAGGAGAAGAAAGAAGAAAAGGAAGTAAAGATTATAGAGGAAATTGTTCTGGTATCAATAGATGATGATGATGAAGATTATACTAAAGAGAAGGTATTGAAGTTTCTTGTGTAATCTGATGGACTAAAGAAGATTGGAGATGTTTGCTTGTCCCGACCAACATATGAACAGGATGAGATCACATACGCCTTGGTTGATTATATAATTCATAATGATATTTATCTGAGTGAATTGAAAAATGTCTTACCGAAAGTATTGATTGAGCATATTGAAGACATACTAAAGGTTCTATCACCGAGGGAAACTGGAGAAAAATATGAGATTCAATTGGATATGGAAGAAAGATGCGGAAATGCACAAAAGAGATTGTCTGAGAGCATAAATGAATTGAAGACTTGCATCAAAAGCACAAACAATATGTATAGGTATTGTCTTTGGTGGCCTATTGCTATCATAAACTACAAAGAAAAAATAGATGCTATTGAGCTTGAGTTGGATTCTATTGGAAAAACATATAATATCCTTAATGACAGGGATGGAGCACAAAAGAAAAGGATCAACTCCTTAAACAGTCTGAACTTGTAGCCATTTTGGTACAGAGGGATAGTATTGTGAAAGCATTTTGGAAAGTTGAAGAGATAATTGAATGGAGATTGGAACAACTTTCTGGTCTCCTGGTGGAAGCTGAGAAAAATGAACAAAATATCATTATCCCATATACTCTTCTAGAAACAATTGATTCGATAGTGATGAACAAAATTATTTGTGTAAAAATCAAATTGGTAGTGGATTCTTGGAAGACATTTCTTCTGAAATTAAAAGAAAAATACAAAGAGATATTTTAGGAGAAGAATGATTGAGGTAAAGAACCATTTTTGATATCACTTTTTGAAGTCTATTTTTGTAGAAGATTTTGGAGTAAGTGGGAGATAAATATTCCTTTGCCAGTGATGTCAAAGGGGGAGAGAGAGAACATATGAAAACTAAAAATCATCACAACTCAACCAAAGGAGAAAACTACAAAGGATGTTGTTGTTAGATTTTCACATCTTGTGTTGCCATCAATGAAAAAGGGGGAGATTGTTGGAAATTAGATTGCATCAAATGGTTGTCATTGATGTCAACACAGTACCAAATGTATGAGGCATTTACCAAAAGCTATTCCCTATCAAATATGTTCTTTATCAGTGAACTAGTGTGCTGGTTTTTGGGTCCAAATTCTACCGCAAGACAAGCTATGTCTCTGATATATTAACTATGTCATCATGATTCACTCAGAAAACTATATTTGAGAGCTTAAGATGTTTTGTGTTGGAAGCAATAAGTTATCAATGAAAAAGTTTAACACTATACAGTACAGTTATGGTAGTATGATGAGAATTTGATGTACTACATAAATCATATATAAGATGTTTTGAAGTGAAGAAGTGTAGAGGTGAAAGAGCGAGTGAGGAGTGAGTGTGCTAGTTTTGAAATGCTTTATCAGTTGTGGATTAGTTGAGCGACTGCTGCATGAGGCAGTACTTCATATTCTGAACTTCATTTGGAACTGAATCCTGCACAAGGAAGGTGTATTCCATCACCTCACACTTTTGGTAGTGAGCCATAACTTTAATATTTTGGCAGAGGGCCATCTTTTGTATCTCTTTGGTAGTGAGCCCTCTGGGCTGTAGCCCTATTGGGTAGTGAATCCTTATTTCAGACAATGAGTCCTTATTTCAAGTAGTGAGCTTTTTTGTAATCGGTTTTGATATTCTCTATAGTGTGAGTTAATCCTCACCATGGTTTTTCCCTCATTGGGTTTTCCACGTAAATCTGGTGTTATTGTGTTTATGTGTTGGATTTGAGTTTCTGCATTGGCATTTGATGATTAATCATTTGAGCAACATTTAGTATTAGTTCCGATGATTGAATTAAAGGTTTAATTTTGTGACAATTGATTCACCCCCCTCTTAGTTATCCTATTCAACATATATTCCCAAGTAGGAGAGGTAGGGGGAGAGAAAAAACAAGATTATCATGAAGCTCAATGATTGCATCTTCTAAAACCAAGATACCTTTGTCACAAATAGGAGAGGTATCAGGAGAAGAACAACTATGATTGTCATGATTTTCAATGATTGCATCCTCTTGTATCAAACAATCCTCACAAATGGGAGAGATATTGGGAGATGAATGAAGACTAGGGAAAGTGATATTAAGGAATGTGCCAATGATTTCATCTTCTTGTGCCATAATATCTTCCCAAATGGTAAAAGTATTAGAAGAGGTACAAACAAGATTCTCATGAAACTCAATGATTGGGTCTTCTAACACCAAGGTACCTTCTTCACAAGGAGGAGAGTTATTGGGAGACGAACAATTATGATTGCCATGACTATCCATGATTGCATTCTCTTGTACTATAACATTCTCACAAATGGAAGAGAAATTAGGAGGTTAAATAACATGTTTGTCAATGGTTTCATTTCTTTTCCTTAGATTATGCTCATAAGTAGGGAGATTACAATCATACAAGCCATGTGATACCCTATGAAAACCATATGTTTGAAAAGGAAACATGCCTCTACTTGCCTTATGGATTTTGCAATGGGTTGTAACAACCTAAGGTTATGAATTTGTGAAAAATTGAAAACTAATATACCCAATTTATGCAACAAATCAAGTAAAATGACATCTTTCTTGCATATGCCCTAATATTTTCCTAGAATTTCAAATCACAATTATAGGAAGAAATGGACTGATAATATAGGGACAAAAGGCTATGCAAAAGTTGTTTGAGACACCTGTATAAGGACAGGGTCACCCAAGGGTGAATGGGTCTTTGTACAAGGTTCTAAAAACTGAAAAATTGAATTTTGATGTTGCTATATTTGATGTTTCTTTCTCTGGTTGCAAACAGATTAATCAATGATTGTTTTTCCAGATTTTGCCCAATTTAGGACAAGGTAATGCAAGATGCAAGAGTGACACAAAGGTGAAAATATTTTGACAAATTTTTAATATATATTTTAGATCTAAAATGCAACAATTGGCTGATTTTAAGATGCCACAATCTGAAAATGATGATTTTGATGCAATTTGGAAATCAAATAATGCAATATTTTCCAATTTAAGACAATGTGATTCCAATGAAAATATGCAATAGTAAATGATAATTTTGAATGTAATTTTCAGATCTAGTATGTAATACTTATCTACTTTGAAGATGCAACATTTTGAAAGTGATGATTTGATGCAAATTTGAAACCAAACCATGCAAGTTTTTACTTGTTTTTGAGCTAAAATGAAAGATGCAATTTACATGCAATGAACAATTTCAGATTTTTAACCACTTAATGAATGTAAATTAAATGTAAATCTGATCTAAAGATGACTCTAATGCAATATATAATGCAATATGTGGTGAAAAATTTATGATGCAAAGATGAAACCCTAAATGAGAAATGCAAAGCAATACAAGGCAAAACCTAGATCTAGGGTTTGAAAAAATCTCAATTTCAGAAAGTTTATAGTGTTGACATGTCAGGTTCACCAAAATGAAATGTAGAAAAAGGGATTGTAGGTCTTAAGTATAAATAACCTAGGATGCAAAGGTATCCTTTTTCCAAATTTCATTAGGATTTAGACCAACAAGGTGAAAAGATTGACTTACAGCTCTGAAGGTGAGTCAATTAGACCTATATCTACATCTAATTGAAGATGGGAATAGATTGGAAATATTTTAGAATGATTAAATGAATGATCCTATATGCCCTAATAAGTAAAATACAAGATCTCGATAAGTGACAAATAATAACAATAGTTTGTAAGTGGATCTGGGAAGTGCAAAGGACAATAAAATTGCTTAGAAAAATTGGTTTTGATGTGCCTACAAGGGCTCATTCGCCCATTGGAAAATGGGTATTTGAAAGGGGTTCTTGATAATTTTTTTGGGTCCTTTGATGTTGGATCTAAACTTTTATTTTCCACTTGCAATTTTTTTGGAATATTGAAAATGAATTCTGCAACTTAGTTTTTGTAGCTTGACAAGAATGATGACAACAAATGCAACAATACAAAATTGCTCTTCAAGATCTCTTCAATCGTTCTTCAACCTGTAACCTGCACATATATAAAGAGGAAAAATTGTTGTGCCATATAGGGGTTTGCCTCAGTAAAACCATGTGAAGAGTGTTCCCACTTTTACAATGGAAATGCTAATGATAAAAACCTTAATGGAAAGGAAAAAAATGATGAATGAACAATTTTCTACAACTCACCACCCTTCAATGGCTTCCTTGAAGGATTGAAGACATACACATCACTTCAAAGGAATTGGAACTTGCTTGCTTGATTTTCTTGAATTCTTGAATGTATGAAGACCTACAACACTTGTTAGCCTTCACAAGGAAACATGAACACACATAAAATTTGACACGATGTTAGGATCTTGATTACTACTCTAAATGATTGATAATGCTGCTCTTGAATTCCCTTGAAAATAATATTTTCTTCTTAAAAATTTTCTCCTTAAGTGTCCTCTTTCAAATGATAAAAATACTATGTATAAATATAGGTGTTTATCCAATTTCTTGAAAATTAGATTCTAAAAGCCGACATTTACAATTTGAATTTTGATCATTAAAATACTGCCGAAAACATATTTTAATTTGGGTCCTGGCTCATAAAGGGGACCCATTCACCCATGGGTGAATGAGTCCTAGCCTATACTTCTAGGACACACATGATCCAAGGAAATTTAATTATTAAATGCATTTATTTAATGTTGGACCCCCTTTCAAAAAATGGTAAGAATAAGGCTTTGGAATGCATAATTGGGAAAATTAGAAGCTTAAATAAGTCCAATAAATTAAGGGACTTGGAAACATAATGCGAAATTGTAAAGGTTTACAATTTTCTACACTACATAAGGGTATTTATTCAATTTGATGGATAAATGGGACGAGAGTAAATGATTAAAGATAATTATATTTACTTTAGGCTAGGATTTAAGGATAATAGAAGAAATAGATTAAGATGAAGGTTGAGATAATTGAATATTAATTAAATAATAGGATATTAATTAATTAATATAGAGGATAGAAAATTGGTTGAATTAGGGGTAAATTGACCAAATGAGAGTGGTCAATTTTTAGTGTCTACATTTTTCCTCTCTTTGAGATGGTGATATGAAGTAACATCATTTCAAAGAATGTTAGAAAATAGCTCCAGTAAGAAAATGGTTAGATTAGGGAAGATGCCCTAGTCATTCAAAGGAGTGACTAGGAAGAAAGATGATGGAAGTGAAGATTAGAATTAGGATTGAGGATGCCCCCTCGAGAGGACATGTAGGTTCAAGAGAACACAAGTGCGCTCTCAAAATGGATGAGATGATGCAGGATAAATGAGAGATGATGCAATATGATGAATTGATGGTATAATGGGAAGAGGAAGAGATAATGGAAGGAGCATATATGAGGAATGATATATGGTATGTCATAAGGATGATGGATGGGGTTGATGCAGTCTAATGTGAGGAATGATATATCCTATAAAGACCAAAGATGGATCAAATAGATTCTATTATTCTCATGACGAGAGGTGATCAAGATGCTTGGAACCCAAGGGGGCTAATAGATTTTGTTGAAGTAACAACTTGATTGGGGGTTTTGGTGACACAAAAGACACAAGGATGGGACCTATTGACAAGTATGTACAATAATGGGGCCTAGGTGATGCCACAAGCCTAACCTTATGTACATGACACCTTATATTTACAAGATGTAGAATATTTTCAAGATGATGTTGATTGCATGAAGCTAAAAAATGGGATAGTTATTCAAATCATCAAAAGATTAATTGGGGGAACTATGGGATGGATAGATGAAAAGTGACATGGGAGATTAGCAAGATGTGGAAAAGAGGTAGAAGTGATGATAGTGGGATAGATGGCATTGGATTACATGAGGGTAGCCTATAGCTAGATACCAACGGCAAGGGATTATGGGATGGAATGGGGATAGGGAGGAATGGGTGGAGAGATAAAGATGAGGAGGTGGAAGGATTATAGAATGGAAGGATAGAGAGATAACGATTTAGAGTATGGAAGGGATTATAGGATAGATGGATGGGAAGATAAGGATTTGGAGAATGGAAGGGTGAGAAGACGAGGGGATAAGAAGATAAGGATGGGGAGATGGAAAGATGAGAAGATGAGGCGATAGGAGGATGAGGATGGTGTTGGTGTAAATAGGTTTTTTACCTATCTAGCCATTAGTAGGTGATGCAGGAGCATCTAGGGGGTGTGTTGCAATCTTGCATCAAAAAATATATATTTAATTTTATGCTTGTTTTGTTTGATTTTTCTCTTGTTGTAGACAATTTTCAAGCACCTAGTTCGGCACTCTTAGAGCATGGGAAAAATTATTTATCCAATTAGTTGTGTATTTAAATGTTTCAATATTATTCTTTGTCTGAAATTGGGGCTAAACTAATGTAATTGGTATTTATTTTATTAGCCCAAAATTTGTAAATTGATGAATTGTAAAGTGCATATTTAATATGCAACTTAAGCTAAATATTAAAATTTGAAAACCCAACACACAAGTTGGAAAAATTAATCTTTGGAATATTAAATAATAGGGATACACCAAATAATAATTTTCTCTTTGCACAATACATTAGTTTGATAATATTCATCATTTACTTTCATTATCACCCTCATTTTCTATTCCATCATCTTCCTTCATCCTTCACCAATTTCACACCATACTAATCTATTTCTACCCTCCTTATTCCCTTTCTATGATAATCCATCTCTTCCATTTCGTCTCATCTTCTATCAACAAATCAAGTTCCATCTTACTTATACCAATCATCATGAGACATCATCATAAAAATGTACACCCATGAAATCTAGCATAATCCAATCACATCATCCAATTGAGATTAGTTAGCATGTTAGATATTCATCCATCACCTATGTATATCACTATCATGGTGTTCATATCACCCCAATATGAATGTCTTCACTAATACATCCCCCATAATGGAACATATCCTCTTTCTCCCTCTTAACCTCCTTCATCTTTTCAAGAGACCCCTTATAAACTATTTAGCTTGGTGACTCTTTTAAGGGGACATCACCACCAATCTATCACCACCACCATCCTTTCGAGTGACTAGGGAAACTTGCCACCAAATTCTAATTCCTTATACTTTTATTCTTCATTAAAATTACACCACTTTTTCTTGTTGTGATGCTATATCAAAGAGGGAAAAAATGTAAACAATTTGAGTTCACTTTCATTTCTTCATACTACTTTCCCATAAAGTTAATTAAATAAGCCATTATTTAATTAATTATCTTCACAATTCTTCATCAACTAATCCCCCTTTACTCTTCTAAGGTCAATTAATTAAATCAATTTAATCAATTTAATCAATTAACCTTAGCTCTCAATTCCTCCAACTAGTCAATTAGTTAATACCATGCTTAGTTAATTGATTAGGCTAATTAATCCTATTTTAAAGTTTCTTCTAATATTTAATTCCACATAATCACTAATAGGAAAAAGACCATATTTTTAATCCCAACCCTCCAATTCTAAGATATGGATCAAAATCCTAACCATTCACCTTCTTACATGTGTCCCCCATCCCACTCCATCCTACCACATGTGTAAGTGTGCCTAACTCATCCTGGACTCCTTTCTCACCCATGTGTGAGCATGCTAACTTGGAGGAACCTTTTCCCTCCACCTCACCCCTCAATCTTGACTCATCCCCACTCCCATGTTCACACGTATTAGCATGTTCTTCACACATGCAAATTCTATTCTCACACCCTCCCACATGTGTGAGCATGCTTAGCCTTATACCCCATTTTATAATCTTCCTACACTTGCTCTCACCTCATTCCATTTCATAATTTGATAAAATCTTCTCCATTGATCAAGAATCTTGCTTCCTTTTTTGATGCTTGCCAAAAGACTAAGAATTCATCCATCCAATTAAATCCTAACCATTGATTCAATCCTTTCACCCTAGCCCCCCATTTTTCATTTAGAAAATCTATTGAATTGTGACTTGACATCTTCATTTCAATCGACTCATCTACATGTTATCCTTATGTTGTCAAAATAAGTAATAATTTAGATTAGAACACCCACATATCTATCACATTTGGAGCATATCTATGCCATCATAATGGAGGTTTGATGTAGGTTTCTTGTCATTTCTTTGAATTGTTTTCCTTGCTTCCATTACTGCTCTATCGTGAATGTGCTTTACTATTTGAGTCTTTGAATTTTATATTGCAATGAGTTCAAATAGAAGGTCCACAACTTCCACTCAATATGAGCCCGATTTGTGGGCTCAAATTAGAACCTCAAATTTTTGGACCATATAAAATCACAAGCCTAGTGAATGGATTAAAAATGTATATTTTAAAAGGGATATCCTAGAATGTATTTGAAAACATGAACACTTCAAGATAGTAAATGATACATATCCATGAACACTTCAAGATAGTAAATGATGCATATCCCTTGCAAAGATGTGACTATAAAAGCAAGTTTCCAGCTATAAGATACTCATGGGAATTGGAATCTCAAGTAAATATAGATATTTTTGAATTTAAGAGCTGTACTATATTTATATTGTTAATTGAATTTTTATTTATGATAATTTATTTTATATTTGTAAAAAAAATTATTGTTTATATATATCAAGGAATTATAAAGAATAAAACTTAAAGATAACTGAAAGAGACTTAATATTTATATTAAATTTTATTTTGTCTATACTTATTTTTTATAATATTATATATGCAAAATCTCATACGAAGCAGCCTGACTTAGATTCAAGAGATGACAGAGGAAAGAGTCTCAGAGAACAGTAAGCAGGCTCCATCGACCATATTGTCTACATCTTCGACTACCGCTGGGGAATACCTTTGTTGCCTGCATCCTACTCTACAACGGGGCCACAGTTATCAGCTCAACGAGTCCAAAACTTGTGAATAAGAAAATGATCGCAAAGACCCTATTTTGCCTGAAAAATATGGTTTAAAATATGTGCTTTTTTGTAGTTCCTCCCATATGAATCTGGGGCGAATTTTGTGGGAACCAGAGTTTGGATCCATACACCTCTTGTCGGGCATGGCGATGACACCCTAAACAACCAAACTCGGTAACATAGCGCACGAGATATGGAACCCTAGGCAAATGAGTTTGGTGTTTTCAGCCAGGGATTCTAAATGAGCATAGAGCGGCATTGCATAAGTTTTATGAGTAGGTTAGAGTTACAATTAGAATGGTAGAGGGCATGTTTGAATGATTTGGTAGTACTGGAGTCAAATAAGGATGTCTTCACTCTTTCATTTTGTTTGGTTTATATATTGATAAGATTGAAGAATGATTAAACAAATTCGTCAAAGGGGGTATCTAGATGGCAGGTTATGTGGTGAAGTTACTTTTATATGCAGATGATCTTATCTTATTTGCAAAAAAACCCGTGGTTTGAGAGAACATTTGAAGGCTTTATAACTCTTTTGTCAAGAGGTTTGGATGCAAGTGGACAACAACAAGACCAAAGTCATGATTTTTTCATTGAAAAGAAAAAGTAGTAGGTTAATTTGATTTTTGAGGGAAGTTCAATGGAGATAATAGAAGAATACAATTACCTAGGAATTGATTTCCATAATAGACTTAGGTGGAAGACATATAGAATGAAAATGAAAGTAGGTGGATGGAGAGCCTCTTATTGAAAGGAATTTGAGTACCCGAAAGATGCTTCCTACACCAATCTAAGTAGGAGAGTAGCTACAAAAAACTTCTTAAACACCTTTACAGTTACAAATTTAGAAGCACATACATATCATAAGAAAGTAAATAATGAAAACATAACACATAATTTACATGGGGAAAACCCTTTCGGGAGAAAAACCTCACACTCCAAAACACAACTCAATTATATTATTTAGCAACAACAAACAAGTTACAATATAATTGCAAAGGTATGCCCTTGCAAGATTCTTCACACTTCTTGATTATGGAGTAATTTTTACAACATAGCAATACTTCAACCAAATAATGAAGTCATGGCCGGAGGGTCTTCAAAGAAAACTATCCAACCATGCAGCGAGAAAAACACAACAAAAATAATGCCAAATGATCAAAGCAATGTAGAATCAATCTTTATTAACTCAGAGAATTCATATACATATTCACCAACAACATGCCAGTTTTACATATTCAGTGCATTGGCTTGATTACACAACATAAAAACCTATTTTGGACCTCTATTTGCTCATAAAATCCTCATCGCGGCTTCTAAGATCTACCTGGATCTGTTCCCCCTCCAAAACAGCCTACAACAACAATTTATATAACAATCGAGACTCAGGAACGATCTGTGTCGGCCACAGGTAAAAAAATCATGACAAATAAAACATAACCTGTAGAAAATAACCATCTTGGTCACATTATTGGAGATTTACAATTATAAATGCAATTACATGGTGTGGACCCAATGGAAAGATCAGATACAAGCCCATGAACATCAAAAAATTCATTGATAAGATCCGCAAACACAGAAAATGATCCACAACGATCCACAATCGCCGAAGAAGAACATGTAACGTGTAGAACATAGGTCGGCTTACACCAAGGATTTACTTCTGGTGAATGCATAGAATGAGGTGCAGACCCAAAGAGAGATCACTCACCCCCCGAAGAACATAGAATGATGCGCTAAAGAGATCCACAAACAACGGAAATGACCCATAAGCCCGAAAATATGAAACTGCAAAGCCAGAAAGGAAATAATAAGAACAACTTAAATATTTTTGGGTGATGCAAGATTGCCACGACCCAAGGATGCTCTTGCATTAGACACCCCTGGTGAGAAAAGATGTTCCATGAGAGGAACTCATGAACATTTGACAGGGCTCGGGATATAGATCCCATGCTCATTCCTGATCCAAATGTCTTCTTTGTCTGTACTTTTTTTCCTCCTAACCTCTTTTCTTTCCTTTACCAGATTCTTCAACTTCTTCTCTTCACCTTCTTTTCCTTTCCTCATATTTACACATGGTAATAAGGGACTTTTACCACCACTCACTTTCTTCTGATCATCTAGTCTACCTCTTTTGCAGGTCTCCATCTTATCTGCAACCAAAGTCTTCTGCTGCATAACTCCACCCCTACATCCTTCTGGTACCATCTCGCTCTTAGATTTATCCACAAGGTTCCTCTTCAAATCCATGCCATCCTTCAATACAACCTCTGCGTCCTGCTTCTCAACATTGCAACTCTTCACAAGACTCAAGTTCCTTACTTCCTTCCTTTTACTCTTCAAGGAAGCCAAAGTACGCTTTTTCCCATCCTTCTCTATAGTAATCAGATTCCTTTTGCAATCATATATAGCTCCTCTATCAAACTACCAAGGTCTACCCAACAAAACATGACAGGCACTCATAGACAAAACATCACACAAAACTTCATCTCTGAAGGGGCCAATATTAAAGTTCACCAAGCACTGCTCTTTCACCTCCACCACATGATCATCTTGTAACCAACTTATCTTATAAGGACAAGTATGCAAAAACCTCTTCAAACAAAGTTTCTCCACCACCTCTTGAGATACCAAATTATTAGTACTACCACTATCCACAATAACCTTACAACACTTACCTCCTGATTTGCACATAGTCCAGAAAAGTTTCTTCCTTTGTGAAGTCTCAGTCTCTTCTCTGCTCTACCTCATCAAGACTTTCCTAAGCATAAGAGATTATCCTTGCTCTAGTTCTATTTCATCTAGTGCTCCAGTTACCTACTCTTCATGTGCCATGAAATTCTTTTTACTAGTTCCTCTACTTGATCCTTCAGAACACTCAAAAGATCGATGTCCAGTTTCTCCACACTTGAAACATTTACCCAAGAATTCCTTGCTGCCATTTCCTCTCCTTTGTGTCCTCTGATCCGGTTCTTTACTCCACTTAGATCTTGATTCTTCTTCACTTGTCTGCTTCTCCTTGCTGCTGCTCATTTGCCTCTCTTTCCCTCTAGGGTTATTCTGCTATCTTTTCTTCACTTTATCTTCCACCTTAAGAGAAAATTGGAAGGCATCCTCAACTGTGGAAATCCTCAACATACTCATCTCATCTTGAATGTTAAATCTAAGGCCATTTATATACCTTGCCACTTTCTCCCTAGTCATCTCTCGGTGCCCAGATCTGATTGTCATCTTGTAAAATTCCTCGGTATACTCCTTCACACTCATGCCCTTCTGCTTCAGGTTCTACAACTTTTTGAACAATTCCAACTCATAGTCTTCTGGATTGAATTTAACCTTCAGCCTTGCAACCATCTGCCTCCACCAAGTGATTCTTGTTTCTCCATTTTCCACTCTATCCTTCTGCAACTCTTTCCACCATAAAGCAACATGCCCTTTCAACTTAGTTTGTGCCAGCTTAACCCCTAGTGGGTCTCTAATATTCTCAAGCTCAAAATAGTCTTCCAACTCTCCTATCTAGTCTATCAAGTCTTCCGGATTTAATGTACCAGAGAAGTTAGAAACCTCCACCCTATGAATTTTACTCACTTGTGCCACTACTCTTAACAATCTTTCTTCTCTCTCATCTGTCAGCCCTTCAGCCTCTTCAGCCTCAAGTTCTTCTGCAACCTCTTCATATTCATCCTCCGGATCAGGATTCCTCCTCAAACCGACCAAGGTGTTCCAAATCTCATTCCTCATCTCATTTCTAAAGTCCTCCATCATCTGCTTTATTCTTCTAGGGTTCATCCTTCTCGATGACATCTCTTCCTTTGCTCGGTGCAACTGCCTCAACTCAGCGATCTGACTGCAAGGTTTCAATTGCCTCTCTCTCAGTGATCTATCAAACACACTTACAGCCTGCCTCAAACCGAACATCTATTCACCCAAGGAATTCCATAAGGATCACAACCCACTCAAGATTCACAATGATCTCTGATACCATCTAATGTAGTCATGGCCGGAGGGTCTTCAAAGAAAACTATCCAACCATGCAGCGAGAACAACACAATGGAAATAACACCAAATGATCAAAGAAATGCAGAATCAATCTTTATTAACTCAGAGAATTCATATACATATTCACTAGCAACATGCCAATTTTACAGATTTGGTGCACTGGCCTGATTACACAACATAAAAAGCTATTCTGGACCTCTATCCACTCATAAAATACTTATCGCGGCTTCTAGGATCTACTTGGATTTGTTCCCCCTCCAAAACAGCTTACAACAATGATTTATATAACAACCGGGACTCAGGAACGATCTTCGTCGGCCACTGGTAAAGAAATCATGACAAATAAAATGTAACCTATAGAAAATAACCATATCGATCACATCATTGGAGATTTAAAATTATAAATGAAATTACACGGTGTGAAACCAATGGAAATATTGGATACAAGCCCATGAACATCGAAAAATACATTGATAAGATCTACAAACATAAGAAATGATCCATAATGATCCACAATCCTCGAAGAAGAACATGTAACGTGTAGAACACAGGTCAACTTACACCAAGGATTTACTTTCGGTGAATGCATAGAATGAGGTGCGGACCCAAAGAGAGATCACTCACCCCCTAAAGAACATAGAATGATGTGCCAAAGAGATCCACAAACAACAAAAATGACCCACAAGCCTGAAAACATGAAACTACAAAGCCAAAAAGGAAATAACAAGAACAACTTAAATATTTTTGGGTGATGCAAGATTGCCACGACCCAAGGATGCTCTTGCATCACAAAACAACAATATATAGGAGCTTACAATGCATTAATTAGACATTTCTAAAATCCAATTCCCAAGGCTGAAGATGCAACACGAAAAGTGCCAAAACCACTACACATGCATAACGATAAGTTTTCACTTGTCAACACATGCAATATTGCAACTTCCAATTATCACTACATGCAAAACCTGCACCTGCCAAAATATAACTATACCTCTGAAGCACTCACACTCTATGCAAAATCACCATAAAATAGAAAATTCCTTCATGCACAACTCCACCTGTAATATCAACTTTCCACTTCCAACTCTATCTTGAGTTATCTTCACCAAATGAACCCCACAAATAATAAAATAGACAACTATAAATAAATAAACATGCTAAGAATAATCAAAGGTTGATACACCTTTTTTTTTCCTAACACTCACATTCTTCATAATAGGTATAGCGAAGAGAAACTCTGGGATTGGAAAACCAAGAAAATCTTTTTTTGTTTGTTGGTCACACTAGTTTTCCTCTATGGTTGTGAGGTTTGGGGGAGTAACATTTTAAATCACAAGTAAATACAATTAGAAATAATCCAAAAACTTCAAATCATTAGTATTCTCAAAGTCAAAAGACAATCACCTATGAGATCCTTTTGGTTGAAGTAGGAACGTTCCTAGTGGAGGCATAAAAAATAATTCAGTTGCTAAAATACTTATAAAAGGTTGAAAACATGGATAAGAAATGATGGATGCATGAAAAAGATATGGATAAGTAGAACAACAAGTGGATGAGAAAATGAAACATTAATTTGTGAGAATTCCCTAGAACATGAATGAGGAAATAAAAAAGCTTGTGTTAAAAAAAATTACGACTACCATGTGGAAAAATAGATTGGCTGCAAAAAAAGACATTATGTCGAAGAGTTCAACCCTGGTGCTGGTGCTGGTGCTGGTGCTGGTGCTGGTGCTGGTACTAGTTCTAGTACTAGATGTAGAAACATGATGAAAAGGCTTATCTACAAGTTGCGATTAAGGGAAAGACTAAGATTTTAGTTGCACAATTGAGGATTGGTTCACATCATCTTATGTATGAGACTAGTAGATGGATGGTTCCCAAGGAATATTGAGAAGAAAGAACTTGCATTTTCTATGGAAAAGGGATGGTTGAAATTGAATGACACTTCACCATATTGTGTGCAACATATGAGTATATCTATATTCAATATGAAAACATGTTGTGAAGATGGGAAATCTAAATGAGTCATTTGAGGAGGAAATGCTTCATAAAATGAATGATTTATTGATCAAGATTCATAGCAGAAGAGTCAACATGGAAAGGAACTTGAAAATTTGTTAAGGATGCGACTCTTCATCTCTTAGACTACTTGGTCTTGTGGATGCCATTAAAATTACTTTATTTCACTTCATCTTAGGAATTCTCATTCTCAACCTTTCTATCTATATACATCTTTTGTATCTTATTCATTTTGGTATGAATAGAAGTAGCACCTATTTGATAGTCTTCTTTGAATTTGGATGTGTGAAGGTTAATTATGTTTTATTTTTCTTTACATATTCTATAATTTTATCTTTCATTAAGATCTAGGATTTTCTCTTGCACCACCTTGGATTTAGGTAATTGGTCTTTGAGGCGTGTTTTGCATATTCCTCTTCATATGTGTTCACAATAATATAAGGAAGGTTTCTTGTTTGGTTCAATCTTTAATTATTTGGACAAAAGTTATAGTAGGAGAAAAATGATTGATAATGTAAAATGCATATTTAAGACATGTCTACAAAATTTCAAGTAGCAAACACTTCTTGACTACCATCAAGTTAGAGCATCAATAAGCTTATCTTATGTAGGTCATAGGATTTACCAATTTAGTGATCACCTCAAAGCGAGAGGAACAAGCTACGTATTAGGGGTTATACAACCCTCTACCTATGCCTTCGTAAAGTCCTTTACTCCAACTATCTTGTTTTTCCATTGGATCATGTAACATTCTTGGTTCTATAATTGGGAAAAAAAGCTCTCAATAAGAAAATATGTCTAATACAAGGTCCAAGGACTTGCATCATCTATGATCATCTATGGATTTTAGGGATTGTTTTGACATGAAGGACATGGTAGTCTCGACATCTCTAGGGTCCACCCTTTAGATTGATATTTAACCTATGGAAAGTAATCATTGCATGCATGGGAAAGAATGGTCAAAATTATTTTAACTGGAAATTAGACTTTGGTGAAGAACAACTAACAATTTTGATTATTTAAACATTAATAGTTAAAATATGACTTACTAAAATTTAGTATTATGTTTTAATTAATCATTAAATATCTTTTAAGTCTAATTACAAACAGTATCTCATTGAACTAATTTAAATTATATATTTCACTTATTTTCTTTCACCACCCTCTAGATATATATACATACATTTATGATTCAATAGCTTATCCCTATGCTTATTAGCTTTGTACATAAGGGATTCCTTTAATGGAATGTACTTTGCACATCATTTGAATTACAACTACATTACATGGATTGGAGTGAATCTTTCTCTTTATTTTACTATAGGTTATTCTTCCTTGAAAATGGGAAGGACTACAATGTTTTTTTTAAATTTTTTTAGAGGAACAACTAAGATCTATGCCTTCCTAACTTAGTTAGTCAAACTGAACACAACCCCAGTCAAGGGGATTTGAAGACAAGTTAAAAGCATGAAAAGGGAAAGAGGGTTGGAAGTTCACTATAGGGCATCCCATTAAGCAATTAATTGCACCATTCAGACCAAAATATGATAACAGTGTAAGGAAAGCAAAGTGCGGAAGCAACTCTCCTAATGTCAAAACCTCAGGGAAGAATGCAGAGATACCTTTAAATTTTACAATTACAGTCCAAATAAGATGCACTTGAAAGAGATAATAGAAACAAAGAATTAAACACACATATGAACACTAGATTTACGTGGGAAAACCCTTACAGGAGAAAAACCTACTACACCAAGAGAAGTCACTTTGTATTACAGTAATGAAGATTACATATAGAGATCAGACTTATCATTCTGACGTCAATTTACAACAACATATTCAATTGACCAACCTTGTACAAAACATTCAAGTTACAATTATTTCTTAATCGAATTCACACTGACCATACACTGAACTGTTCATTCGTCCATTCAACTGAACATCGAACCAAACAACATTTGCAACTTCAACATATACCCATGTCGTCCCTGTCTGTTGAAATTCCTCATAGAACTGTCACAACAAACTAACTTCCAACGGTTCCCATTCGACTTATCTAATTGGTCGAAGACTCACCACGTAGGATGGTCATCGCTTGGTCAAAGGTGTTCAACTTGTGTTTGCATGTCGGCGAGACACTAACTGTGTCTCCCCGATGCCACAAAGCTAGCATTCGATATCGCCAAGAGTCCTTAATATCGGCAAGAGGTTACACCAAGTCTAGAAAGCTATCGCTAAGACTTCGCCTTGTCGCCAAGACCTCATACCGATGATCATCACTTGTATCGCTATCGCCAAGACTTATTGCTAATGGTGAGACATCATACCGAAGCTCCAAAGTCACATAGACAATAGAATTCAAATTGGCAAGACTATCGTCCTTCGCTGAGAGATCATACCAAGCCTTTATGTTATACTGAAACATCCAACAGTCGGCAAGACTTACCGCAATCGCTGAGACATTACTCTAAATTCTTCAAGGTTACCCCGAGACCACCTTTCACCAGGAGTCATATCGAACACATCCCACAACATCGGTGAAACAAACGCCCATCACCAAGAGTTCTAACTGAACCCTTTCATTACCCCGATGACTCCAAATGAATACCTATCAGTGAGACATCTCCATATCGACAAGACTTCAT
>VDFB02000002.1:236986636-237005236 GCA_007258455.2 Sequoia sempervirens
TTGATCTTACAAATCCCAAAGACCATACAAAAGTATCAAACTTTTGATACCACATTCTAGGAGACTGTTTTAACCCATACAAAGATTTATTCAACTTGCAAACCAGTTTCTCTTTACCTTTCTCCACAAAGTGCTCAGGTTGGGACATATAAATCTCTTCTTCAAGATCACCATGAAGAAATGTTGTCTTCACATCCATCTGTTCGACCTCTAAGTCATACGCTGCTGCAAGTGACAAAAGAAATCTGATAGAGGTTAGCTTAGCTACAGGAGAAAAAATTTCCCCATAATCAATTCCCTCTACCTGGGAATAACCCTTCGTAACCAACCTCGCCTTGTACTTTTCCACACTGCCATCCAGACCTATTTTCTTCTTAAACACCCATTTGCAGCCCATAGCTTTTCTACCTTTAGGCAAGGCACCAAACTCCAAGTATCATTGTTTTCTAATGATGCCATTTCTTCATTCATGGCTTCCTACTAAGAGTTTGAATTAGACATTCTAAATGCCTCTTTCACAGTCCTAGGCTCATTAGTGCTAGAAATT
The DNA here is from genome assembly GCA_007258455.2 of Sequoia sempervirens. Classification (NCBI taxonomy): domain Eukaryota; kingdom Viridiplantae; phylum Streptophyta; class Pinopsida; order Cupressales; family Cupressaceae; genus Sequoia; species Sequoia sempervirens. The sequence continues at coordinate 236,987,184 of VDFB02000002.1, forward strand.
AAAGCATAGGCACAAGTAAAATCTATCAAAGAGAATCCATACCTATGAGGTTGCTTTCTTTCACGAGTTGACCTCCTCACTTGCTGAGGCTGAGGTTCTTCTTCTTCAGAACTTTCAGAACTACTTGAGCTCTCCTCAGTTTCAGGTACATTTTGAATTTTGAATTCCTCTTTATCTGGTGTCAGAGGAATTACAACTACATTCTTATTATTTTCTGACTTTGTCTCTGACTGCAGATCCAAGGTAGAAGGCTTCAGCTCACGAAAGATTACACTTCTACTATACAAAACCTTCTCCGTATTAGGATTCCAAAGCTTGTATCCTTTTATGCCAGCACTATAGCCAATAAAAATACATTTGACAACCTTGTTCTCCAATTTAGATATTTTCTCATATGACACATGTGCATATGCCTCACAGCCAAAAACATGAATATGTCTTAAAGAAGGCTTCTTACCATCTGGACTATGCTTCCAAAGGTGTTTTCTCAACAAGAGCAGAATTTGGAGAACGATTTATCAAGTAACATGCTATAGCAACTGCCTCAACCCAGAACTTCTCCTCCAAGCCAACACTACTCAACATACTTTGTACTCTCTCCATCACTGTCCTATTGAACCTTTCTGCAACTCCATTTTGTTGTGGAGTATAAGATGTAGTCATATGTCCTTTAATCCCATGGTCTTTACAATAACTCTTGAAATCATCAGAACAAAATTCACCACCATTATCAATCCTTAAACATTTTATTTATTTTCCAGTCTGATTTTCTACAAGGTTCTTAAATTCCTTAAACCAACTGAACACTTTTGATTTACTTTTCAAAAAATAAACAAATGTTCTTCTCGAATAATCATCAATGAATGATACATAGTACCTTGAATTAGATAAAGAAGGAACATTCACTGGACCAAAAACATTAGAATGAATGTAATCAAGCAAACTAGAAGATTTGTGAGGACTGGAATAAAATGAAACACGGTGCTATTTTCCATATATACAATGTTCACATAATTAAAATTCGAGGTTATAATCTCCGAGCCCCTCAACCAGGTTTTTATTCTTCAAGGTTTTTAAACCTTTCTCACCAATGTGGCCTAGCCTATGATGCCAGAGCATAGTATTTTTTGTTGAAAGTTTAACTTCCATAGAGTTTACACAATTAGGAACATTTCCCTCTTTTCCTCCATGAGTAGCTTTCTGTGACTTTTCAGAGACATTGTTACATTGAACAACATGTGCATCCAGCTTGTACAAGGTACCAACACGAGCACCTCTTGCTAGCACCATAGAGCCTCTAGTCATCTTACAGCCATTTCTAGAGAATGTGACTTGCACTCCAATATCATTCAGCATACTAACAAAAAGTAAGTTTCGAGCTAGACCTGGTATATGCATTACATTATTAATTCCCTTCACTCTTCTATCAGGGAATTGTATTCTGACTCTTCCACGGCCAACAATTTCCAAAGATGAATCACTTGCCAAATACACATTTCCACCATTGTATACTTCATACTTTGTGAACCAGTCTCAATGAGATGTCATGTGGAAAGATGCTCCAGAATCAATTAGCTAGACATCAACAGATGCCTGCATAGCCAAGGCTGCAATGAAGGCATCTGCATCACTCTGAGAAGAATCATTGTCAGAAGAATACTTCTTCTTCTCCTCTTTATAATCCTTTCGGACATGACCAAGTTGCCCACAATTCCAACACTTCACCTTGGACTTCTTTCCAGGAGACTTTGATCTCCCTTCCGATTTCAATTTGGACTTCTTGTCCTTCTTTTTGCCTTTCTCTTTCGATCTACCTCTAACAGCAAGGGCCTCCTTTTCCATCTCAAAAGATTTCCTTCTCATCTCTTCTGATAACAAAGAAGTAACAACATCTTCCATCTTGAAATTGGATGTTTTACTCCCAATAGCCATGATCAGCAGGTGATCCCAAGAGTCTGACAAAGAACACAATAAAAGCATACTACGATCCTCTTCATCTATCTTCACACCAATAGATGTTAACTGTGAAATCAACATGTTGAATATGTTCAAATGATCAACTACAGACCCTCCTTCCTGTATTCTCAAAGTGTACAAATTCTTTCTTAGGAATAGTTTATTCACCAAGGACTTCCCCTGATAAATAGATGCCAGTCTCTTTCACAAGGAAGATGCAGTCTTCTCTTCATGCACATTGAGAAAAATGGAGTCTGCCAAATAGAGCCTTATAAGCCCCTTAGAATTTCTATCTGCAAGGTCCCAATCCTCTTGCTTCATGCCTGTAGGCTTCGTTCGAGACACAACAATCCACAGATCACGATCAACCAACAGATCTTCCATTTTGAGTTTCCACAACTCAAAATTGCTGCCATTGAATTTCTCTATTTCAATATTTCCTGATGTGCTAGCCATCTCAATCTGTAATTCGAATTTGAAAAACTTCTACAAGACTCCCACTGAACAAAAATGACACAAAAAACCCAACGTACCCACGAGGATAACACAACTGGCCAGGCTCTAATACCACTTGTAAGGAAAGCAAAGTGCAGAAGCAACTCTCCTAACGTCAAAACCTTAGGGAAGAATGCAGAGATACCTTTAAATTTTACAATTACAGTCCAAATAAGATGCACTTGAAAGAGATAACAGAAACAGAGAATTAAACATATACAGATGAACACCAGATTTACGTGGGAAAACCCTTATGAGAGAAAAACCCACCACACCAAGAGAAGTCACTTTGTATTACAGTAATGAAGATTACATAAAGAGATTAGACTTATCTTTCTAAAGTCAATTTACAACAACATATTCAATTGACCAACCTTGTATAGAACATTCAAGTTACAATTCTTTCTTAATCAAATTCACACTGACCATACACCAAACCGTTCATCCGTCCATTCAACTGAACATTGAACCAAACAACATCTGCAACTTCAACATATATCCATGTCATCCCTATCTGTTGAACTTCCTCATAGAACTATCACAACAGACTAACTTCCAATGGTTCCCATTCGGCTTCTCTAATTGGTCGAAGACTCACCACATAGAATGGTCATTGCTCGGTCAAAGGCATTCAACCTATGTTCGCATGTCGGTGAGACACTAACTGTATCTCCCCGATGCCACAAAGCCAACATTCGATATCGCCAAGAGTCCTTACTATCAGCAAGAGGTTACACTGAGTCCAGAAATCTATCGCTAAGACTTCGTCTTGTCACCAAGACCTCATATCAATGATCATCACTTGTATCGCTATCGCCAAGACTTATCACTATCGGTGAGGCATCATACTAAAGCTCCAAAGTCACATAGATAATAGAATTCCCATCTGCAAGACTATCATCCTTTGCTGAGAGATCATTCCAAGCCTTTATGTTATATCGAAACATCCAACAGTCGGCAAGACTTACCGCTATCGCTGAGACGTTACTCTGAATTCTTCAAGGTTACCCCGAGACCACCTTTCGCTAGGAGTCATACCGAACACATCCCACAACATCGGTGAGACAAACGCCCATCGCCAAGAGTTCTTACTGAACCCTTTTGTTACCCCGATGACTCCAAATGAATACCTATCGGTGAGACATCTCCATATCGACAAGACTTCATACCAAAGCATATGAGTTACTCTGATGACCACATGTGTAACACCCTATCGGTGAGACATACCATCTCGATAAAACTTCATACCGAGATAAGCCTTTTGGCCAAGGGTCTCCCCGACACCGCTTGTTGCCTAGAGTCTCCCCGATATACGATAAGAGTCTCCTATCGGCCAAAGATCTCCACTCGGAAGAGGGTTACAACGAATGCCACAAGTCATAGCGATAACACTAGTCGGAAAGACATCAACATTGTCTCGGCGACATGAACAATCAACAAGATTACTAAAACTGCCATTCAGCCAGACAATAGGAATGTCACACCGACTTTGCTCTTCCAAGGTGTCAGCTTGTGAGATTGAGTCACATATTCCAACAAATAGTTTGATATTAGCCACAAAAGGGCAAGCTATGTCAACATGACATCTACTTTTCTACCATATATAACAAGAAAAATGTGATGTATGGGTTGTAAATGATAGAGGAAAGAATTAACTAGATTATTTATAATTTTTTAACCTACAATGTACAACCCTAACAAAAGAAAAGAGTTCACAAGGGAAAAATGACCTGGTTTAGTGGCATCCAACTGATTCCTACGCTTGAAACCCATTGCAAACACTTCTCTTCTTAGGTGCCTATCCATTTGTTCTCAGAATATGGTCTTTTCTATCTACGAATTCATTTTTATCTCCCCTTTTCATCCCTCTTCTATGCCCATTTTACTTCCTCACACAAATCTAGATGTTTGACTGTGAATACATATGGTAGGGCTTTAAATACTGGGGCATGGCCTACTTAGGCACCATGTTGGAGATGGCAAACCAGACCATAACTTCTGATGAGAGCCATTTATGTCCTATTTTATGCCACATTTTAGCCTTTTTCATATGCCTTCAATCCCATTCCCATATTCCATTTTCATATCTTATCATAACATTTTACCATTCTACTTTGCATATGATTAAATATATATAAGTGATATTTAATATGCTTTTGGCATAAAAATATGAAAAATAATTATTGATTATGTTTACTAATAAGTTTTGTCATTTTAAGCCTTGGAAAATATATTTCGCAGCAATGCAAATTTCTGTCATCTTCATACAAACTTCCTATCACATTCTTCACAGGAACTTCCTGCCACCTTCTTCATAGGAATATGGCTCGTGATTATTGTTGCAATTTTCTTTTCTGTGGATGATTTTAGTTTCACTTGTTTATTCCTTCAGCCATGTGCCATAGGTGGAGACAATTCAACTGCCAACTATACAACACTAGATTTTCTCTCTACCTCATTAAATCCAAAGGCTATGGTTATATTGTTATATTGTTATGATGACAACAAAGTGTGATTATTATATTGTTGGGAAATCAGCTAGTAACAACGTCATTAGTATATTGTGAAGAAATCGGTTCAGTCTGTTAAGGAAAGATTGGCCACAAGGCCATCAAAATCTTTCCTAATTGCACAATTTACCATAGCCATTGATTTGTAAACTGCAAAATGTGTTTTTGTTTATGCAATGTGAAACAATAAATAAACACTCGTATGTAATATTAGCTTGGCTAAAAGGAAGGAAATACATGTTCGATATTATTATTAAAGCATTTTTGAAGTCTTTCTCAGAAATTTTGTAAGTTTTTTATTCATCGATTGATGGGAGGAAGGGCGCCCACTCTTCAACAGTCGATGAAGTGTAAATATTTATTTATTTTTTGTAGAGTGTGTTTTCATGTATTATGATTTAGTTGATTACGTTTTGCATTTTTACGTTTCTACGTTTGATGTGTTAATACTTTTCGTGTATTAATGATCTTCGTTTTATTTCCATGCTACATAATTAATTGCTATGGTTTTCATGTCTAATATTTGTTGATTGAGTTTCTATTTCAGAATTTATTGTCATAATTTCTACACAGTTCCTATCTCAATTTCTGTTATTCCTATCATAGAAATACTGCAAAAACTAGTGACAATTTTTGTAGTAGTTCCTATCACAGAAAAACCAAAAACATTAATATGCTTTTCAACTTAGGTAATTGATTGAGTTTAGGAAAGCATTTTCATCTCCACTCACCTCACGACTTGCAGCCCTTGTGCAGATAACCACGACACCTTTCATAAGCTTACGATCCCTGAATTGACATTTAGACTGAGCTGAGTCCAATTTATTCTTTACCCCAGTTTTAGCCTATCTAGCCAATTTCTTCCTTCCCAAGCTATAGCAGTCTCCTCTTGTACCCCTCCTCCATTTCTCTCTTTTTATTATTATTTTTGCTTCTCCATGGGTTAATGGGTAGATGATATTTTAGTTTCTTAAATTATTTCTTATGTGATATATTAATAAAAAATATTATATTATTTCTTTAAAATTTTATTTCTGTTTTATATATAGATATATATTTCAATGAACTTATTCTTAATTATTATCTAATGTTGACTTGAACTTAAATTGAGGTTATTATAGTGCTTTGATATTTACATGATTGAAAACGAGTTGTAATATAGAATTATTTGAGTGTACAAGTTCTTAAGGTCATGCAAGGATTCAAACAATCCCTCCAGGCTCCCTTTTTATCAATGAAGGAATCATTTAAACATCATAATATGTACTTGATACCATGTTAGGTGAAGTTATGGTTTAGAGAAAAATATCATCACAAGATATTGACATTAAGGTGGTCCTTTTTTATCTTTCCACTTCTCTATGTAGAACAGCAGAATCAGCTTCACCTTGATAATTATAACAAAATAATATACCTTGTACAATTCCACCAGCCAGAAATTACTCTAGCTTAATTGAAAACATAATTAATAAATTAAATTTAACAAATAACAAAACTAATAATCATATTCATTAATAAGAATCATTAACATTCATGCCCATACACATAAATCCAATAACATATTGTAATTAGAGGTTCCCACCCTTGATCCAAATTACAACAGAACTAGAGATCTTAAGAAAATAAAAGAGGTTTCTAGGAGCTTGTGACACGATCCTAACAAAGTCTTCAAACTTTTTATCTTTTTTTGCATATCTGTAATTCTACCTTACACTAAAATAGGATTATCCACAGATCACCTGGGATCCGGATCATGTGTTCCCTTGTTTTCTTGTTTGAATTGTTGCAAGTAACTTATATAAAAGTTCTAATGAATGGGATCTGATTTTTCGAAATGAAAGAGAAGACAATCTACAGTGTTTAATAGCGAATCAAAGACTATCAAAATGCATCACAAATCAGAAAAGTAAACAGGTTTATATGTGTTTCATGGAATAGCTAATCCAACTACAAGAATGTTATTCATTAATGTTTCCCATCCATGTAATTATACAATTTCATTTCTACACATATTTGTAACTGTAATGAGCGATAGCGGTTCTGAAAATAGCCACTGCTCTCAGTTAATTTTCTTACTCTCATAAACATGCAATCACTACATTCAGCCAAAGTCAGATTTTTGAACTCATTTGCTTCATTGTTACTCAATATCAGTTAAAGAATCATGTAAACAGAAGTCAGTCTATCTGAATTTTGTGTTATTTATCGATCTGTGCAAAGTGGCCTTTAGGTACAATTCATTGAGCTAGATGTGTAAAACGCTTTCTCAACATGTAAAACAATGATTTGTGACTCATGTGCTATAAGGCTCTAGGAAAATTCACTGTCAGCAATTCATTGTCGGAAAATTTACTGCTAACAATTCATTGCAGGAAAATTCACCGCCATGACAAATTCATCTCAAGGAAAATTCATTATCAACAATTCACTGCCATGGAAAATTCATTGCATTAAAAGTCTCTGATTAATTTTCTGCGGCGGTGAATTTTCCTTGACGTGAATTTGTCATGGCGGTGAATTTTCCGAGAGTGAATTTGCTGATGCCGTACTGTAAGTGTTTCAAAGATAAGATTCATGGGGAAAAGAGAAAATGTGAAACTGAAAATTAGAATGATACATCTCAAACTGTAGGATATCTCAACTTCTCATGATTGATTTATCGGTTGCAGATTCAACAAAGGTCTCCATGATTTGTTGTGTATTGAATAATTTGGATAAACCAGTAGGAAGCACATTGGAAATCAATAATGAAGCATCACAATTTTTATTATCTTGAAATCAATAATCAGACATATGTTTTCCTCAGTGACTGCAGTCCATTTACAGCAGGCAATTTTTGATCAATACTTTTGTTGTTGCATTGTAATGGTAGTTTATGCACAACTGATACATGCAGAGCAATTCTGATTGAAAGAAAGAAACCAGGACGTAAACTCACCAAGGTATTGAGGTCCCAATTCCCATACAGGAGTAATTCTGCCTTTATAGATATTGGGTCCAATCTAGAAATAGACAACTAGAGGTCTCCACAGATGTATGGACCTGCAACTAGCCATGTGACGCTTAAGGCATTATACAATTCAGATCACTTCAGTGGATGCCAGGGAACTTCATTGCATCATGGTAGCTCCACCAATTCTTCCTGTGGAAACTTCTTTAGACAAAAAAAAAAAAAAAACTAAAACCTAACAGAAAAAAACGACAAAAAAGGTACTCCACCAATATTGTGTTTCCATGTATTTTTGAACCTGAAACTAGCCACCTTATTCTAAAATCAAGCAAACTTTTAGCTTTCAAAAGGGTTTATTACATAATGTTAGATCTACCGATCCTTGTGAAAGCTTCTTTTGATATACATAGCCAAAAAACTTCTAAAAACAAAACAACAAACAAAATCGGAATAGCACAATGATTCAGTTGGTGGGTATATATTCATCAACAAGGTGTGGCACCATAAACATCACTCTCAGGAGAGTCACGTACTGGTGTGTAGTATATTATATCTTCTGGAGTAGGCAATCTGAAATGAACCTTCCGGTTGGTCTTTGCTGACACGTGGCTGGGAAGGGATTCATCAGGTAGATGGATTTGAGGAAGATAAGGAGGTCTAGCAGAATGGGCTTGATCAGGTAGATGGATTTGAGGAGGCTGAGGAGGTGGAACAGAACGGGCTCTCTGAGTTCGGGTGAAATGGAAATAAGGCGCATGTAGATCCTTCATTTTATTTATTTTAGAGAAAGAGCTCAGAAGCAACTTCGAAGACACCTTAACTTTAGCCATCTGTGATGCTAAAGGCATACACCCCAACTTCCGACCACTTGATCTCTTGACAGAAACAGGCTCATGATTTACATTCTGCTGATCTGGGTGTATTGTTGCTGATCTTTTCAACGCTGTATTTGGAGATTCCTTCGAAGCAGGAGCTGCCTCTGATGACCCGGTATTTTTGTGGGTATTACGGTTCTTTAGTAATTGCCTGATTGTGTACTTAGGAACAACAAAAAATTGCTTTCCCGGCATCAGTATGGAATCCGGACTTACCACAAGCCCTGGAACTTTGAAAACATCAGTTTTGGTTATGCAGTGCTTGGGATGCTGATCCATAATTTCTCTAACAGCTACTGGTCTGTCATAGGATTCAGTTTTGCCACCGGGGTAAATTAAAATCAATAATCCGCCATTATCAACAGTAGCCATCTTCAATGGGAAGCTTTTCTTTTTGTGGGTAACTTACCAAGAGCAAATTATTCATAACAAAGCAAAGGAAAGGAGAAAGGGAAAGTCTCTAGGTTCTGTTCCTTTATGTAGGATGTGATGGGGTAAGTAGCTTTCAATCCATCGTCTGTTTTATCCTTAGGGAATACCATCTGAACTACTATGAAGGTAAGATTGTAACTACCGAGAAATTGGAAATCTGTAAACACCCAGAAACCTCAATGAAGGTACCTTGATGAGTATTGGATAACATTGGATTTGGATGAGCTTTGTATGCAAGTTGTGCTTTGCTAATCCCGACCTTGGGAATTATTTATCTTACAGACCCTCATAGTTTTGTTTCCCACCTATGATCTCTATGTTCTTGGGATAAGGATATCATGGGTAGAGAAGCGTTTATAAGACATTTTCTCAAGTATATTAGAAAACATACTACAAATCATTGATTTTTCAGTCCAGCAAAACAACTGATAATAATAAAGAAAATACGTAAGCCATATTCCGTCGAGAATATTGATGCTATGAACTGCAATATTTTATGATTTTGATGCTGAAATGAACAATAGTCCAAAACAGCCTCCTAAAACGTTGGGTAGGTGGCTCCTAAATCATACCGCCTAGGATTTAGTATGTTTATCGTCGAGAGCGGCATAGTTTTCCATGCTTTCCAGAACTTTTATGGCTCTTGGCAGATGAGAATGTGTGACAATGCATCGAAAGCATCAAATTGTTAGATATAAAATACTATGCAAGAACATTATCTACAAAATACCGTTGATAATACAGAAGTTATTAGAAAAGAAAAACAAATAATTTTATTATTGAATTTTCTGGTGAAATTGGAATTTGCCAAGTCATTGGGCTTTTGTAATGGAGATTTCATTTAGTTGACAAACCAACATGTCATAAATAAAATGTTTGCAGATGGTCAGCGCTCCTCTCGCAATTTGTGATAGGGGACTAACTGTCTCCCTGTTGAGATCCATATCTCTACTGTTTGTATCGGGAATAAATCTTTTGACACAACGACAAACTTGGGACAACAATTGGTATTAGAGCATTGGATCACGGGTTTGAATCCCCTTAGATAACATTGAGGGGGAGATTGTTGGTAGGTGGTCAGCGCTCCCCTCGAGATTCATGACAAGGGACTAACTGCCTCTCATGTTATCCATATCTCTACTCTTCGTATCAGTCGTTGATAGATGAGGGGGAGATTGTTGGCAGATGGTAAGCGCTCCCCTCGAGAATCATGACAAGGGACTAATTGCCGTACTCCCCTTGGGATTCGTGACAAAGGACTAACCACCTTTTGTGTCATCCATATCTCTACTGTTTGTATCAGTCATTGATAAATGGATCTTTTGACACAATGACAAACATGGGCTAACATAAAAGAACAAATTTTTCTTAATATCCATATATTTATATTTTCTCTTAATTATCATTTATTTTTTGTTTTCAATATTTGTTGTATAATATTTGTGAATTTCTCTTTAATATAAAATTTTAAAGAAAAAATATTTCAAATCATATATAAATATAGAATATTATAATAAATATAAATATTTTGTTCTAATTATTATGCTCCAAATATAAAAATAACTAGCTAATTTCATTGATTTGAATGTAATTAATGAAAAAAAAAACTATTTATTTAATTGACATTGCAATAGTGAACATTTTACTACAATAATTTAATTAAACAATGAAAGTTGAGTTCGCTAGTGATCCTTATCTTTAATAACAAAGAAATACAATATCACATAAATGAACAAAACAAATTAAGAATTTTATAATTGTCTACAATAATTTTTGTCGAGGATGCCTAGTATGTGCATTTTACCTTAACCTTATCCTTGTTTTATTGTATTCGGTTTATTCTTTATTTTTTCAATGGTTGAGTACCATTTTAGAGATTTTTTTAAAACTTTTATTCCCTTGGTCAATGTTGCACGTGGACATTTTTAATTTGAAGTTTATGAGTATGATATACGAGCAAAAGTATTATAGCGTGTCATATAGAACTAATGAATTGCGATGTTTTCTATTTAAATTTAATTTATAAATTTTTTAATTTAGAAAAATATTTTATTTTTCAATTAGTTTTTGATGAACGATATTATATCAATGTAACTTTCATTATAAATAAAATTAGTGTGCAATTATTTTTTATTTGTAAAATATTTTAATTTATTATTAAAATATTAATAATTTATAATATAAGTTTAAGATCTATATTTTAGTAATATGTCTGTCTTAATGTATATATTGCTTTTTTAATTTTTTTATTGAATTAAGAATATTTATATGAAGTGTAATATATTTTTAAATATTTTTGATATTATTTATTAGATTTTTCTAATATTTTGAATCAAGGTCATTTTTTTTAATGAACCTACTTTAATAAAAAATAAAAAGATTAAAATATATAATATATTGTATTTTTGGAATGATAGAATTAAGGAATATTTCATTTGACTCTTAAAAGATGAGACAATTTTTTTGTTTACATTTTATTTGGAATAAAGGAGACTTTGTTAGGATCTCCACAAAGAAGGGTGTGATCCGTGATCTAAATTTATATGGGTCCAATTTAATTCCCATAAGTTTAGATCCAACTCCCCATATATTTTTCAAAAAATATGTTTTCAAGTTAAAAATTGTCTAAAAAATAAAACAAATTATTTTAAAGACAATTTAAAGACAATTTGTTGTCAAGTTAAAACAATGGTCTAAAGCAATACTGGGATGGGTGACCTGCCGAGAAGGCCCAGTGCTTCACCTCTGTGAGCATCACCCAGATGTAATGAGTGCTAAGTGGATCATTCATTATCATGAGAGGTGGGTTCTTGTGAACCACTACTCATGAACACATGAGTCAATGAGTTTGACTCGTATAACTACACGGTTGAATCCTGATAACAATATCATAACAATTTATTTTTCCAATATCTAATTTAAAATAAATAAAATATAAATAAAAAGTTATACTAATTTTTTTTAATACCCTCTCATAATACAATTACTATTTATAAATTAAAAATTAGGATTAATAGTTATATTATCATTTTCAATTTACATTTTATTTAAAAATATATATATATTTTTAAAGTGGTATATGCTTTTGATCCGAAGGTATGAACTAGTGAGATCACAAATAAAGAACCTCATCCCCAATATAAGTATTCAATAATAACATCCCAATGAAATATGAATCTTGATGATAAGAACAACAACACCACAACTTGACCATCACACTATATAACTATTGAAAATTTCTTAATATAACGTTATTATAATAAAAAATTAAAGATTTTTTATTACAATATATTTATTTATTTAACAATCTTATTATAAGACTAATCTCATTATTGATCATGATGAGTAGTAAAAAACAAAGCATCTTCTTTATATGAATATTAAAATATAAAAGAGATTGCTATAAATTTTATGGGTGCCTCAACAAGAGGGAGAATTAATCATATTTATGAAGCCATTGATATTAGGAAGGCTAGTCTTGACATCATTACTACTCGTCACCATTAAAATTAAAGCATAATAACTAGGAAAATAAGTTTATTAGTTTTTCCTATGGAAAGAATATTATGAGAAATATTTAATTTTTAATGTACGATTAATTGATAAGTTTTTATTAATGAGATTTTTTAAAATTAAATTTTATTTTATTTTTTAAATATATATATATATATATATATTTGAATTTTAAAACAATATAACTACCACAATCTATTAGCTTCAAACAGGAAAAGGAGCTCATCGAAGTTTTAAATATATATATATTTTAAAACAATATAACTACTACAATCTATTAGCTTCAAATAGGAAAAGGAGCTCATCGAAGGGTATTTCATGAGGAATCTAGGTTTCTATCAAGTGTATTTATTGAGGAATACATGTTTCTCCTTCTACCATTGCCCATGGATTCAATGATCTAACAACTTCATATACCATATATGAAATCAGTGTGAGATGATGGAGCACCAACAATCCATTTTATTGTAATTTTAGTATATATGATTTATTTTTATTTTTTAATAATTATTAAAATAATTAATATTGATATATTTTAATTAATTGAAATATATGTTATTATGAATTTTAAAGTATAAATATTTGTGGATATGAATTTTGAAGTATATTTAAATTATTTCTTTTGATAAATATTCCATTTACATGTTTATTTTTGTTTCTTGTCTATTGTATGTTTTTAGATAATTTAGTCATCTACTTTCCTAGATAGACAAAAAAAGATTAGTCCTTTTGAGTCAATTAGTGTTAGGATTTATGTAATCATAATTACGTTGACATTTAGAATGGTCCATAGCTATGCCAAGATATGCTAATTTATCATAGCATCACAAGATGGGGAAAAAGCTAGGGTCCTATTTCAAAATATTAGAATGTTGTAAGTTTCAAAGAGGACATTATTGGATATAATATTTCTTGAGGTATTGCTTGTTTTTTCATGATTAGTGACCATTTCTATTATATTACATTGAATTAAATCCACTAACACTAAATATGAATTCAACTAGATCGAAATTCTATGCATTTGTTTCATAACAATCTTATGTTTAGCTTGGAAGGATCCAAAACATTTTTAGGAGTCAATGATTTTTTCATGTTCTTGATAATAATATTTTAAAAAATGGCTTAGAATTTTGAAGTATACATTTGAATTTACATAACTCAAATATCCATGTATTTAATATCCACAAGATGACTCCTCAAACCAATAAATATGACCATTATGTAATCTTCTATACTAGTTTTTTTTTTTTTTGTAATATCCATGCCATTTTTAGAGCCTAATCCTTCCCTCAACATCTAACTTGCATGAAGTGGAGGAAGATTAGCATATTTTCCTACCTCAATTTAAAAATTCACCTAGTTCAACCTTTACTTATTGAATAATTAGTGTTCTCATGTAACCATATGTAGTAGCCATAATCTACATTTTCATTCACAAACCTTCCAAAATAAAAATCAAAAGTAAATGGCTATCCTCTAGGTATTGGATTCAACCAAGTAAAAAAAGGAAATATAAACAAAAATGAAAAAAAAATTAACATTCCTTCCAATATTGTGCTATGAACTTAACTAACACTAAAACTAAGATACACACAAAAATGTATTGTGAATTCTATATTGGATTTCAAGAAATGTGTATTTTTACAATATATTGAATTATGGAATCCATATTCCATTTCTATTGTATGAACCCTCCATGGACTATTGTGATTAAAAGAATGAAATCTACTTTCTAGAAGATTCGAACATGTCTAAAATGTTGGAGTTAAATGAATAATTGTTTTGTGTGCTCCATATTGATAAGCATTAATGTTAAGAAAATAAATGTATTAACTTATTAAATTTAGAATAATACTCATAAAATAATTTGATAAATTTATCATTGTTGAATTATGTTTTTTTCCTGATAAGAAAACCATAAATTAACTTTATGAAAATCTCAAAATAATTTGATAAATTTACCATTGTTGAACTAATTTTTTTCATTTTTCTGAATTCTATTTAATCATATTTTAATCATATTTTAAGTGGATTTATCCTTTTACATAGGATGAACCCTGGCCTCCTAGACGTAACGTATAATATAATGCAACCCATTACTGTGTGACATCCAGGCTTTGCTTCTTGACAGACCATGATTCTTCCTACACCTGTTAAGAGCTCGACACATACCGTTTAACCAGATATAAACTTGATGGCTGTCTTCTGCAAGACACCATCCATCAGAAGCAGAACCACTTATCTTGCTTAGTCCAAATCAATTGTGGCTTCGACTTAGACGGGGACAATGTTTGAGACTTCCCTCGAGGGGCCTGTGGTGCATGGACAGGAGATCATCCATTCAATTATATTGGATAGGATCCTTTGGTACGCGAGTCTTATGCTTTTCTTAAGAGTCCATAGCTTTGACCTCCCAAATGCGAGCCTTTAACTAGAGCTATCTTTTACATGCCCTCGGGTCTGCACTTCAAACTCTACTAAACCGATGATTGCGAAGCACTAGATAATAGATTCTGGCTTCACAGGAAGCTCTTGGACTAGAATCAATCTGTTGTGTCAGGAATCTTTATGTATTATGTTATATTGGGTGCAGATATATTATCTAATGTGCAAATCTTTGACAAAATCCTAGGAAAATGGTTACTACTATATAAATGTATATTGTATGCTTGATCCATTATCAAGTACTCTAGACTTTGTTATCACATGGGTAGTCTCTATGTGATGATATTTTTATTACATAAACCAAACTTGAGGTTGAATTGACACTTTGAAGTTTAGAGAGCATAAATAATCCTTCTTGATTAGAATTATAGGATGCATGAACTTTATTTTTATCATTAAATGATGGAAATGCATGTTTTTCTTTTGTATAGAATCACATTTTAAGAATCATAGTCATCATCTATGAGCAAAAAGTTTAGATGGATATATCACTCCTATCTTAAGCTTCATGTTACCAGTCATAAAAAATTATTTTCTTCAATTTTTTTAACAATCATCAAGTTAGTTGTCACGACACATCACCGAAGGCTTTGATGTGTATAAAATTGTCTACATCAATACCCTCCTACTATTTGAAGCTATTTTATGACTTAATGAGAAACCTTCATGATTGTTTTTTTCTTAAGTAGAATTCTTGAGCACATATTAACATCATTGAAAGTAATTTTTGGTCAACCAATTCTTCAAATCAGTTAGTATTTTAACCTCCTTACGTTGACTAAGAAACAAAATTTAATCACTTCAAGGACCAATCCTCTCATTTATATGCATTATTTGAATTTTGAGGTAATGTAAACTAAGGTGCATATTCTACTTGCATAGTCATCAATGCACATATTGATCTTAGATATCATAAAATCTACAAAATACCACATGTTTGGTGTTTTTTTGAGAGTGGGCATGGAAAGGGTGAGCATGATGGAGCAGGAACTTGCATCAAATGAGTTATCTAGAAGATCGTCTAGACAATGCACATGATGTTGTTGAATGGTGCAAGAAACACTTTGCATCAAATGTGGTCGGTACATCTTCAAGAACAAATCGAAACATTCCACATAGAGTGTTTTGGGAGATATCAGGTAGGTATAAATTACATTAAATAAAAACTTGAATTTATTTAAATTTAAAATATATATATATATACATATTTTTTCACATAAGTTTTTGTTGTACATATGTATCTAGGTGTGGATAGAAGATCAATGCATGGATGCAAGAGGGTAGAAAAAACAAGATCTTTGCATTGTGTTAGGAGTTCAGATAGTCACCATGGATGGATATTAGAAACAAGGGATTATTCTTGTTTTTGCACTGAGTGCATTGAGGGAAACTCTGATTATGCATGCAACAATAAAGAACTTGGATGTGTTGGTAAATGGGATACGGTGCCACTAGTTGTTTCAGAAACATATGATGAAAACGAGGAAGAAAGATTTGAAGACATTCATTTGATTTCAATTGATTATGACCATATTTCAAGATTGGTTAGAAAAGGTACATGTGTAAGTTTTCAATAATTTAAATATTATATATATCTAGTTAATGATCTTTAGAGACATTTCTAATTGTTTTAGATTTTTTTTTGTGTAAATTTAGTGTATAGGAGGTGTTTTCGCAGTCATAGCAGAGACTGGAAACATCAAAGGTGTTAGCTATTATTTATTGCATTGCACAGAAGAGAGGAATAAGCTAACACAACCTGAAACAAGTGATGGAATGTCATTTCCCACAGGTGAGTTTGAATTTAAAATTTTATATACATTGTATTCACATGTGCACATTACATTAATTATAAACATTAAATATATATTATACAAACCTTGAGCACGAAAATGTTGCAAATGTTCATATGTCTTACCTTAGGTTCTATTGTATTGCAAGGGACATATCTAAAACAAGTCAAAGTTGTTCAGCATGGGATTCATTTTGTTGACTATCAACCTAATAACAAGGTATATCAATATAGTCACTTAATAATTGCTACCGCTCTACATCTTCATGCAGTTCCACATGTGTGTGGCCGAAGAAAATGGAGACTAGATAGTGATGATCATCAAAAAATTCTACATGTTATTGAAGAGTGGGCTGAACTAGAATCTTGACTTAGATTATATCCATGGTTTTCAAGTTCACTTGTAACCCTATACATGTTCAAATGAGAACTTATAGTAACTTGTACAGAGTTGTAAATCATTTTGTGTAAATTACAATTATATGTACACATTTGTTCCATGGAAAATTCTTAAGTTCAAGATTCTTTGATAGCATCATCTCTCACTTTTTTTGGTTGCATGTAAACCCATATATATGCTTTCAATCCTTATTTGAAACGTAGTGAAGTTTTTAAAATTATTTTTCCTAAATTACAATTATATGTACATATTTTTTCCATGGAAAATTCTTAAGTTCAGGAATCTTTTGATAGCATCATCTCTCACTTTCTTTGGTTGCATGTAAACCCATATATATGCTTTCAATCCTTATTTGAAATGTAGTGAAGTTTTTTAAAATCATTTTGACTAAATTACAATTATATGCAACTTATATTTGTTTCATGGAATTCTTAAGTTCAAGAATCTTATATACACTTATATAGAAATTATATAATTTGTTCCATGGGAAATTATGTAAATTTTAAAATTAAGTATTATCTAATTATAAAATTATTGTACACATATATAAAACATAAATAAATTCAAATAAAAAAATAAACCCTAAACCTTAAACCCTTAACCCTACAACCCTAAACCCTTGTACCCCCTACCCTCTATCTTTCTCCCACTCCCCCCTCTCTCTCTTGAAAGTCTCTCCCTCCTA
>VDFB02000002.1:237005336-237086671 GCA_007258455.2 Sequoia sempervirens
TCAAGTCTCTCCCTCCTACCCCCATGCTCCCTTTCTCTCCCACTCCCTCCATATCTCTTTCTCAATTCACATTTGATATGGGCCTTCCATAAAATTTTCTAGCCATACTTACCATTTTCTCTAGCTGAAAAAATCCATGCAGGCTCATTAAAAAAAACATAAGAATAGTTAAAGAATACCCATAAGCACAAAGCTAATGAATTTTTAACTTCATTGCTCAGGTGATTTAAAGCATCATAATAAAATAACCTTCTGGGTCTCTAAGTCTTATACAATATATGATATGAAGCAATTTTATCATTGTGGGAAAATCACTGCACTATAAAGATTTCTAGAGAAAATAAAATCTAGGAGGTTAGTAGGCTTGTAAATACATTAGAATTAGAATAGGAATAGCTAAAAAAGGAGTGACTCATAATCCTTTTAACCAAAATTTACATTTTGAGAATACAAAAAATTGGAATATGCAGAGCATCAAATTAGTTAGGCTGTGCAAACATACCTCATCTTTCAAATGAATATTCTCAATACGCAATTGTTGCTCTTGAAGACTGACTTCTACAATAACAACAGGTGCTCTGCAGTTGGTGCATATGGGATTTCTCATGGCTTCTTTAATTGCCATGTTCTCCAAGCGAAGCTTCTCATTATCTTTCCTGAGGAGAGTGTTTTCATGACACTCGTGTTGAGCTTGAAAATCCAAGATTTGAAAAGCCATGATTAGAAAATAATAATAATAATATATATAGTTTTTAATTATATACTTTTAATATTATAATAATAGTTATATATTATAATAATAATATAAAAATTAAAATATATTGAAATAATAAATATATTATTTATTATAATTTAAAAAGAATATAATTTATATTTATATTAATATTAAATATTAATTTTTAATAGAGGGGGTTCGATCAAACATTTTTAGAATGTTCAACCGAACCCCATTTAAATATATATTTTTATTGTATGTTAAATGGGTTCTCGAGCACTAGTTCAGTTGAACCCCCATTCGACCGAACATTTAATTTTTCTTCGATCGAACCCACTTATTTTCACCCTCATCCTCTCAGGCACCAAAATTGCTCAAAATTTTGCACTTGAAAGCTTGATTTGAGAATCAAAATGGAGGAGATCTCAGAAACCCAACTAGTATCGGTTTCCCTCAAAATGAGCTATCCAACGAATATAATTTTAATATGTTTTGATTATATTATCTATTTGTTTTTTAAGTTTTATTAAATATAGGTTTTTCATCGAAAACAAAACTCTCTGTTCTGTACATGTGGAAAAATAGAAGATTATCAATTTTTTTTTGAAAAATAGGAGTGCACCAGGTATTAGAGTTCTTGATCCAACAATTTTTTTTTTTTGATACATACAGTAAAATTTATGTGTTATACGGTCGCGTTATGTCTGAATTGTAATTGATTTGACTTTGAAACTTTATTAAAGAAAAAAATCAATAAAAAACTATCTAATCAAGTGGAAGCACTAAATATCGGAGTTACAAATCTAATTTCGAAAGAATTAGAATTTTATCCTTCAAGGAAAAAAAGTTATGCATTATACAATGTGTGCCACTTTTTTAAAATGCTATTTTATGAAATAAACCAATTTTCATGGGAGATGGAAAAAAAAGTGCAATCTGATTCCAAAAATTTTGATTTTTTTTTTATAGAATCTACAGAAAAAATGTGACAAGACTCTAGTTTTTATCATCTTCAAATTCCTCATGGTTTAACTGCTATAGGTGCCTAAATGTGAATATTTAGTTAAAAAAATAGTGTCCAGTTTGGCCAAAAATTGTAAACCACTATTGTGGGATCACCCTCCTCCCAACACGACTGCTGATCCATTATGTACATATGAAGCATGTCCTCGAGAACTTAGTTGACCCTCTTGGTCTGGCCATCTGTTTGGGATGATAAGTAGAACTGAAGTTCAGCTAGGTTCCTAAGGAACATTGCAAAGATGTCCATAATGCAGAAGTGAACACTAGATCTCTATCATAAATAATCCTTTGTGGAATTTCATGCAGTCGAACAATGTCCTCCATGAATATTCTAGTTCTAGAGGAAGCAGTATAGGAAGATTTGATAGGAGAGCAGTGTGCCACCTTGGTCAACCTATCAACAATGGCCATGATAGTAGCGTTCCAACAAGAAGACATAGATAAACTAACAATAAATTCCACCGGTATGATGTCCCATTTCCATTCAGGGACAAGATGAGGTTGTAAAAGACCCGCAGGATGCTAGTGTTTTTCCTTAATTCTCTGACATTCCAGACATCTTGCCCCAAATTTTGCAATATCTCTCTTCATGCGAGCCCAAAAATATAGTGAATGAAGGTCTACATACATTTTCTTGACACCTGGATGAGTAGAATAGGGAGCCCGATGTGCCTCTGTCATGATTAGGGTCCGAAGACCCTTTGCAAGAGGTACATACATATGACCTAAATACCACAACATCCCATCAGATTCTTGAGAATAACCTACAAACTTTCCCTCCAGATCCCTACAAGACTTAATTTCTATCTTCACTTCCTAATACCAGTTGTCCATAGGAAGTGCTGGGAGGATCCAACTCCTCAAATCCATGCTAAGGGTTACTACAGATATCTCATGTCTCCATGGACTCAAAGCATCCACCACTATGATTTCCTTTCCCTGGATGTACTTAACCTCAAATTCATATTTGCAAAGAAACTCCATCCATCTCCTTTTCCTGGCATTCAGGTTTGGTTGCGTAAAGATATACTGCAAGCTATGATGATTGCTATGCAGCTCAAACTAATGCCCCAACAAAAAGTGCCTCCATCTCACAAGGGCATGAACAACAACGGCTAGCTCCAAATCATGTATAGGGTAATTCAACTCATGATCCTTGAGCTTGCGAGAATCAAATTCAATCACATGAACTTCTTGCATCAAAAAAACTCTCAAGCCTTCCAAGGAAGCATCAATACACACTACGAATTCCCTAGTAGGATCAGGAACTGCTAGGATCAGTGCACTAGTCAACTTTTCCTTAAGGGTTTGAAAAGCTAACTAGCATTGTTTTGACCAAATAAACTTAGGAAGCAAGCTTTTGAAAACATAAATAAGCAATTGTCTGAGCTCCTATCTTGGTCAATCCAAACTTCAAGAAGGATTTCATTATCTATTTTTATGCTTCTGAACATACCACGTTTGATGTACTATTGCAAGAAAATGAAGATAAAGTTCAAGCACCCATTGTCTTCATGAGCAAGCCATTAAAGAAACATGAACTTAATTACTCTCCCATCAAAAAACATGCATTTGTAGTGGTCAAAGTAGTCAAGCAGTTTCATTTCTATATCCTACATTCACACTCTATAGTCTATGTGCCAGATTCTGCTGTCAAGAGCATATTAACCCAATAAGAAATTGATTGCAATAGGAGGGGTAGCTATATATCAAGGGTGAATGAGTATGATTTAGACTTAAAACCTAAAAAATTAGTTAGAGGAAGGGGACTTTGTAATTTTATGGCAAAGAACTTGAATGAAGAAGAAGAAAGTGAATATTTACCATTGGTTTTGACTGTTAGTTTACAAGATGAGTGGTTCATTGATATTTCTTACTTCCTTACTTACAGAAAATGTCCAAAGAACCTCTCAAGTAAGAAGAAAAGGAATCTAACATTGAATTCAGCTAGGTATGTTATCTAGAGTGACACCCTGTAAAAACATGGCATAGATGGGACTTTCTTGAAATGTGTTGATAAAGCTCAACAAGAATGGTTGCTTAATATTTTCCACAATGAGACATGTGGAGGCCACTTCTCTTCCACTGTGACTACCTTCAAGATCATAATGCATTGATATTATTGGCCTAGGATGTTTAAGGATTCCTATCACTAGGTGGGTAAGTGCGAGAAATGCAAGTTGTTTGTGAGAAGGCCTCAACTAGCCGCTTTACCAATTAAGCCTATGGTTATCGATGGATGATTTCAACAATGGGGTCTTGATTTTATTGGTCCAATTAGCCACAGTCTAGTAGAGGTCATACTCATATTATCATAGCTACTGATTACTTCACCAAATGGGTGGAAGTGATTCCAGTCAAGAGAACTACTTCTAAAGTAGTCTATGACTTTATCAAAGAAAATATTTTGGTTAGGTATGGAGTTCCACATAAGCTAGTTACTGATAATGCTACTAGTTTTTCATCTAGTGAGTTTTCACTTTTATGCTATGATTATGGAATCTCTATCTCCCATTTGACTGACTATTATCCCTAGGGAAATGGTCAGACAAAGTCTAGTAACAAAAAATTGGTAAATATTATCAAGAAGTTGGTCAATGAAAATCAGAAAGACTGGCATAAAAATTTGTATGAAGCCCTTTGGGCAGATTGGATAACTCCAAAAAGGGATATTGGCATGACCCCCTTTGAGTTGGTGTATGGGGTGGAAAGTGCACTTCCTCTTTCTTTAGAATTTCGAGTTTGTAAATTGCAGACTGCTATAGAGGAAGTTGAATTCCATGATTCCTTGGAGAAGAGGATTTTGTACTTACTAAAACACAAGAACAATGAGAAGAGATGGTAGATAAGATAACTATACACTAGGAAAAGGTTAAGAATATTTTTGATAGGAGATCTAGATCGAGAAATTTCATGATTGGATACTTAGTTTTGTTGTGGGATAAGCATAGGTAACCTAAAGGTGCTCATAAGAAGTTTGATTCACTCTAGATTGGCCCCTTCAAAATCAATCAGAAGTTCGGGCCTAATACTTTTCAACTTGCATATCTTAACAAAACTCCCTTTCCCATCCCTTATAATGTGAAAGATCTAAAGCTCTATCAGCTATGACAGCCTTGCAACCTCTCTTTCTTTTGTACAGATTTAGATTAGGGTTTTAGATTTTGGTTTTGGTGCTCTTTTGGGTTGTTTCCTTGTTGCTAGAGAGTGCATTCTATTTTTATTGACTCCATTGCCCAATTGATAAAACACTGGTTTCCTCCCATTTTGGTCTAGGTTCATTACTTCATCCTTATCATTCTTTGTCCCCAGTTAGAGCCATTGTTGCTACTATTTTATTCCCCACCTCATTGAGCCACCTACTAACTTGAAAACATCTCATTTTAATGTGGGTAGTGCTTCATGTCATGTTATGAACCCAGGCAGTGTTTTCTTAAGTTCATCAAACCTCCCACTTTTCTGCTTGGACCCTTTTATCTCCTTCCTATGTTCAAAATGGGTGGTGTTTTGTATGACTTGTAAAACCTTGCTCCTGGCATGATGATTATTAGCTTGGATAGTATTTCATCATGACATTTGAACTTGGGCGCATATTTATAAGGTTCTTCAAACCTCTTTTGTTACCACCCATAGACTTTTTAATTTTTTTTTTGAAAGACAATTATGTGGGGAATAGTGAATGTGACAACTACCATGTGTCATAATGCAAATTAAGACATTAATGTCCAACTACTTCCATGGTTTTTTGTGAAGCCAAGCTTGATGAAATAAAAGGTTGGACAAGTATTCTTATGGCAACAATTTCTAAGGAAAACCTGGAGGAGACACAAAGTTCAAATTGCAAGGTTCGCCATTAAAGGTATTTTCAGTTTCCATTCATTGCAATCTATTTTTTGAGTTATTTACGCTTGCATTGAAGAAAGCATATATTGTCAAAAGCCACTGGTGCACATGGAAAGGGTTAAACACATGGGCTATGAGTATGTGTCTGGGTTAACATACGAAGGACCAAAAATTGGGGATACTTGGCTAGGGCTAGTTAATTTGGATGAATTGTAGAATAAATTTAATAAACCTAACCCTCCACCTATCATTGAAAGAGTAGTGGGTAGTGGGTTGATTGAAGCTGCCACATTTCTAATAGTTGTGCACTATCCTGAACTAGTGTTGGAATGTATCTAACACTATAATTCACAGACATGAGATGTTAGGACATAGGAAAATAGACTTGTTTTGAAATTCAAAGGTCTACCTTCATGTCCTATTTGAGAACTCTAGAAAGGGATGAATACTCACCAATGGACATGATAAGCTCTTAGGTTGAGTTCACTGCCAAGAAAGCGGTTTACAAAAATGTAATAGTGAAGAACTGGTCAGTCAAACCGAAGAAGGGTAAGTCTCAATTGCCCCACAACCTACACAAGAACCATTTTGTAGACGAGTTGGATGATATTGTAGTGTTGTTGCATAGGGTAAGGGGAAATGAAAATTCTCATAGCTTCGAAGAATGGATGTATTTCTTCATCCAAATCATATTGAGTAGGGAGAAATTCCTAGACTAGGCAAAGATTATTAGTGATTGTCTATATGAGTTGATGTCATTCTTCACCCTAAATAGATTTTTTTTTATGTCATCATATTTAATATATTCCCTTGCTAGCACTTGACCCTGGCCTAGATTAAGGCCAAGTGATTTGCCTCTAGAAAAAGTACCAATTTATGATTATTTTGAAAAACTCCAACTTCACAAGAGCTTCTTGCATTTCAGAAGAGTTGTTGAAACTTTTAACATGAGGATGGTCAGGGAATTGCAGGGGCATTCTACAATGAGGTTATCCCCGGAAGCAATGGAGTTTGTGGATTTTTATGGTAGCCATTTTATTCAATTCCAAAGATTTTCATATATAAGAGTAGCTGGATATGTTGGTTTCCCTATAAAATTACCCAAGTATCCTAAAGAAAAATGGGTGGTTATTAAGGTGAGTAGACAATTGGATGATGTTAATAGATTGTGCCAAGGTAGAAAAATATTAACAACTAGTTTTCCATTTGGTTTTGGTGCATATAGTTGCCAATCAATGTCTAATACTTTGAATATTGAGAAAGAGTTGTCCAGGTATAACATGCCCTTGTATGAGGAACACCTTTCTTTTGATTTGAAAGATTATATTAAGGACAAAATTTTGAAATTGAGCCCTACTTTCTATCACCAATCCAACCTTGAAGATTATTGGGTCGATTGCTTCAATGAATATGAGGTTAGGAGAAGAAGCTGGATGAGATTAATAATAGAACAAATCATCATTTATGATTTGAAATGGGATTTGCAAGGCATTGTTGAAGATGGACCCTATTTGACATGGTTGACCTAACATATAATAAATTAATAGAAAGTCATCCCATTCTTGCCATGGATTGGAATTTTAAAGAAAAAGAAACCATTGAAGCTAAAATTGTTGATGTTATGACCAGAACTTGAGAATGGGTGACTAAAAAGAAAACTAAGCAATCTCGCCCTTATACAAGATCCAAATATTCACAACCTGCTGAAGGTGCATCTCAAGCCTCTATTAGTAGGAAATCAACTGGTAATGTTCCTCAGACCTTATCATTAGGTGCTCAAGAAAATGGTGATGAAGACCCACTAGAAAAGAATGTGTATTCACAAACTTGTGGGGATGACATTTTTAGGGTATGTGCAGGATCATCATGGAAAAAATAGGCCCTTAAGTGGCGATGAAATTTTAAAAAATCAAAGTTAGGCAACTTGACATAAAAAGTTGAATAAGTTATCTATATTATTTCAAAAATATGTAAGAATAGAATCTGTAGCAAATTGAATGTAGTTTCTAAACTACTAGGTTTATTTTTAAAAATAATCTATTTCATGAAAATTTGAAATTTCAATGCAGTAGCACTTAAATGCTAGGGAAAAAAATAAGTAGGTGTCTGTTTGACCACCCTAACCACAATAAAATGATAAGATTTTATTTTATTTTATTTTAGATATAAGTAGAGGACTCTTGTCCTAATGTGATGCATTTTTTTTGTAATTTTTTTCCAAGTAAATTATTAATTATGAATTTTTTATTATAAATTTTAACAAATATAAAAACTCATATGTTTGACCACCTTAACTTGGTCAAAACTTCATAAAATTCAATTTTCTTTTTAATCCTATATGTGAAGCACAAAATGTGACACATGTTTTGGATTCAAAAAATGTGATACCATTTGAAAGCTATAGATTTTTTTCAATCAACCTATGAATCGAGACTTTAGTCTTAATTCAAATAGAAAATGTAAAATAATTATTTGTTAAATTCAAAGTAAAGCATAATTTATATCGGTGGAAAGATGAGAATCTCCTTTTAAAACCCTTTTCATTTCATCAATTTTGGGTAAAAGAAATATCAGCCACATACCTTACACATACCCATCATATCACCATTTTTTGGCCCGTCATGATCCTACACATACCCTTCAACCTACCTAATTTAGGGAAGGATAATGAAGGAGAGGACGAAGAGGAAGGATTAGAAAACTTGAATGTTGATTCTCCCCCCTCTCAAGATGAATCATCTGTCAGAGAGGTAAGCACCTCTCATGGGCTAGAAACAATTGCACCTATAGGAGATACCCCTCCATTCACTCGAATGTTGTTTGAGTCCCCAAGTTTTAAGGAAACTAAGATCGTGGTAACCTCGACCTAGTTGGAAGATTCATTGTCATGAGAAAGGAAAGCTATATAGCTTATCTTTCCCAAGCAAGACATGGTAGGTTAGTTGTTTTAGAAGACTTCAACTCCTAAATCTAAAAAGTTAAAGACCACTACTAGGCTTATAGATGACAAAAAATCAAGGACACTCTAGATGGAAATTGCACACCCTTCAGTGCAAAGAGATGTTTCTTAGGCAACAACAAGTGACTTTGAAGTGAATAGGGTAGAACTCGGTCCTCCTACCAGGGATGGGGATGTTTAGATTTTTCAAGTGTCAATAGCCAGGATGGTTGAGAGATCAAAGAAAGATAAGGAAAGAAAAGATGAATTGAAAGCCCAAGTTTGGGACTTGACCAATTGTCTAAAGTCTATTTTTGAGCTTGTCCCACAACCTCTTTCATAGGTAGATTCTTTTGTTGAATCTCTTATTGTAGTTGGAAAAGAAGCCCTAACTAAAATTAAAACCTATCTAAGTTTAAGCCAGGCTGTAGATGATTGTAATCCCTCATCAAGAAGGGAAGCCTTGTCATTACTAAATTTTTTAAACACTTCCAAGAGGTGAATGCTTTGAAAGCCACCTTAGGGGAGGAGGTCATTGCTATTGAAAAAGAAGAGAAATTATGGGTTAATTATCAAACTGAATTAAAGTTATTAATGAGCTTAGATATAGAAAGATTAGTTGCAGATCAAGTCATACCTAATGCTTCAGATACTTGCTACCTATCATGGACTAAAGGAGTAGAGTGGAAATTATAGTTTGTGAAACAAAGTTTACAAAAGCTTAAAGAGATCATCAATGAATGCACTACCATTTTAGATGAAGCACTAAGCACCTTAGTAGCTCTTGGTCTACTTCAAGATAAAGATGAAATAAGGGGTGATGTGGATGCTAGAAGTTTGGTAGCTAATTTTAAGAAAATAGTCAAAGAGACTCTTGACATAACCTCACTTAATGCTAAACACTTATTAAAACTAAGTGAATTACACTTGGTATTGTCTTAGGCAATGGATCTTATGAAGGTTTGGGAGCATCACATGAAAACAACTAAAGATATTAATTTGACATGGAAGGTAAGGATGAAAAATGTAACCGTTCCCTAGAATAAGGACCTAATGCACATCCTTAATGCTTTCTAGGCATGGCGGAAGAAACCTTTGGTGATCTTAGAAGCTAGAAACGAAGTGATGTTGTCGTAATGACCTAGCTCCTCTTTATTTCTTTTAAGTTTCTTTTGTTTAATTGGTTATGGACATGAAGAGGCGAGACTCATCTGCATATTTAAAAAATGTATCTATCTTCATTTGCTCTCTCCAAAAATTTACACAAGTTTACTCAATACTGTTGATGAATGAAATTACTATTTTTTCTATGTGCAATTTGGTGGAGTTAATTTGATTTCTTAAATCTTTGCATTTAAGAATATCTTATGCATGTCTTATCTTGGTATGAGAAATGCAGTTCTTATAATAAATTTCATTTCTCATATGGTATTGTACCATAGAAAAATGGCCCCTTACCATTTTCATGGTCTCTTAGGCCTTTCCTCTCGATCCTTGGTCTATTTTTCTCTTATTTAATGTTGCAATGTGGATTAAACATTCACATTAGGTCCTTAAAATTAAAATTATGGCATCTTGTGAAGGTGTTGTGAAGTGTTGTAAAACATTTCTACACTTTTCTAGACTCTTTTCATTACAATTTACCTAAAAATCACCTTTTCATCACTTATTAAGTCCTATTTTGAAGTGTCGTAAAGACTTGTAACAAGATTTCACACTTTTCAAGGCTAAATTTCACTATTTACAGCTTTCTTATGCTTTATTTGACCCCTTTATTCCCTTATAAGGCTTAATTAAGTGTGTTTTGAATGTAAACTTGACAAAAAACATTAAATTTGACTTAATTCTTGACACCCATATTCAAGTCCAAGGTGGGACCCATTTACAACGGGTGGCGAATGAGTCCCTCTTGGCTCAAAATTCAAAATATTTCAATTTTTATTTTCATTTTTTAATTCAAAATTACCTTATGTCGACCTATGATGAGGTATCATCAAGTTACTAAGGAACAAGTGTGTATAAATATGTGTTTTTCTCCTCATTTTACATCTCCTAACTCATTCAAGAAATCTCTTCATTTACTAAGCATTCAATTAGCATTTGAGCACTTTACATCATCTAATCAAGCATCAATCAAGCATTAAAGGGCAACTATTGATATATCTTCAGATTTTTTTCAACAAGGGTTTGGTAAGTTGATAGCATTTGCATGTTATTTTTTTATCATTCTCTTTTATTTCTTCATTTTATTAAGGGTTCGATTACAAAAGGGGGATTTGACCAAGCTAAATCCCTAAAACCTAACCCTTAACCATTTTCCCCTTTTGTATGTGTTGTTTATGTAGATTTATCAAGCATTGTTGAAAAGTGGATAAGAAGTCAACAAAGTGAACATTTTGTGGGACATTGTTGATATCTTGATGGAGCTCAATGGTCGAATGCTACGGGGCGTGGAGGCTAGGGTTCCTCCTGTACTGCGACTGGGTGAGAATGGCACACAGGGGCTCCACGCCGAATCTCCAAAACTGTGCTGTGGAGATCAAGCGACATGCGCGAGGGTTGTGGGCTATGCTCAAGCCTCCGGAAAAAATAATGATGGCGAGGGAAGCAAGGGGAAAGGGTGGAACACAAGGCTTGTTTCGACCGGATAGTGAACAGGGTTAGGTTGTGAGCGGGGTGAGAGTTCTGTAGATCCATGTTCCAGACTGATAGCAGGAGGAAGTCAGGCGGGGGGAGTGAAAAATCACCTGGAGTCTTGTCAATAGACGCCTGGGAACACAAATGCTGATGCAAAGGCAGAGAAACCGACGATTGTTTTGCAGGAAGAGCTTGAGGCGGAGGCCATGTACAATGTTGAAGTTTTCTCTCATTTGGGGCTAATAGGTCATTTCAAAGGTTTTTAGCCCCAGCTTTGTGATTTGCACATATGGATATGTGAGCATTGGGAACCTATTGTAGAAGGTTGCATCTAGATCTACCCAGTTGCAAAGGGTTTTTTCACTGTGGTGTTTGAGTCTATGGGTGATAGAAATAAAGTTTTGTGTGAATACTTCCGGAGTTGGGAGGAGAAGTATGCCCTATCCTTGAAGCCTTGGCATCTAGATTTTAACCCAGCCTCTGAGACTTTTGATAAAGTCCCTCTGTGGGTAAGACTCCCAAACCTGCCTCTGCATTTGTGGTTTGAGTCTTGCTTAGAAGCCATTGGAAATTATTTAGGGGATTTTTTGATGGTTGATGAAAGATCTTCTAATCTTCTACACTCCACCTGTGCGCGAATTTTGGTGGAGATGAATGTTTCAAACCTTCTTCCTGAAGAGGTCTCAATTAAAACTTCCAAAGGTTGCTGGGCCCAACCTCTGGACTATGAAGGGGTTCCATTTCATTGCAGGAGATGCTTCCATACTAGTCATATTGCTGCACAATGTGCAAAACCCAGATGGACTAAACTGGCTACTTGGTGGCAGGAAGCCTCATGAAGCCATTATGCAGTTGAAAAGTAGGGTGAAAAGTTAGAACAACAAGCGAAGGATATGTTTGAGGTAGTGGGTAAACCTGGTTTACACCAGAAGGGAAGGGACTTAGAGCCACTGAGGGAGACTGGCTCTACAGAGTCTCTTAGAGTGCAAGATGCTATTCTGGAAAACGGTCTTGAAGGGAAAGCAGCGGAAACTCAACAAGGAGCCAAAACGCCAGAATGTAGGGAGAAATTAGGCCTGGCGAAGTTGAAGGACAATGGGGTAAGCGGTGGGGGGGAGGGAAGGCAAAATGAGCAATCATTGGAGGATGAAACATGGATGCTTTCTATAGCGGCTGAGGATTGGAAGAGGGAGGAGATAGAAATGGTGCAAGATGGGTGTGTAGCAAAGGGAAAGGAATGGCAAAAGGAAGCTGCGAAGTTGGAGGATGGATGGTAAGTCGTCAAAGGAAGGAAAGACAAGAATTTGAAAAGGAAAAGCTTTGCTATGGTCTTGCGATCTCAGACCAAGGGAAGACCTAGTCATGGAGCAAAATTGTAGGTGTGCTAAAAGTCTCAGGGTAGAGTCTTTTGGTTGTTTTTATTAATCTGTGGTGTCTATTGTTCTGGTGTGGAGTCTTTCAGGGTTTTTTTCTCTCTGGTGTAAATCATGAATATTTGATGTATTATCCTTTTAAATTTAATAAAATAAACGCTTTTTACCGATCAAAAAAAAAAGAAGTCAACAAAGTGTTTCAAGTCAATCATAACATATTTTAAGCTTGGAGAAGACATTCTACCTATTTTCTATAGAATTAACTTCGTCAACCCGACAAGTAGACATCCTCAAATCTAGTGCTACAAAATTGGTCCTAGATTTCTTAGAATTTTGGGAGAGGACTAATTCACTATCAATGGTGAATGAGACCCACCTTAAGTCTAGAAATCCATATTTTATCAGTTTCTAGATCCTGACACTCAGAAACCAACTTTCAACATGACTAATTCACCATCAGTGGTGAATGAGGCCCACCGGTGATTTTCAATGATTCTTTTAAGCATTCAGAATACTCTAGATATTCATTATTAGACTTCTAAGTGCTATCTAATTAAGCCATCTTCTTTTATATTTTGCATTTGTTCATACTTTAGTTCATGTTTGCATATCACATTGTGTTTTCCAATA
Source organism: Sequoia sempervirens (assembly GCA_007258455.2). Taxonomy (NCBI): domain Eukaryota; kingdom Viridiplantae; phylum Streptophyta; class Pinopsida; order Cupressales; family Cupressaceae; genus Sequoia; species Sequoia sempervirens. The sequence goes on from VDFB02000002.1 coordinate 237,018,496, forward strand.
TTGCATTATTCTTAGGTTTTTACATTCATAATCTCTCAATTCCATAGTTTAATTTCACTTAGATCATTCCATTTAGTCTAAATAACATAATACATTGCATAATTTGAGTGAACCACCTAGACTTTTGAGTGGGGTTTATCTCTCTCCTTTTAGGTGAAACATTCCTAAGAGTGCAAGAGTAGCCTATAAGCCCTACCCAAAAATCTACGGTTTAGATGTAGAGCAGTTGTTCTATTTCTAATGATTAATTATTCTTTGTGCAAATACTTCTTATTCACTACATCATGCACCTAATATTCAATTTTTTTCTGATATTGGGTATACCTTTTCTACTTTTTGGTTCAAAGCATACATGATGTTTTGTGTTTTATTGTTCTTTAAATTCATTGAAAATTATGTGAGGGAACTTTACCTCAAAAAAATCAGAGAATATTCATCTTTTCTAAAGAGTAATATTTAGAGTTGGGTTAATTTTTTTGCACCTTTCGACTTTTAATTGTAGTTCTCAAGGTGCCCAATTTGTTAACCAACAAGAGCTAACAAGATAGTTGTGTGAATTTCATGAAATTTTTGTTGGACTCAGGGAACACTAAGAGGGGGCGTGAATCAGTGTTTAGCAAATTTGACTTTCAATTCAAATCTTAAATCATTTTCAGTGCGCGCATAAACAGAACTAAAGATGAAAACACATAAACAAGATGATCAAAACACTATAACACCAATATTTTACGTGGAAACCCTATTAGGGGAAAAACCATGGTGGCGATTAATCTATAATTTATGCTTTGTTAAAATTATGAACAAAAGGGAATGCACTTGCATTCAGGCACACTGCCTAGAGCTCACTGCTCAAAATAAGGAAGGCTCATTTCCTTACAAAATGTTTGTAATTACAACAAAAAGAACTAAGAAGATATCATCTAAAAATTCCTAGATCCAGTTCCAGTGAAGCACATAAAATAGATTATGAATCTTCTATCTGATCCTATAACTTGCTTTGCTCTACTTTTCTCTAATTCACAATAATCTTCTTCTGCTCAAGTAAAATTTACTCAACTGATCTTCTAATGTTCTCTCATACATTTTTTCTTCTCTTTTCGCACATTCACACCTTCTCACCACTTCATCCTCACACCAAAAATGAATTACCGATCTCATATATATATCCACTAGCAAATATTTTAATCACTTAAGTCGGCTTCAACAAAATATGAAATATTCTCCAACAGTCGGCTCAAATAAAAAGTTATATTTAATGTGCACCCATAAAGGTTAGCTAAGACATGTCTAGGACCCAAAACAATATTCTCAAACTTAGAAACAATTAAACAACTACTCCGTATACATCCATGACATGCTACATTCATTGAGCCGGCCATAATGAGAAATTAAATAGAAAATTATTCTATTGAATCGCCTGACTCATACACTGATTGCTACACCACCACAAAACTTACCAATAAGGTAACATACATGATTAAAAACCTTTCCTGGAGATCCACAACACAAAATAATGATCTAGTGAAGCATATAGATCGATTAACTAACTGGATATCTTGTTATTCATGCTTTTAGTTAGTAACACACTATCTTCTACATTTTTTGCTCATATAAGTAGATCATGTAGACATCGAAATCTAGTTTAAGCCTGTAACTTCAATATTCTTCATAATTCATATTTCCATGGTCATGATTAAATAATGTCAATTATTTAATTTTTCTCTAAAGTTCTTCATTTCTTTATTAATTAAATAAATCAATTTATTTAATTAATTTACCTTAACAAATTTATTCTTCTATTAATTAAATAATCTTAATTATTTAATTAATTCACTTTATCTTTATTCTGTCTTATTAATTAAATAAACACTTTTTATTTAATTATGTTACTAATTAACCTTATCCTTCTTGTCTTATTTCATTTCCCCTTTATCATATGTCAACTATAATTAAATAAATCCTTTATTTATTTAATTATTCATTTAAATCCCTTCATCACTTAATTAAATAAATTGTATTTATTTAATTATTCTTCAAATATCAAATCTTGAATTAAATGAATTAAATTATATTTTAACATATTCTTCTATGTTTAGATAATTGTGCAAATTATCTAAGTATTCACTCTTGCTCTACTCAAGATCTATTTAATTCAGTTAGTTAACTCTGGATTTAGTGTCTGAGTGGATTTCACAAGTAATCTCTTTGTCATATCATTCAATCATCTAGTTCTAACTCAATTGTGTGTACATGCATATTAATTAAATATCCCTATTTAATTAATTAAATCTTGTGCAGTCATTCGAACAGGATGTTGCTTTAATCCTATCTTTTTGAAGACCCTAGTTAAATCTTTGAAATAGATTGTTTGGTAGTGTAGCAAATATTTCATTTGGATTAAAATTAACAAGTATCCACTGTGTTTGGTGCGAAAGCACAATTATGTTATTACCATTTATGATTTAGTATATCGAAGTATCCTCTCCCCTTGCACATTCATGTGATCCTGGGTGTAAGAGAAACAATTACTAACTCTAGAACTTGGGCTTGTTCTGGTGGGAAAAAAGAACTCACCCTAGGACGACTCAGACCGGTAGTACCCTAAACCCGAGGGACTTCCAGCCAGTATATAAAAGTGGATTCTTAGGGAAAGCCTAAGAATCATGTGTATGGTTCCAACAAGATGGATTCGAAAGGGGACTCTCATCGCATGGATCATGCCCTATGAATGAAATGCTTATATTAAACACCTTTGTTTGTAGTGTCCAAAATCCTTCTATTTACTGGTGTAGTAGGTCGAACCTATGAAATTGCCTCATACTCTTATGGTTCATGTGTAGAGATGAAAGTATTCCATGGGATGTTCATGGGTACTATAGCTTGGTTGCCCCAAATGACGTTAATGAGTCATGGAGGTGAGACAGCGGGACCAAGCTACTAATCATCTACCTTGAATAAGCATAGCTAGGGAAACCCAAGTGAGAAATCAGTAAATACTGTCTTACACAGCCTAGGATGTGCTTGTTTGTTGTCAATTAAACATTCTTTGAGTCCAAAATCAAACTGAAAACACTTTGTCTTATGATTGTCTTTATTTTCTAGAACTTGATCACAAAAAATAGTGCCAGTTTTATATCTCCATTCACTGAAAACACACAACTATTAATAGAGTCACAATTGTTCACTAGAGAGTCACAATTGTTCTATTGAGTCACATTTGTTTAGCCTATAGTCACATTTGCTAGACTAGCTTATATTTGCTCTATAGAAAACTGCATTTGATTTACAAGACCACACTTGTGATATTCTGTGACTCATCTGACAAGGTGAGCTACAACTATAGTCTGGAATGACGCATTTGCCACTGTCGTAGAACTTTTACCAATGTACAGAGTTTAGGAAAATTGCATCTGTTATAGTTTGAGTCGCAATTGCCATTATGAGTCACATCTATGAGAAACTACACCGCATTTTTCTGACATAGATACTGAATTTTACCAAAAACTTGCAACTAATTACCAGAAATCCACAACTATGACACATAACCACATCTCTAAAATCCTACGACAAATTTTTATGATTATTAGAAAACCAGAATTTACAATCATAGTTCAATCGACACAACCATATTAGTCTTTGTTCTGTCTTTTCACAACAGTCCTTGGATAGAAACCTAAAACGATTTGCTCAATTTTTCATCCTTTAGGTATCATTTAGTCATTACTATAGTCATCTTAATTCCGAGTTTTCATCTTAGACTACATATTGCATTTAGATCAAACTTCTAGGAGGGTCACTTTTTACAAACTTTAGAATAGGCCCACTTTCTACACTCTAGAAAAATCATAGCATCAACAAAATTTGTCATTGAACCTAGTCTTGTCATTATATCCTTTGTCTTACAGAGAGTCCTCCTAGCTCATTAGTCTAGTTAGGAAACTCAACTTATCTTTGATCCTAGTCCTACATTGGTTCTTTGACATAACTAAATTGACACCTTGGTTAGACTTTAGGTAGTTGGTACCCTCGTCTCAGGTTTACAAAATTGATTACCTTAGAATATTTGCTTAGACTTTGCATCTTTTGATTTTGTCATTTTAGACTAGTGTCATCTTAGAACATTCCTTATTTTGCATTTAGAAAATCCCAAAAACATAGAATAGAGTCATACTATCCATAGACGTAGTTTTGCATTCCTCACATATTGAGCTTATCTTAAATGGTTGAAACTAGGTCTAGGAGAAAAGAGAGAAAAAATATCAAACTCAAATGATTTCATCAATACATTCTCATCGAGACCTTACAAATTTTTTTTGGAAAAATTCACTACTAGAGACACTCAAGGACACATTAGATTGGAAGACATAGATGCTGCTCCACAAGACCTTGAGTTTGCCTCTTTTGTAGATGAGTATCTAGCAAATGATCACCAATGCTACTTAGCCAAATTGTTAGCTGAAGGTGCTACCTTACCCACAGGATTTGATATTAGTACCTTACAACCTCAACCTACACAAGGGACAATTGCAATGATTGCTAGTACCTTTATACCTCAGGTCAATACAACCATACCATCTGGCATACCTAAACAGAGTACAACAGTCCATACATCCCCCTTCGGTACATCTAGCATGAAATCAAAATTTAATTTCACTATAGGGGCATCATTTTCCACTCCCTTTGGTCCTCTTGTTGGGAATAAAAGGTCTAAAACATTAGTTTCTACACTAAATGTCAGTGTCATTAGTACTATACCGCAATCAATAGCCATACATAGTCTTCATGTCACTAGTACTATACTGCAGACTAAACATATAGTAGGGATTTCCTCTTTTCAATATGGCAATCAAAATCCATTCTCCTAGGTTGGTAGTCAAAATCCATTGTATCAGATTGGCAGTTAGAATCCATTCACACATATTCTAAATTAGAATCCATTCTCCTAGATTGATAGTCAAAATCCACTCACACATATTTTGAATTAGAACACATTCACCAACATTCCAAATCCAAATCCATATCAAAAACCATCATTTAATCAAAACCCATCACAAAACCTTGGATTTCAGAATACTTACATAGATCCAAGTAATCCACCCAACACATCATTAACCCAGGTTGATGTCTTGCAAACAAAAATTCAGGCACTACAAACAAAAATCGATAACATGGCGGCGTCAACTAAGAAATTATTTTCAACAAAGGACATATGCCCATTTCCCTTTGATAAATCATTGTACATGACACCTTTCCCTCATGGGTATATCATACCGAATCTCCTTAAGTACAATGGAAAACAAAATCCAATAGAACATATAAGGGAATTTTCTACCATGTGCATAGATGTCACTTATGACACCACATATCTTATGAGACTATTTCCAAGAAGTCTTGTAGGAATTGCACTTGAGTGGTTTTCAAGTCTAGACTATGGCATCAAATCATGGGGAGAACTGGTTGAGAAATTTTTTGAACAATTCTCCTTCAACATAGACCACGAGATAAATATAGAAACCTTGTGTCACACAACACAAGACAAAGGAGAATCTTTCATTGCTTTTTTCTAGAGATGGAGGACTATAGCAAGGCGATATCCTATAGAGATACCTGAAAAGCAAAAATTCACTATGTTCCAGGAAAACCTTCATGCAAAACTAAGGAGTAACTTAAGGGTACATTGTTGCACATATTTTTCTGAACTAGTGGAAAAAGGGGTTATAATAGAAAAGGATCTCATTGAAAAAGGAGAACTTAAGACACTGACATCCAATAGAAATCTGATAGTGCAAAATTCCCCCAATGATAGAAATAGATTTTGGTCTCAGAATAAAAATGTCACCAATAATGGGGCAGTTGATGCTAAAACTATACAAGCAGTACCAATCATCACATTATGAGGACCTAACCCTTCAAACAACATGCTTAATGTTGTCAATCAACCTCCCAACATGGTCCAAAATACTCAACGTCCACCACAATAGAGGAGGTTTCAAAAAAGTGAGTTCACTCCCTCAGGGGAACCCATCGAGTCTATATTTAAACAACTATTACAACATAATCTTATACAATGTCAAGAGCCAAGACAATATGATCCAGGACAATTTAAACCAATTTGGTGGGACAACAATGCCTTTTGTGATTATCATAGAACTAAGGGACATAACCTACAAATTTTTTTCCAACTAAAAAATATCATACATGATCTTGTCAAAAAAAGAATTATTGAAGTTAGTGGATAGAAACAAAAGTCATCAAACACCATGATAAATCATATTGAGAATACTACTAGACAGGTTTCTGTCTCTACTGATGGTGCTTTGTTTCCCACCTCTGATTGCTCTTCGGTTATTTCCACACCTATTCAGGTGAACTCTGATGTTACCTCCCGGGTTGCGGATTTTCATCCTCAAGAAATTAATGGGCTGGCTTGGTAGGCTAAGGCAGCACAAGTTGAAGAAGGCTGGACTACTGTTACTGGAAAAAAATCTAAACCCTCTGGGCCTTCTTTTGATATGACTCTTCGCTCCAACAAACGAAACTCTAATTGTAAAACTTAATGGTGTTTGTTTGTGAGCTGGTTTTTTTGTTGACTGCAGGCTGTCTTTTCTGCAGTCTGGTTTTTTTGGCTTGTTTAAGTTGTTTGGCTTTTGGTTGTAATGGGTTTCGGATCCCATCAAAATCTGTTTTCCCCAATTTCAAAAACAAAAGTAATCAAACACCGATCACCAAATTTTTTCTGATCCACTACATGGCCATGGGAAAGGAAATTTCCCTAGTTTGAGTAACAAGACCAATATGTCAGCCAACTATGCAAATATCAAGCATGATTATAATAGTGGCAAAACCATTAATCACCTTCATGCCACCGATGAGAATATTAATACCATTACCATAAATATAACTCCTAAGTGTGTTGTCAACACTCATCGTACTAAGATCACTATCCAAGGTTCTCCATCATAGTAAACACCATAGCCTTCCAAATCATAATATAACCTACTTGACTAGTTGGGGAAGACCCCAACACAAATCTCAATTTTGTAACTGTTGCGTATCTCCCCTGAGCATCAATCCATTTTAGATAAAGCTTTACAAAGCACCACTATCCCTAATGATCTTGATGTCAATCATTTCCAGGAAATGGTAGGCTACTTGACCAATAATCATCATGCCACTTTCTCTGAATAAGACTACGCAATTGAAAAGACAAATCATAACAACCCTTTACATCTTGAAGTCCTTGTTGATGACACCAAAGTTAGACGAGTTTTGGTAGATGGAGGATCGGGGTTAAATCTATGCACTTTAAAACTAATTAAGGCATTAGGTTTCTCATAAGCATGTGTGGACACAACCAAAAGTATTATCATTAAAGCTTATGATCATGAGAAATGAAAATCAAAGGGGGTGGTAACACTTCCTATTAGAATTGGTCCTATGGTAATGGACACAAAATTCTATGTCTTGGATCTTCCATACAACCTTCTACTAGGAAGACCATGGATTCATGCCATGAAGGCGGTCCCTTCCACATATCATCAATATCTCAAATCCCCTTACAATGGCACTGAAATAACTATAGATGGAGACATCAATCCATTCCAATATTGCACCAATCTAAAAGAGATACCCCAATGCCAAGTGCCAATAAACCAAGAGGCTTCATTGTCCAATTCATCTCACTATGTCGATCCATCTACTCTCACTAGAACATCCATTTCACCTTCATTTCCTACCACTCCTAGGGTTGAGATCCAAGACAAGGGTTGTGGACAATATTACATGAATATATCTTATTGTGTTAGCCATTTGATCCCTCCTAAGTCATATGGTTTACCTAAACTAGATAGGAGACAATCTAGGGTCACTATAGACATTCCTCCCACAACAACTTTCACTAAATGGGGACAATTAAGCAAAGAAGCCATAAATACAAAAGATGTCACCTCCTGGCTATATAGGGAAGATAATGAAAAACCTCTCTCACTTGCTCACATTTCTACATATCTATATGGAAAAGGTTTCACAATCATGCAGAGGAAGGGATGTAATGAACAAAGTGTTTAGGCTCAAATTAAGATGGGAGGATTGAACCAATCTTTGTTTCTTAATGGCCAAAAGGCTTAGGGATTGGGTTTCAACCAATTCATATTAGTTTTCTTAGTACCACATCACCCTTAATTGAGGAAGTAAGTGCTTTAGAAGATATTGAGACATCTCACAAACCATCTGACCAACACTACTGTGACTCCCTCGACTCAAAAAAATATGAGTGGGATTCCCTATCCTCCACCTCTTCCATGGACCTTGACAAGCTATTTGGAGAACTTGACTTAATGTTGAGATCCTCACCAGATCCATTGAATTCCAATCCACCAAAGAATATGACAAAAGAGGAATGGTTTAAAAATTACTATTGGGAATCTCTTGATCCTATCTCTTGGCAACCTGATACATCTATTTCAAATAACCAAACCTTGGCATTATCTCAATCCACTTATATCTAAACCAAAGAGAAAAAAGTAATTAGTACAAGACTTTTGTGACCATATGAAGAACTCAGTCCTTACCTTGACTTCGTTAAACTTTGATAACTCTAACAATGACATGCCCTTATTTTATCCCCAACTCATTGATTGGGACCAACAAGACACACCCATCTTAGACATTTTTGAGAATGAAAAAGCAATTGCTGAGTTCCTAGGATTATGAGAAGGCATACCTAGTGATGATCACAAGGCTGGTTTTACCATTGACTTGGACAATAAAGCATGTTTTGGGGAATCTGTTCAACCCTCTAGTTGCAAAAACAAGACAAATAATAAAAAAGATAAAAAGGACAAGTCTCTAGGTGAAAACTGAAAGGTGCCTCTAGACAATGAAAAAGTAAAAATAAAGGATGCATCTGAAGGTGAAAACCTCTCTAAGGCACCTAAGGATTGAGGTTTGAACATTCTCATTGCTGCATAGGAAAAGTCACCCATGCTCATTGAAGAATTAGTAGAAGTCAACATAGGCACATAAGAGAATCCTCAACTGGTTTATTTGGAAGTGTTATTGACAACAGAAGAGCAGCTAGAATTCCACAAATTCTTTATATAAAGATAGATAAATTTTTCTTGGTCATATGCAGACATGCCTGGGTTGGATCCTGAACTAGTTCTACATCACTTGCCCCTTACAACCAAGTGTAAAACTAGTGAAACAAAAATTGAGGAAAATGTACCCATAGATTGCTCTACTAGTCAAGGCAGAACTCAAGAAACTATTAGATGTTGGTTTCTATGCAGATTGGATTTCCAATCTTGTCCCAGTCACTAAACTAGTAGGGGGCATCTGCATCTACATAGATTTTAGAGATATCAACAAAGCTTTCCCTAAGGATGACTTCCCTTTGCCTAACATAGACATGATAGTGGACATGACAGTAGGGTATGAGATGTTGTCCCTTATGGATGAATTTTCAAGGTATAATTAGATTAGAATTGCAACTAAAGACCAACCTAAGATAGCTTTCACATGTCTTTGGGGAACGGATTGTTGGAATATTATGCCCTTCAGACTCAAGAATAATGGAGCACCCTATCAACGTGCCATGACCACCATTTTTCACAATCTAATAACACTCTTATGGAGGATTATGTTGATGACCTAATAGTTAAATCCAAGACAAGGGAAAAACATTTACAGGTTTTAGAAAAGATATTTCAAAGGCTAGAGAAGTATAAAGTGAGACTCAATCCCAAGAAATATGTGTTTGGAGTAAAATCCAAAATTTTTTTAGGGTATATCATTTCCAGACGAGACATTGCAGTGGATCCATCCAAGGTAAAAGTAATCATGGACATGCCTCCACCAACTAATCTCAGTCAGCTAAGGACATTACAAGGGAGACTTCAATCCATCAGAAGATTTATAGTGCAGTTAGTAGATAAGACACATCCTTTTCAACATTTACTTAAGAAAGGGGTACCCTTTGCATGGATAGTTAGGTATGAAGAGGATTTTCAACTAATCAAAGAATATCTACTCACACCACCAGTCTTAATGCCACTTGTTGAAGGATGACCACTAATTCTTTATATTTCATTAATCCATTCATCACTCGGAGCATTACTTGCACATAATGATGATGAAGGTCATGAAAGGACAGCATACTATATCAGTCAAACTTTGGTAATTTATAAGCTCAACTATAGTACCATTGAACTTGCCTGTCTTGCTATAGTATTTTCTACTCAAAAACTAAGGCACTATATGCTAAACCATCAAACAATAATGATTGCCAAAATAGATCCTTTGAAATATCTTCTAAGCAAAGCAACATTAACAGGATGGCTAGCCAAATGGGTTATGATACTTAGTGAGTATGATATCTAGTATGTAGAGAGAAAGGATATTAAAGGACAAGTCATCACTGATCAGTTAGCCAATGTACCAATACAAGTAGATCACCCATTAGTGGTCGACTTCCCTGATAAGTTTATATTCACAATTGACACAAACACAACATGGAAACTATACTTTAATGGTTCACATACAAATCATGGCTCAGGGGATGGTATACTATTTATCACAGCACAAGGTGATTCCATCCCTAAGTCATTTAGGATTGCATTCCCATGTACTAACAACATAGCAAAGTATAAGGCTCTAGTGATAGGGTTATGCATGGTATACTAGTAATTAGACAAGTAAATGACGATTATGAGACTAAGGATGAGAAGCTTGCTCCATATAAACACATGGCCAATAGCTTCAAGGAGTACTTTGACAAGGTAGAATTTCATTAGATACCTCATGTTCTAAACAGGGCAACAAACACTATGGCTACTATTGCATCACTTCTAGACATTCCCAATAATGTGCCTAAGTTTGTGTTTTTGGTATAATAGATTTTGGTCCCAGCCTATGATATCCTAGATTCTGAGATGGTATGTGACATTGTTGGTCCTAATTCCCCATGGTACAAAGAAATATATGAAGTCTACCTTCATGCCAAAATAATTCCCCCTGGCCTATCAAATAACCAATGTAGGACATTCCTTTGCAAGTTAGCCAAATACACCATCATCAGAGACACCCTATATAGACGTGCCTTAGATAATACCCTACTGAGATGTCTTGATTCCAATGAAGCATAAGAAACCTTTCGTGGGGTGTATGAGGGTATACGTGGCTCCCATTCTAGTGGTCCTACCTTAGCTAAAAATATTATGAGACTAGGTTATTATTGGCATACTATGGAAAAGGACTCATGTCTTTGTAAACAAATGTTGCTAATTCCAAGTTCATGGAGACTTGATACATGCACCAACATAGGAGCTCTATCCTATAACGTCACCATGGCCCTTCACCTAATGGGGACTTGACCTCATAGGTAAGATCCATCCCACATCATCTAATGGCCACAAGTTCATCATCACTGCCATTGACTACTTTACAAAGTGGATTGAGGCTATTCCTATGAAATACATTACCGACACACCAATCTCTAAGTTTATCCTGAAGTATATCATTTGTCGGTATGGTGTTCCTCAATCCATAATCATGGATAATGGCCACCCATTTAAGAATCAAGAAGTCTACCATCTTTGTGATGAATTTCATATTCAACATCACTTTTCCACTCCATAATACCCACAAGGTAATGGCCAAGCAGAGGAATATAAAAAAACTATCATTAGAATCCTCAAAAATATTGTCAATGATGTTGGTTGTGATTGGAATTTATAGCTTAATCCTGCCTTATGGGATTATCAAACAAGTATTTGTACTCCCACTGGCACCACTCCCTATTCACTAGTATTTGGTTCTGAAGCCATTCTTCCTATTGAGATTGAGATTCCTTCCCTTAGGGTATCCTTGAAAGGGTGCATTGATGATGAAGAGTACCGGATATCAAGACTACATGAGCTATAATTCCTATATGAGTGAAGACAGAAGGCACTAGACCATCTTCAAACATATCAGAATTTCCTTTTTCATAGCTATAATAGGAAGGTCTTGAACATAAACTTTGACATGGGTGACTTGGTTTTAATGGAGAACCCAAAGAATCAAGTAGAAAGAGAGAAACTAGGAAAGTTTGAACCAAATTGGTTAGGACCTTATATTATTATAGAAGCCTTTAGATCAGGAGCCTATCAACTCTCTACTCTAGAAGGGGAACCATTGCCCTCACCAATCGATAGTATTCATCTTAAGAAGTTCTACACATAGCTTCTGAAAACCTTGCCTTAATTAACAAAAATAAAAATAAAAATAAAAAATAAAAAATTGTTACCAAGGTGAAAACCTAGAAAATAGGTGTCTTGGCAACATAAAAAAATTAAGAAAATCTAGAAAATAGTAAAGAGAAATAGTTCAACCAATAGTGAAAACCACTTAGGTGGTGCTTTGGATAAGTAACATGGTGAAAACTTGGCAAACAGGCACCATGTGTAGTTGACTTTGCTCCTTTGTCTACTATCATTCTAATCTAACATCCTTGTACATAGTCCACATCCTTGTGCATAGTCCTTATCCCTATACATAGTCCACATCCTTGTACATACACCCTTTCCTTGTACATACTACCTATCCCTGTACATATCACTTATCTTTCTTATCCATTGCTTGTACATATGATTCGTAATAAGTGGAAGTCTTTCCCATAACCTAGAACGATTGATATCAAGTGCATTTCATATCCCCCATTTTATCCTATTCATAATCAATGGGCCTTATATTTGACTGGAGGAAAATGCTTGATGTGTGTCATATTGGTTCTTACATTGGCTGTGTTGAAGATGTAAAACCATAGAAAAATCCAAAAAAAACACAAAATGTCCTAAGAAAATACAAAAACATCAGAAAACTTTAAAAAGACAAAACAATCAAAACATGTCGAAAATCCAAAAAATAGAGTCAAAGTTAGTCACACTTGTTAGTCTTTTTTGTTTGTTGAACTACGTTGCCTCTGCGACTAGACATAGGCAAGGCCATATGACGATGTGCCCCTAAGGCATTAGGTTAGTCTATATAAAATCATGACTCAATCCATATGTCTATATGACAAGGTCACTGGTCATTTCAAACTATGAGGTCTCTACTTGTATAATGTAGGCAAGGCCATCAAGCGATGAGCCCTCGAGGCAACACTAGGTTAGTCCATTAACGTTCATCACATTCACTATCACACACATCTTCTAGTTGTTGTCAGTCTTGTCAGTCAATGTCTAGTTGAACTACGAGCTCTATGCATGTATAACGCAGGCAAGGCCATCAATCAATGAGCCCCCAAGGCCACACTAGGTTAGTACTTTAGGGTTCGTCATCACACACAGTCAATTGTCAGCACATCATATCAAGTCATGCATCAATCTGATAAAAAATTCAGCAATTCCTCTAAGTCAAATCAAAGAAATTTCCAAATCAACAACCAAAATGGATCAACTTATGTCTGCTATAGGACGTGTCCTTCCTAGAAACAAACATCATTAAAACAATCAACCAGTGCCTTATTCAGGATGATTCCTTCCTGAATACTGATATCAACAAAACAATCTATGTCTTATACAGGATGAGTCCTTCTTGCATATTGATATTTTCATACAATCAACATAGTCTTACACAGGTTAGCACATCAACGACATCAGACTCAACGTCTTATATGATACATGTATTTCTAAAACTAGGCTTTATCATGCCTTATACAGATAGTCATAACATCAAAACTAGACTCAAAGTCTTATCTGATTTGTGTCTCCCCTAAAGCTAGGCTCTATCAATAAATCCTTTTATCAATCAAAACAATCAAACAAGTAGATCAAGTTTTGGAAAATATTTTACTAGCTTTTTGACTTTATGGCTTATTTATCTTATCATTTCATTTGAATTTTTGATGGGAATTATGTTACTAGCTTTCTCAAGGATGTCCCATGAAGGATTCAGAGAATGAACAATGTATCACGATTCTAATTTCTTTGATTGTTGTATGTTGAATATCTTTTATTTTATGATTGGAATCCTGTTACTAGCAGTCTCAAGGATGTCCCATGAAGAATTAAGAGAAGCAACGATGTATCAAAATTCTATTTTCTTTGACTGTTGCCTGTCAACTGTCTTTTAAAATTTGATTTTGAGTCATGTTACTAGTTTCCTCAAGGATGTCCCAAGAAGGATTTAGTGGATCAATGACATCTCATGACCCGTCTTTTATTTTGTTTGTTTTCTATGGTTTGTCTTGACAAAAGGATTGGGGAAATTGTGCCCTTAGTATGAGTTATGACAATCCTTGTATGTGACTATCTATTGTTAGCAAGTGGATGAACTTGCACACCTTGATCTATGTCATATCATGGTGTTTTTCTCTATTTGTATTAATCCTACCCAATTATGATAAAGTGCAATGCCTTTAGTGATATAGAGAAGCATCAAAGATTTCTAATACTAACATCCATCTCATTTCTTTTATTATTTCTTAATATTTCTTTTCGCACTAATAGTTCTTCTTTCTTACATTATGGCAACGTCCTATGACACACAAACATATAAATCATCCTGCATATACATTCATGTTAGAAACATCATTTCAAAATCATACATCATCAATCATACATACATCTTGCATTTGAAATATACAAACATAGGCATTTGTTATCATCACATCATGGAATAATAGGCATCTATCATCTAGCTTACATATCATAAGCATTACATGTACATAAAAAATGTAAATACATGCATCACATTACAAATGTATAACATCACATGTAAAAAGCATTGTACAAGTAACATCATATCACATCTCATAATTATAAATTACATACATAACATCCATCGACATCATAGATATCAATACATACATCATCACATAGAATCAACATCACATCATAGGCTACATAAACACATCATAAAGTAGATATGATCATCCATCACATAGGCATCTCATATAGATATAACATGTATAAATAATAGACTGCATAAATCAATAAATAGAACTACATATCATAAGAATCACGGCCAAAATCATATATATATATCACTCAACAATGTCACATCACAATTTCATAAATGTATCAATAAATATGGAAGCTCGTAGGCTATAAGATCATAATACAATGTCTTAGTTCATATCAAGAAATGTCCCTATTTGAAACTACCACTACTATCATGACTAGAGTGTGTGAATGAGTGATGTTGGGATCCTGATGACTTGTGACTTGAATGTGGCCTATCATATGGACCAGCTCTGCATGGCTACTCAACAACCTCTATGCTAATTGTCTTGGTGTGGGTCCTAGTTTGGGATCTATCACTTCATTCCTATGAAAAACTCGGAGCCCATCTGTCTAGAGGGACTATTGTCTCATACAAATATCTGTAGTACATAGCCCTCTCAAACGATTTGCCTAGCTCTCGAGCAAATGCCTCCACTGGCCCACTACAAAGAGCTCTAATCTTTGTAAACCTCTACTTGGTCTCCTATCTCTGAGCTATGGCCTGATCCCTATCCATGAAGACTCTATCCCTCTCCATCTATAATACATCTCACTTAGACATTAAGACTCTCATATGCTTCTCCAAAGATGCAATTGAGGCATGAAGTGTAGTAGTGTCAGGATCAACTACCCCTGTTTCATCCTATCCCACCCTCTCCACACCATCATCCTCATCCTCTAACTCCTCCAAAATACTATCTTAGACCTCCCGCTCCTGATCATCCCCCTCCTCTTCATCATCCTGATAGGCACTAAGTAAGCCAAGGGCATCAATATTTTCCTCCTCTCTCACTACCTCCTCCTCTGCATGATCCTCTAGAATGGCCTCCTCTGCGACATGCTCCTCATCTCTGCCAATCTCAACATGCACTTCCTCCTCACCTCTGTCAATATCTAGCATGTGCACATCCTCATGGATAGGTGATAAGGGTGGCCCTTGTCCCCTTTATCCATGCCTCCCTCTCCCACCACCTCGCCAACCACCTCCACCACCATCTCCATCATCACCACGACCACCTCTACCTCTCTGACCTTTGCCTCTACCATGCTTGTCATGCAGTCCTATCCCTCACCACTTTGTCATTGTAGCCTAATTTGGGTCTATAAGGGGAATCGGCCTGTGCATGGCCCACCATTGATTGTAGGCCTCGATGGTACCTAGATCTACCAAACCATCTCTCCATCCCCACTGAACTGCCTGTAATGCATCAATACCTACCTCAATAGTGGCTACTAGAATCTTTGTACCCCACAAGGGGATCTCTCACAAGGACCTCACAAACTTTGCCCATCCTCTAGGCTCATCTTGCACCTCTTTGAACTGTCACAACACACAATCTGACAAATGTTTCTCTATAATATGAACATGTGAAATAGCCCAATTAGATATTGTGTCTGACGACAATATGGAAAATGATCATCCTCATCTAACCACTTTGGACATCCCAAGTATGGTCTCCATGTAAAATGTACCATGGTATCAATGGCATGTCTGAAGTACCCTGTATCTCCCATATAGTGTTGAGTATTAGCCCTCGCATAATGGAAGGCATATGGTGCTCCATGTTGAACATCAACTGTGACTGGTAGATGAAAGATGGCAATGTGTTCCCATGCCCATACCATCAAGAGCGTGGTACCACAACTCATAGACTATGCCTCTCGATAGGCTATATCATGTAAATGAAGATATGACATGTTGAGAAGATAGGGACTGCAAGCATACACCTCATGCTGCTCTAGCATACCAACTAGCATCTCTCCCCATCCCATAGGAAATCCATGACCTCGACAGTCAGGAAGGACTATACCACCTATCAATGTACACAATAGATAGTATAACTACCTATATCTATGTGCTAGTACATGCCACCTAATCTCATAGTGGTCAATGCCTAACTATCTGATATCAACATGAGGGTAATATCTGCACATCTCAACAAAACCCCTTTGAGTATTGTACATCAACCTGGTGCCTCTAATAGGAAGTCTCAGAATCCTGTAGACATCCCCCAATGTAACTATAGCCTCTCCAGTAGGTAGGTAAAACGAGGAAGTCTTCGAGTGCCACCTTTCACATAATGTCGTTCGTAGTCCCCAATTTTCCTGAATGATGGGCATATCTGTCACATGGAAGAGTCCCAAATTCCATATAAATCTTTTCTTTGTGCTTCACGAACTATTTCAGAAGTGAAAAGTTGATGGTCTCGACTCCCGCTTATAAACAAGGTCCAAAATAACCTGCAATGGCATTATACATGCCTTATATTAGAATCAATCATCTATCCTAATGCAAAGTGGTAGAGTCAAATGGTAGTCAAATGCGTCATTCTTTTGCAATTGTGTCACAGGAAACCAAATGCATCATTTTATTTTTCACATGCATCATAAAATTTCAAATGCGTCATTTTAAATCACAAATGCATATGGAAATATCAAATGCATGTCAAAATAAAATGCGACAAATTACAACCACACAAACGATCATCCACGATAAATGCAAATGCGATGCAATATTTACAAATGCGTTGAACAAAAATCGAATGTGTTTACTATAAATGCAAATGCATAACTATTTTTCACATGCATTGACTTCAAAAACAAATGTGTCAAAATATTAAATACCTACACTAAGCATCAAATACAAATTTGCAAATGTGTTGAACCACATACAAATGCGTCGATTACACATTCAAATGTGGCTTTTCAACAAAATGACGCATCACAAAAAAATAAAAATAAATGCACAAA
Source organism: Sequoia sempervirens (assembly GCA_007258455.2). Lineage (NCBI taxonomy): Eukaryota > Viridiplantae > Streptophyta > Pinopsida > Cupressales > Cupressaceae > Sequoia > Sequoia sempervirens. The sequence continues at coordinate 237,036,231 of VDFB02000002.1, forward strand.
AAGGCACAAAAACCAAAAATTTAATAGTCAAGATTGAGGTACATACCGGGGGTTTGGATACTATACGAATGATGATGGGTGTGAAGAACAGGTGACATCTTCGCTGAGGGGGCAAAGCAAAAATCTCAAATTTCGAAGCTATGTGGGTAAAAATGAATGGATTTTTACCCAATTTTCTATTTAAACCTAGGGTTTTGGTGGCATTCCTTTTTACTAGCTGCATCAACTTCCAACTTCAATTGACCTATACCCATACCTAACACTTCCAATTTCAATTCCATCAACTCCACTGCATTTTTGGCTATCCAATGCACTAATTGGGACTATTTCCAATTTTTTTTGAAATTTTTAAAATTTTTATCAATTTTCCTGATGGGGTATACCTTTATCTTTCTTACATCGGGGCATTACTAGGGCATATTTTTAATCGATTTTCTTTGATACAACATCAAAATGACATTGTATTGAAGAGGGGCAAATGTAGACACCAAAATCTGGTTTAAACCTATGACTTCAATATTTGTCATAATTTGTATTTCCATGGTCATGATTAAATAATGTCAATTATTTAATTGTTCTCTAAAATTCTTCATTTCTTTATTAATTAAATAAATCAATTTATTTAATTAATTTACCTTAACATTTATTCTTTTATTAATTAAATAATCTTAATTATTTAATTAATTCACTTTATCTTTGTTCTATCTTATTAATTAAATAAACACTTTTTCTTTATTTATGTTACTAATTAACCTTATCCTTCTTGTCTTATTTCATTTCCCCTTTATCATATATCAACTATAATTAAATAAATCCTTTATTTATTTAATTATTCATTTAAATCCCTTCATCACTTAATTAAATAAATCTTATTTATTTAATTATTCTTCAAATATCAAATTTTGAATTAAATGAATTATTTAATTCATAAATTCTATTTTAATGTATTCCTCTATATTTAGATAATTTTACAAATTATCTAAGTATTCACTCTTGCTCGACTCAAGATCTATTTAATTCGGTTAGTTAACTCTGGATTTAGTGTTTGAGTGGATTTCATGAGTAATCTCTTTGTCATATCATTGAGTCATCTAGTTCTAACTCAATTGTGTGTACATGCATATTAATTAAATATTCCTATTTAATTAATTAAATCTTGTGCATGCATTCAAACAAGATGTTGCTTTAATCCTGTCTTTATCTTTGTCATGCAAAGATAATTCTTCTTTTTTTGAATACCAAACTAAAAGTTTAAATCATTTATTTAATCCTTATTTCTATTTCTAATTTGTATCACTCATGTAACTACTAACAGTTATCATAATGCATGTCTAATCTTTTGATCTCAACCGTCTGTCGATCTTTCAATCCTGATGTATCATTTGAATGATCAATTTTCTATAAATTGATCTATCCTTCATCATTTCAGTATCTCTCAAAATCGTATGACTTCTGGAGCAATTATCTTAAATCTTCGATGTCTCGTCATTATCACAACATTTAGGCTATGCTTGCACACAAATACTAAAAATTTGAGGGCAAGTACACTATACAGATGAAATGGAGAAGAATAATGGAGATTATTCAATGGAATTGATCATATGTTTGGTAAAATGGTTTCTTTTATGCATGTTGTTCTTAGCTTTCCTTTGTGCTCGATTATCTAGCTTTAAGCATTTTTAGTATAGTTTGAATAGATTAGATTTGAATTGCTTAACTCTCTCGTGTGTTTTTCTCTGAGTTATAGATCCTAATTTGTGAACTAAGATAATAACTTCAGTTGCCATAAATGACAACACTAGAAGCCATAAACAATCTGCCCCTTTGGCATTGATGGCAACACTTAGTGAACAATGACTACTTGTTGGAACCAAAACTCAAAATTCAAAAACAAAACAAAACACTACTCCCCCTTAGAATGTTAAGACAATTTTCACTGCTCTCCTCCCCCTTTGACATCAATGAAAAAAATTTACTGGCTACTCTCCCCTTTTTCTTTTTTGTAAAAGAAAAATTTTCTACTCTCTTTTGCCCTTTGCTAAATAGAAATTTGAGAAATTAAAATTGCTACACAAATTAGAAAATGATTTTATACTTATCCTTTATCTTCAGAAGAAATTTCTTCCAAGAATCTACTGCAATCCCAATAATTATTATCAAACTGTTGTTTTTTGATGTCTAGTTGATGATCTAAATGAGGGATTCAAGAATTGTAATCACTTCTTCCAAATTCTCTCCTTTCTTTAGAATCTCAATTTGCTGCTCCATTCTACATTTAGTTAGATCTTTCACTTTCCAAAAAGTGTCCATAAGAGTGTTACTAGCAGAGTGAACCTTTGCATGCTCAGTTTGCAACTCATGAATCTTTTTCTTGATAGCTCCATCCTATTCCTGAAACATATTGTAATCTTGACCCATTTTGATCAACTCACTCTCAATTTTCTCTAGCTTATCCTTGTATTTACCAACCACATGTGGCCACCAAAGACAATAATTGTAGACCTTATTTTTTGAGTCAATGCATTTCCTTAATACATTCATTATCTTTTTCAATTTGATGAGAGACAACCTAAACTGCTCCTTCAGATGTAAAATTACTTCTTCCTCTTTCCTGTCTAGAGGCATAGAGTCCATAGCCTCCCTAATACATTCAATCAATTCTTCTAGAAGTACATTCTAAAAAATTTCCAATTCAATATTGTTGTGCACAAAGTATCTGCCTAGAGTGTCCTCAATGGAGTCATGTTCATATGGTGATCCATTTAACCATATGTCAACAATAATTTGCATTCCATCTTCCTCCTGAACAATCTGTAGTATCTTTGTTTTGAATAAAGCACCTACTTCATCACTTTCTTTTGCTATCACCACATCTAGTTCATCTCTTGGAGTGTAATCATCAAAATATTCATCTGTATATCCACAATTACTTGCTCTTTTCCTTTTTCTTTAGTTCTTGGGGATTTGTGTGCTAGAGTAATGTCATCTACAAACTCTAGAGCCCTTTTCTGCTTCTTCTCCACCTTACTGGAAGAGGACCCAACTTCAATTGCTCTTATCAGAAGAGAGATGCCAACTATTCTAAATTTTCCCAAAAAATCTCTAAAGAAATTTTCATAAACTTGCTCACAATTTTCCAGAGTATTGAAATGTTTAAAATTTTTCTTACAAACAAGTTCATTTTCTTTCCATATCACATTTTCATTTTGAGGCAAGCAATTTAAAAAATACATCATAATGCATATAACCAGGTTACCAAACCTAAAAGCCTAATATGCATCCTTCGTCTATTGCACATTTTCCATCAATTGATCCTTCATTAATCCACATAGATCAAAGTATTCATCTTCTATTATCATTTTGTGCGAAATGTAAACTACACCTGCTAAGGTTGATCCTTCCTTGTTTCTGAAGAAAATTTTATATGAAATTCCATGTGCAATGTACCTCGTTATTGGATCTTTTATTGTTGAAATTAATAGAGCTCTTTGATCTCTTGTCACTTTGGTTAGGGTTTCAACTTATTCTAAATCAACTTCTTTTTTAGAACATCTCCAATATTACATAATCTTATTAAATTTTTGATCACCTCTCTTGAAATTTGATAAGGTTTCTCTAGAGTAAGGATATCATCATCCAATCTGTTCAAGATAAACTTGACCACTTATGCATTGATGAAATAGGGAAAGTCATTCCAGATGTCCAAACTCTTATGTTTTTCACCTTCAAGCCACTTCAATTCACTGGCTGGAAACAAATTTATTATATCCTTGATCTTCTACTACTATATTCATCCAAATTCATTGTTCCTTTGATTTGCTTCATTTTACTTTCTATACTGAACAAGGTTTTCTACCAAGCACAAAATTTCCAAATTCTATGAGCAACTAAAGTACCTAAAGAATTCACTGCCAAATTTTCCTTACTCCTTTGATATTTCGCTACACGAGCTCTCCTTTTGTTCTCCTACAATGCAAGGTGACAAATGATGGTTCCAAATACCCTTTTATGAATTCATGTACCTAACCTTTTCATTTGCATTAAATAATTTTCCCTAGGAGTTTCAAGAACTCTATTTTCTCATACAGTAAAAGAAAAATTTGCTTGTGGACCTTTTGCTTCACATGTTCCTGCATAAATGATCACTGATACTTTTTCAAAATTTTATCATAGCTACTAATAGGGGGCCAAAGGATCTTCCTTGAAACACTCCCCCTAAGCCAATGACCTGAGCTCAATTTTTGGAGGGATTACCAGAGGGATTTCTAGAGGCAGCTTCTAGTACAGGCTCATTTCGTTCATTAGATCCACTCTTCCTTACCCAAATTTTCTTCATCTAATATATTATTTCTTCCATAGTCACTTTTCCTTTTCCTTTTCCTTTTTCATTTTTCTATGAATTTCTTTCTTGATATACATGATGTCTTCTATCAATGTTCTAATTCTTGTAGAATCTTGCAATGTAACCAAATCTGTTGCAACTATAACACACCATATTTCTCTGTATAGACTACTCATTCCATTGATTTCCTCCCGATCTACATTGATTAGAAACGTGCCAAAATCTTCCACAAGTATAACATTTAACATTTCTTAAATTGACAGACATACTTCTGCATTCAAAAGACTTGTGACCTAGCTTTTTGCAATTAAAACACTAACCGGGAAATGATAGACTGCTTGAATTTATTTTACTTCTACACTGAGAAGCCATATGACCAAATTTATTACAAGCAAAGTAGTAACCATTAAACTTCTGAGCATTGGGTTGTCTTACCAGATGCCTTCTGCATTTGTTCATCTAATTTATTTGTCTAGAATCCTTATGTTCAAATTCAGAGCTTTCTTCCTTCTCATATCCAAGACCTCACTTATCATTGGCATCCTTTTTTCCTTTAGTCAACTCATCAAGCTTAGTAAAAATAATCCTAAACTTCTCCTTGTACTCATTTGTAGTAGTGAGTTCATTATTGAGAATGACTATCTATCTTTCAAATTCTTGTTCATTGTTTCTAGACTATTGCAATTCAATCTCCAGCTGAATAAATCCATTATTTACTCTACTACATTCTTAAAATTTTTCTTTTTAGGATTGAGCTAGATTCTCCTCATTTTTCTTCCTTTATTCAATCTCCTTAGTTAGCTTCATTGCCACAGATTCCATCTCAAGCTTCAGAGTAGCATTATTTCTAGCAAGTTTTTCACATTCTTCAGTTATCTCTTTTAGAGTCTGATTAAGGTGAACATCTTCCAAGTTTTTATTTTCTTTCTACTTTAGCTGATCACAAAGTTGCTTCCTCTTTTCTCTTGACTCATTGATGTTATCCTTCGGTGATTGAATGAATTTCTCAACATCCACAAGATTTTCTCTTAATTCCATGACTTCTACTTTAGACTAATCAAGATCATCAAGTGCCACCATAAGCTTCTCTTGAAGACTAGAGTCCATTGTATTCCAAGATCTACCTCAAGTTGTTAAACTTCTATAGAGGAACTATGCTCCGATACCAATTGTTGGACTCAGGGAACACTGAGAAGGGGGGTGAATCAGTGTTTAGAAAAATTAGCTTTCAATTCATATCTCTTAAATCATTTTCAACACATAAATAGAAATAAAGATGCAAGCACATAAACAAGATGATCGAGACACCATAACACCAATATTTTTATGTGGAAACCCTATTAGGGGAAAAACAAACGTGGAGATTAATCCACAATTTATACTCTGTTAAAAGTATGAACAAAAGGTCTGAATGCACTTGCATTTAGGCACACTGCCTAGAGCTCACTGCTCAAAATAAGGAAGGATCACTACCTTACAAAATGTTTATGATTACAAAAAAATGAACTGAGAAGATGTCATCTACAAATGCCTAGATTCAATTCTGGTGAAGCACATAAAACAAATTTTGAATCTTTTGTCTAATCCTACAACTTGCTCTGCTTTGCTTTGCCCTAATTCACAATAATCTTCTTCTGCTCAAGCAAAATTTACTCAACTGATCTTTTGATGTTCACTCATACATCTGTTCTACTCTTTTTTTACATTTACACCTTCTCACCACCTCATCCTCACACCCAAAATGAATTACTGATCTCATATATATATATATATATCTGCTAGCAAATATTTTAATCACTTAAGTCAGTTTCAACAAAAAATGAAATATTCTCCAACAGTTGGCTCAAATCACAAGTTATATTTAATGTGCACCCATAAAGGTTGGCTAAGACATAGTTGGAACCCAAAATAATATTCCCAAACTTAGAAACAATTAAACAACTACTCCTTATACATCTACAACACACTATATTCATTGTGTCAGCCATAATGAGAAAAATAGAAAATCATTGTATTGAATCTCTTGACTCATACATTGATTGCTGCAACACCAAAAAACTTACCAATAAGGTAACATACATGCTTAACAACCTTTCATGGAGATCTGCAACACAAAATAATGATCCAACGAAGCATACAGATTGATTAACTAACCGGATACCATGTTCTTCATGCTTTCAACCTATAACACACTATCTTCTACATTTTCTACTAGTATAAGCAGATCCTGATCTATGGACCAAGATAATGACTTCAGTTGCCATCAATGACAACACTAGAAGCCATAAACAATCTCCCTAAGCCATATATCTATTGGAACTATAAAATTTTAATTTTTTTATAGTGATTTACACTCATAAGTTTCCCAAACAAGTCCATATCTTGAATATAAAATTGATGTAATTTCCTCTGCATATCATGACTACAAATGATCACATCAGTATTGACCATTAGATACCATAAATTTCCTCTAAGTAAAAATATTTGAACAAATACTTCATATCAGTGTGAGAAGATGCAGGTCTCTTCAATTCACAGGTTCTATCATTTTAGTGTAGGATTTTTAGGCACATCGGTGAGAGGGTAAAATTGTTATATCAATCAGATTACTTGGAAGGATACATATTGGAAAGACACAACTCATGGTCTCGTTGATGAATAAATTTATCGACAAGACAAGCACTATCAAGGTGAGATCTATAAGTCAAACCCTGCCCATATGTCTTACTGATGAAATACCATCGGTGAGAAATCCATCTTGTCTCACCGATGAAGCATGAGGAAGCATATCGACAAGATAATTTCCATTGGGGTAAGTTTAACATGTCCTCCCAATTCTCCATGTCACACTAATGGGGGTTACATCGGCAAGAATCTTTGTGACATACTTTAGATCGAAGGAATGAACATTGGGGAGACTTATAACATCAGAGAAACTACTAAATATCTCAATGATAAATGATCTCTTTCCGATAAAGATACAAATGGATTAAAAGGTTCGTCGCGGTGATACTTGGCGATATCTATGTAGTTATGAACAAAAAGATAAATTGTGTGAGATTAGTGAAAAAGATATAATGTCTCCCTGACTAATAGTGTGTTCAGTGAACGTTGGCCTAACCTGAATAAAAAGGATCACCCAAAGTTTTGAATTATCTTGCCGATGGAAAGCATTTGATGTGATAGTGAGAATTTAAAAAAAATTGCAAACTCATGCTCAAAGTTGAAACATTAATGGAAACATGAATACATAATGAAGTAGATAATTTCCTAAATTGAAGAACAATAATTAAAGGATTTTTTTTTTCTGAATTGGCAGCGAGAGAAATGGGAGAGCGGATGAAAAGCCAAAGAGCTTTGCAGTAGGATGACTTCACACAAATCTTGTGAGTTCTTTGCAATTTCATTTTCCAATTCTGTGATTTTAAGGAAACATAATGGAAATTGTGACCTTAAAGAAAACAAAAGGAAAGAGACAAGGTGAGATTAGTTGCCCTAAACACAAAAAGAAAAAAATTGAAACAAAAAATGAGCCTAGGGTAGCTGAGAGGAAACTGAACCAAGACCTAATTGATTAATTTCCTGACTCAGGACCTAAAGCTAGGCGCTCTGTGTAGCTTAGGGAAAAGGTGGAGAAATTAGAGGATAAATGAAAGAACATAGGTGATATATGGACCCTGATTAGGGTATATGAGTTATTCATCTCTCATTACCACCAAAGGAATCAGTGTGAACCAGTGTGTAATCCTTGGGAATTTAACCTAGGAAAATTGTTCTTCCCAAATGTGTTTGTGGATGTAGAATTGGTAAAAGTCTTAGTTTCTCATTATGACCCAAAGCTCAAAGCTATTTGTGATCCATTGGGAAAACCATTCATACACATATCAGAGACTACAATTTGTGAAGTGTTTAACTTGGAGGGGGTTTGTGATGAAAAAATTATACATGAAGAGATAGAAAGAGAGTTCTAGAGAATGGATACCATATACAAGGGTTGGAGGTTACCATTACACAGACTAAAGAAGGATGGAAACTCAATTCCACTGGAAGATAGTGATGGCCCACCATTTCATGTTGACTTGTTTGAGCCATACCTAAAATACACATATTTTTCAGCATGCCAGGTATTAGGGATAGAGGCCCCTGAGTACATGTCAATTGTACCAATGGTAGTTGCAATGGATGTTTAGTGCCATAATTCTAGACCTTTTGATTATGCCTCACATATTGTCAAAGGGCTTGATGCAAGATTAATGGCAATAAAAAATAGATCTCCCATTTTGCATTTGAAGCATTATTCAATCTTTATGCATATAATATTGTAATATGGACAAGACTTGAGGTTGTGGCCTAAGAAGTTAAGAGTTTCATAGTTGGATAGGGAAGGAATATTATTACCAATTCAGCTATGGACTGCCATCTGCGATAGTAGATTTCTTAATTCTTGTTTTATACAATTTTAAGAATATTTTGAGAAACCACTATATAGATTCTATAACCATCCTTGTGAATATTCATTATCTGATGAGATAAAAAGGTTTCTTAAACCCAAGGACTTCAATGGGCCTATTAACCACAACTGGGGAGACTGGTATTGTTTAGAAGGTGTAACTATGATCAAAATATATGGATTTGAAGATACACCTTATCTTGCCCAAAATGTGCTTGACAAGATTGCTTATTCAGAGATTGCTAGGCAGTTGGATTATTCATATGTCATGAACCTAGATTCTTTTGGAAAATAGGCGTTTATGCCCAACACACTATGCTTTGGTGATTTCATCGTGTTATCAAGGGATGGGTATGATATGGTTCTAAACAAACTATTGCAATACAATATGAAGAAAGGTCCACCATGAAGGCGATTTGATCCAAAGGGGTACATCCACTTTGCTAGAAATAAAATGAACTTGGGCAGGGGTATGATCATATACCCTATCAGTATGATGATCTAATTAGGAATATGGAGGAAGAAGAAGCAGAAAGGGTTGTTGATGAATACAATAGAGGATTTCCAGATGTAAAATTGTTGTCTTCTAAGGAAGAAACATCTGGTGATCAAAGGCCTCATAGCACAGTGGATAAATTTTCCAGATTAAGAACCCAAGATTACAAATGTCCTCCTAGGGAACTAGATACTAAAGAGAGTTCAGATGTAGATACAAGGAAGATGGCATACAAATCATTTGTGGCTGATGATGAATTTATCAAAACTCCAGAATTTAAAGCTTTCTTATACAAGAAAAAAGGAAAATCAATAAGGTAGTCAATTCAAAATATAAAGCCAAGTAATGAAGGGAAATTATTAAACAATTTAAAGTTAAGTGTAGAGAAAGAAATGGAAGACATGACTCCTAAGAAGGGAAGAAAATTGTTGGAAGAGGCAAGTGTGATGATTTTCCTTGGGTTAGATTTAAATCCTGCTTTGTTTTTTGATAGCTTCTTGAAGAATAAAAATACCACACATAAGCTCATCCCTGAAGGGGTAACAAAGATATATGTAGGAGCCAAGTATAATCCAGATGAAGGATCACTCATGATATGGGCCCTATACTCGCCACACAAGAAATTTGTTGTAATTGATACTGAAAAGGCTTTTGGGCATGTTATGACATTAAAAGCTGGAGAAGTTGGTCCCATAACTACTGCAAAGATTGGCATCAATGTTGCCAAGTTAAATAAGGCCCAGATCCAAATGTTAATTAAGGAGAAGGAATTGTATAAGGCTAATAATGAAAGAGTAGTCAGAGAAAATGATCACTTAAAAGATATGATGGGAATTACACTAAGATCCACTAAGTAGTTGACTCATGGTGAGAGTTATCTTACAAGAGACCAGTGGGAAGGATCAAATGCATATTCTTGGGGTAAGTATGATGCACTTACTGTAGTGATTAGAAAGAGGCAAGCCAACTTGATGACCTGGTCGAATAAAATTTGGTGAACACATTCAAAAAATTATATTGCAAAGCAAGAACATAAGAGAATTGATGGTAAAATCTAGGAGAAGTTCCAAGAAATAAATAGAAGAGATGTTCTTAATAATATGACTATTGATATTGCTAACCATTTCATCAGAAAACACAAAGATTTTCATGAAGAATTGAAGGGGGATGAACAAGGATTGATTGATGCAATGAAGAAGGGACTACCAATGCTATTTGAAGAAGAAGGAAAAATGAAAGAAAAGGATAGGTGGATTAAGGAATGTGATTTGATGCTATAAAAGATTCTGGAGATGGCTATAGGAAATGATTCAACATTGGACGAGGACTGTGAACAAAAGGAGAGGATGGTGAAATGGAGATATCGATCCAGAATGCGCTAGGAGATGCTGACACACATCAGTGGCAGGATTACTTGGATCATTTGTTAGGAGTTCATTTGTGGCTAAATAGATCCTAATTTGCAGTTTTTTTTAAGAAAAAAACATTTCTGAAAGGACGTTTCCATTCACAATTTTAGTGTATTTCTATCTGTTTCATAGCGTCAAAATAAATATAGGCGAATAGAAGTATACAGTAGACAGTTTTCAATCATGTTTTCATCAAAAGGACCAAGATGCACATGTAGATTTTGAAGGAGTTAATGGAAAATCTCTAATTTGATGGCTCAATGTTGGTATCAATTGTTTGTTAATTTAATTGAAGATATTATTAGTTTGTCTCCATATTTAATATTTCTCTATTGTTTAAATTGATATATCAAGCATAATTTCAATTTATCAGTGCATATTTGTTGCATTTATGTGGCATAATTAATTGGGTCTTTCAAGTAAAGATTAAAAATCCTCTTGATTGTTCACAACAACTTAAATCATTACTTTGGATTATTAAAGAAGAATTTGATAATTTCATCCCTACCTATTTATACAAGTTATAAACATAGATGTGCCAAATAGTTAGAATTATTTCTAGTTATAAGTCACTTAACTTTGATTTCTATGTGACTCCATATACCCAACAGAGCATTGGTCCCCTACATTCCATCATTTAGTTTTAATCCATTTTAAATATTTCACATCTGTTAACTAAACATATTAGGATTAGCCTTGATATTGCTTATACAATCTATACCAAAATAAGAATTCATTTATCCACTCCCCCTTGTGATTGTGGATAAATTTCTTTAGGGAATAAACACAATTCAAATATGCTCCATTCATATAGGTATACCCACCTAGGTCTAGCAGTACCTAAAGAGTATAAGGTTAAATTCATCATTTGACCTTGTGTGTTAGCCAAAAATGTTGTGAGAGCTTGGCAACCTCTTCTGGTTCAAACCTGCATTTTTGAGACTTAACAGTTTGGTGACTCCAATAGGGAATCATCTTAGAGTTAGGGCCTTTTTCATAGAGTCAAAAATATTATACAGACTCCACTGGGAATAAGAATTATAAAATTTTCTCACTTTTAAAGTGGTGACTCTGATAAAGGAAAGTAAACATCACATCAACTCAACATTCATGGTAGAAGGTCCCAGTATAAAGGAGGTCCCAATGACAACAACAAATGGACACATAAGAATGATAAAGGTAAGAAAGTATCTGATGACATGTACATGACCAATAAAGATAAAGCGACAAAGCCACATCTTGAGACACACAACTGTTATGATACATTAATAAATGAAAATATTTCAGCAAGAGGACCTCATACTCCTGAAGAAAAAAGAAATCCCTTCTATCAGCTAGATCCTAATGTAAATGAAGAATTCATGGCTAAACTTGAAGCTGAAAGAGTCAAGAATCAACAAGAGTATGATCATAGAACTGAAGGAGATCAAAATGATCTTGTTAATAGTGTATCTCTTGAAGAAAATTATGAGTTCATGACTCAAGAGGAATTAAATGCACACTCTGGGTATGAAAGACAAGAAGTGGAAAGAGAAAAATCAAAGTGTGAGATGAGGCTCCAAAAAATAAAGGAACTCCAAGATTTAAAACTACAGAAAGCTTAAATTAATGCTTAGACAACTAGCCTCTCTAAATACATACCACCTCATAGGCAATGAAATATTAATCCAGGACCTTCAAATCCACAAAAAGCACAACAATATTGGAAAGGGAATCAATACAAACAACCAAATGTTCCACCAAAAAATGCATCATGTCATCTGAATGCTCAACCACCTCATGGCCAACAATATATGCCACCTCATGCACAATACAATAATCCATTATATCCATATCAACATCCTCACAACCCGACCCCTTAGCAACACAAAACCATGATCAAACAATTTGACTTAGTAGGATTTCAACTATATCCTTACCCTATGGATAGTAGTTGGAGAGGCCTTATCCCAAAGTTTAAAAGAAGAAGTGCAGTCACCGTTGAGGAACATTTAAGGAGTTTTAATTCTTTTATTCAGGATCTAGAAATGCAGTATGAAGATGTATAGATCAAGCTAGTTATGATGTCAAGAATTCATTTATCCACTCCCCCTTGTGATTGTGGATAAATTGTGTTAGGGAATAAACACAATTCAAATCTGCTCCATTCATATAGGTATATCCACTTAGGTCTAGTAGTACCTAAAGAGAAGAAGGTTCAAACTCATCATTTGACCTTGTGCGTTAGCCAAAAATGTTGTGAGAGCTTGGCAACCTCTTCTGGTTCAAACTTGCATTTTTGAGACCTAATAGTTTGGTGACTCCACTAGGGAATCATCTTAGAGTTAGGGCCTTTTTCATAGAGCCAAAAATCTTATATAGACTCCATTGGGAATAAGAATAATAACATTTTCTCACTTCTAAAGTGAGTGGTGACTCTGATAAAGCAAAGTAAACATCACATAAACTCAACATGCATGGTAGAAGGTCCCAGTATAAAGGAGGTCCCAATGACAATAGAAAATGGAAACATAAAAATGATAAAGGTAAGAAAGTATCTGATGACATGTACATGACCAATAAAGATAAAGCGACAAAGCCACATCTTGAGACATACAACTGTTATGATACATTAACAAATGAAAATAGTTCAATAGGAGGACCTCATACTCTTGAAGAAAAAAGAAATCCCTTCTATCAGCCAGATCCTAATGGAAATGAAGAATTCATGGCTAAACTTGAAGCTGAAAGAGTCAGGAATCAACAAGAGTATGATCATAGAACCGAAGGATATCATAATGATCCTATTAATAATGTATCCCTTGAAGAAAATTATGAGTTCATGACTTAGGAGGAATTAAATGCACACTCAGAGTATGAGAGACAAGAAGTGGAAAGAGCAAAATTAGAGCGTGAGATGAGGCTCCAAACAATAAAGGAACTCCAAGATTTAAAACTGCAGAAAGCTTAAATTAATGCTTAGACAACTAGCCTCTCTAAATACATACCACCTCACAGGAAATGAAATAATAAACTAGGACCTTCAAATCCACAAAAAATCACAACAATATTAGATAGGGAATCAATACATACAACCAAATGTTCCACCAAAAAATGTATCATGTCATCTGAATGCTCAACCACCTCATGGCCAACAATATATGCCACCTCCTCATGCATAATACAATAATCCATTATATCCATATCAACATCCTCACAACCCACCCCCTCAACAACACACAACCATGATCAGACAATTTGACTTAGCAGGATTTCAACTATATCCTTACCCTATGGATAGTAGTTGGAGAGGCCTTGTCCCAAAGTTTAAAAGAAGTGGTGTAGTCACCGTTGAGGAACATTTAAGGAGTTTTAATTCTTTTATTTAGGATCTATAAATGTAGTATGAAGATGTATAGATGAGGCTATTTATGAGGAAGCTAGGGATTGGTTTAATAGTTTACCAATAGCCTTTATTGATTCCATTCAAGAATTTCATGATCAATTTCTTGAACAGTATGGGAACCAATGTGCACCAAATTTTTCCTTCCATGAATTAGTAACCATCCAAAAACATCAGAATGAGTCTATTTATGACTTCAATCCAAGGTTCAACAAATTACAAAATAAGATTCACCTGGGTCAAAATTGGAAGATCTTGTAGCATTGAGTATTTATCTAAAGGAATTTGATCCAAAAACAAGATATGAACGTAGAAATAGGTGTCCCAGAGATTTAGTTGAAGCTCAAAAAATAGCACTGACCATTGAAAATAATAGAAAGGTAGCTGGGATGGTTAGTAAGATAGACAATCCTAGGATCCCCCTACAAATCAATAATCCTAAGCATAGACAGGAAAACACATACATAAATGAAAGGACAAGCCTACATGAAATCCTTTACAATACAAACTGGAAGGATGAAAATCCTATGATGGATAGATCTAGAAGTAAAGAAACTCCTGACCCTTTAAAAAAAAAGCAACATTTATGTTTAATAATAGTCTTTGGTGTGAAATCTATGATGCTCCACAGTTCCCGGATCACTGTGTTGTAGCTTAGCAAAGACAAGAAGAAAAGGTATTAGTAGATAATGAAGGACAAGATCACACAATTTATCTAACCTCTCACAACATTCACCCCATTGAACAAAGGTATTCATCTTCAGAGGAGGAAGGTTATGAATATGATGTTGCAAACTAAAGATGCAATATCCATATGGCAGAACAATAGGTTTTTTCTAATTTTGAAGAAAATAATGAATAATTCCCTATTGGTACATCTCATTAATGTAATATAAGGAGACCAATGGAAGAAGAAATTAAAAGGCTAACCATTGGTGCAGTTAAACAAGAGAAAAGCAAGTATTGGATAAGAAATAGAACAGTGAATGAAAAGGAAGGTGTTCCAAGAGGAATATTCATGAAAGATAAATAAATAACAGAAGGAGATTTTAAGAAGATAGAAAATAAACAACATGATAAGAAGGAACAAAGGCTTGTACAAAAAGAAGAAAGTAAAGAATTACAAAAAGAAAAAAAAAAGATTGATCAAACAAATAAAAAGGAAAAGGAGGAAAACAAAGGAGAAACATTAGAGCAAAAGAAATTGACCAAAATAGAAGGTTCTTCTTATGATTTCACTCAAGCTTTATCTCAAGTAAAAATGTCTGTCCCATTGCTTGAAATGATGAAAATTAAGGAGTATAGGGATAGTGTTATCCAATTGATATCTAATGGGAATGATAAAAACACAAATTTTGAGAATAAGGTAGCCACTAAGATTGTTAATAAGCAAGAAAAGGGAAATGTCTCATAGGTTTTCCTAGGTGATGAATTAATAGATCTCTTTTTCACTACATTACTCATAAATAACAAGCTAGTGAGGAATTGTAATGATAGACTCTGGTGTTTCCATCAACATTATGCCAATTGGAGTCATGAAACAACTTGGCATGTGGGTAGATACAAATGGTGGAAAATGCTATGCAATGGACAATAGGCTTGTTCTAGTAGTGGGTGTTATGAAGGATATTGAAGTAAAATTGGCTATGTATACTCAAGCAACCTATAATATAGATATAACTGTGATAGATACTCCTCCCCAATTTGGAATGCTTTTATCAAGGTAATGGATGGTAGTAGTTGGGGGAAATGTGCAATTTGACCTATCTTATGCAACGATACTAGTGAATGGTCAAGAAGTAAAGTTGTATAGGGAGCCAAGGATGAGTCAAATTGTAGACTATGTGCCTCAAAATCAATTAAATTTCTTTTGTGATGTAGATCTCAGGAGTTTTAGGGTAGAACCAGTCCAACCTGAACTAGTTAATATTGATCCAATTGAAAAACATGTTTCCAAAAATCATGATGGTGTGTGGAAGATGCAATTTGATGGAGCATGTAGCCAAGAGGGAAATGGACTAGGGATAGTCCTTATTTCACTAGTGGGGACTACATTCAAATATTCATTTCTACTGGCATGTGAATGTACAAAAATATAGTAGAGTATGAAGCTTTGCTAACTAGTTTAAATATGGTTGTTAAACATAAGATCAAATTGCTAGCTGTTTTAGGGGATTTTGAGCTAGTTGTTTCACAAGTTAAATCAAAATATGCTGTAAAACATAAAAGAATAAAGCAATATAGGAATTTTTTATGGGATACAATTGAGTTGTTTGATGCTTTCTCAATTGAGTGGATAGATAGGTCAAAAAATATAATGGTATATTTTTTAGCTAATATAGCACTAAGAAGAGATGATATTACAGTTGTTGGAGTATCTCAAATTGAATTCAAAACAAGGCCTGCTATCCCCAACAATATATACAGCTGGCAAGTTTTCAATGATGATACTAACCTCCTAAAAAAATTTCATTGCATAGATCAGTATGAGGCTTGGGAGATTGATTTCAATGCTTTTGTGGAGGAAATAGATGGACAGTAGATTGTATTTGGGAAAGAGGTCTTGCAGCTTAAAACTAATAAGCTTCCCAAAGGGCTAGTGGTGTTGGAAAGAGTATATGATGGAAATGATCAATCCCTCATGAAGCAAACACTAATCAAAAGGGAAGATATTGAAGAAATCAATTTGGGGACTGAGTTAGAGCTTAAAAAGGTATATATTGGAAAGAAAATAAGTCCAACAATCAAGAGAATGTCGATTGCATTGTTGAGAAAATACAAGCATGTATTTGCATGGTTCTATGAGGATATCAAGGCATACAGGGAGGATTTATTTCAACATGAGATCCCATTGAAACTAGACGGATAACCATTTAGACAAAAGAAAAGGCCCATCAACCCAACTCTAGAACCAAAAATGCAAAAGGAATTGGAAAAAATCAGAGATGGGGGTATTATCAACCCCATTAGACATTCAACATGGGTTTCAAACTTGGTTCCAATAATAAAGAAAAATGGGGATATCAGACTGTGTGTGGACTTCAGGAATTTAAACATTGCTTCCCTCAAAGATAATTATCCTCTCCCTAATATGGAAGCTATATTACATAAAGTAATAGGATGTGAGTTATTGTCAATGATGGATGGATTTTCTAGCTACAATCAAGTCAAGGTTAAGGAATCTAAGTAGTACAAGACAAATTTTACCACCCATGGGGGACATATGTTTATGTGAGAATGCCCTTCAGTCTCACAAATGCAGGGGAAACCTTCCAAAGGGCCATGGATGTGGTGTTTACAGATCTGATCAATGCTATAATAGTAGTATATCAAGATGACCTTACTGCTTATTCAAAAAAGGCTAAAGATCATGTGAACCATTTGGAGAAGATATTCATCAAGGATTTGGAATATGGCATTAGTCTGAATCCTAAAAAAATGCCATTTTGCTATACAAAGGGTAAATTTTTAAGGCATATTGTGTGAAAAGAGGGAATTAGAATAGACCTTGAAAGGGTAGAAGCCATAGAAAAAATCCCCATTCCTAAAACTATCAAGGGCATTCAATCATTTTTTTGGGTAGATTAACTTTGTTAGGAGATTTGTGTCCAACTTTGCTAAGATTGTTAAACCCATATCCAAAATGTTGAAAAAGGGAGAAAAGATAGACTAGACTGCAAAAGCCTTAAAAGCTTTTATATCTATCAAAAAATCCATTAAAGAAGCCCTTATCCTAAAGTCTCCTAATTTTTCCAAACCTTTTCAAATATTTTCATTTGCCTCATTCCATACTAGAGCAGTTGTCATGTTACAAAAGAAAGATGAGGGTTATGAGCAACCTATATTTTTTTCAGCAAGTCACTACAGGGGTCAGAGTTGAAGTATGACATTATGGAAAAGCAAGCTTTTGTATTGGTCAAAGCAACTAAGGCTTTTAGACCATATATTTTTGGAGCCAAAGTAATTTCCTATGTCCCACATGTAGTTGTGAAAGATATTCTGGTTCAATCAGAAGTAATAGGGAAGAGATACAAATGGATTAATAAGATCCAAGAATTAGATATGGAGATTTAGATTACTAAACTAGTGAGGGGACAAGGTTTGGCCAAATTGATGGCAGAGACAAACATTGAAGCAAATCAAATCTATAATATAGAAAATGAGGTGAATGTAGTCGCAAGAATTGAACATACTTCTTGGTACACAAATATTGTGTATTACCTCAGACACATGAAATGCCCTGAATGATTGAATGATAACCAAAGAAGAACTTTGAAGTTGCAAGCATCTAAGTATGTGTTCATAGAGGGTGATTTGTTTTGGAAAAATAGGGATGGGATGTTATTATTATGTCTAGATGAATCACAAGCGGAACATGTCTTGAGGGAGATACATGGAGTGTGTGGAGGTCACTACTTTGTGAAAACAACTACACACAATATTCTTAGAGAAGGCTATTACTGGCCTAAATTCTCTAATGATTCCTTTTCATATATAAGAAGGTGTGAAGCTTGCCAGAAGTTCTTAGGAGAGATGAAATATCAGGGAGCCTTACCACTCAGACCTTTATAGGTTGAAGCCCCTTTCCACCAATCGAGAATTGATTTTATTGGAGAAATATAGGAGAAGTCAAGTGGGGGACATAAGTGCATATTGGTAGCTACTAATTATTTCACTAAATGGCTAGAGGTCATCCCAACTAAACAAGCAATGAGTAAGGTGGCAATAAATTTCCTAATGGAGAATGTTTTGACCATATTTGGTACACGAGTGAGATTGATCATAGAAAATGGGATGTGTTTCAGGTTTGATGAGTTTAGAATTTTTTGCAGTACGTATGACATTACTATCTCTTACACAACCCCTTAGCACCCACAAGCAAATGGTCAAGTAGAGTCTAGTAATAAAAGTCTTCTATAGATCATAAGGAGAATGTTAGATGGGAACAAAAGAACATGGGATTCAAAGTTGAGAATGGCGGTGTGGGAAAACAGGATCACTATGAAGAAGGTGATTGGAAAATCACCCTTTGAACTAGTGTATGGAACATAGGCCAGGATGTCATTGCAAAATTTGTTACCACTTTACAATTTTATCCTCCAGGAAGATATATACATTCTAGAACCAATGGAGGAAAGAATGGAGAATCTTGCAGAACTTGATGAGATAAGGAGAGCGGCTCAAAACCAAAATGTGAAGTTACAATCACAGATGAAATATATATTTGATAGGAAAGCTAAAGATAGAAAATTTGAGGAGAATGATTTGTTGCTAATGTGGGATGCTAGGTATCAGGAGAAGGGAAAGCATGGAAAATTTGAAGCCTTGTGGTTGGGACCCTTTGTTGTCACTATCAAAGGAGGAGAAGACTCATATTACTTGTAGAATATATCTGGTGAAGAAAAATAGTTGCTTGAACATGGGTAGTTCCTGAAACATTTTTTCTCTTGAAAAAAACAAAGGATTAAGGGTTGTTGGTGCATGGACAACTCTTGAAAAACCTCTTAAAATAATTTTTCTCCATGCATAGTAGTTTAGGGAATCAAAAGGAATAGGAATTTATAGTACATGGACAATCCTAGAATTCCTTCATTTAGAAACAAAAATTCTTTCCATGTACAGTAGTGTAGGATCATTTCCATTTTTTCATCTCCATTTCCATTTTTTCATTCCATCCTCTTTAAAAATCCATTTTCATAACCTCGAGAGTCTGGTATGCTCTTCTAGGGATCTAAATCCTTGAAATGATCTCACAATCATTCATCCCTAGACAAAGCCACTGTTGGAACTATAAAATTTTAAAAAATTTATAGTGATTTACACTCATAAGTTTCCCAAAGAAGTCCATATCTTGAATATAAAATTGATGTAATTTCCTCTGCATATCATGACTACCAATGATCACATCAGTATTGACATTTGATACCATAAATTTCCTCTAAGAAAAAATATTTGAACAAATAGTTCATATCGGTGTGAGAAGATGTATGTCTCTCTGATTCACAGGCTATATAATTTCAGTGCAGAAGTTTTAGGCATATCGGTGAGAAGGTAAAATTGTTATATTGATTAGATTACTTGGAAGGATACATATTAGAAAGATACAACTCATAGTCTCATAGATGAAGAAATTCATTGGCAAGACAAGCACTATCGAGGTTGTTGGTGTAAATAAATGTATTATACCTAGCTAATTCATTCACTAGGTAATTAGGGGACATATTCACATGGTTAAGTTTAATTAGGATAAAAGATTCTTTCTAGAATTCTTAATTTGCTTTTCTATAACTTATCTTATCTAGCTAGGATGCATCATTTCCTAGGTGATTAGGTTATTGGTTGTCTCATGTCATAGGATTATGACATTTGTCAGCGTCATGGTCATTACTACACTTCAACCTTGCCTTTATAAGCAAGGAATCTTATGTACATTTGCAATAGAAATTCAATAGCAATTCAACCATTAATTAATCTTGCATTGTGAAGCAAGCATTCTTTCCATTCTCTCTCTTGTGGAAGTGGTTTTGGTCTAGCAACTGATCTTGGGGGTGTTAGGGATTCACCATTTAATCCCACAGGGGTGAGATCTATAAGTCAAACCGATCCTATATGTCTTACCAATGAAATACCATTAGTGATAAATTCATCCTGTCTCACTGATGAAGCATGAGGAAGAATATGAACAAGACAAATGTTATCGGGGTAAGTTTAACATGTCCTCCCAATTCTCCAACTCACATCGATAGGGGTTACATCGGCAAGAGTCTTGGTGACATACTTGACATCGAAGGAATGAACATTGGGGAGATTTATAACCTCAAGAAAACTACTAAATATCTCAGTGATACATGATCTCTTGCTGATAAAGATACAAATGGATCAAAAGGTTCATTGGGGTGATACTTGGTGATATCTATGTAGTATGTAATAGAAGGATAAATTATGTGACATCAGTGAAAAAGATATAATGTCTCCCTAACTAACAATGTGTTTAGTGAACATTGGACTAACTCAAATAAAAAGGATCATCTAGAGTTTTGAATTATCTTGTTGATGGAAAGTAATTGATGTGATAGTGAGAATTTTGAAAATTTTGAAAACTCATGCTCAGAGCTAAAACATTAATGGCGGCACGAACACACAATCAATTAGAAAACTTCCTAAATTGAAGAATAATAATTAAAGGAGGTTTTTTGTAGAATTGGTAGTGGGAGAAATGAGAGAGCAGACGAAAAGCCAAAGAGCTTTGCAGCTGGAGGACTTCAATCAAATCTTGTGAGTTCTCTACAATTTCATTTTCCAATTCTTTGATTTTAAGGAAACATAATGGAAAGTATGAGCTCAGAGAATAAAAATGCAAGAGACAAGGTGAGAGTAGTCATCCTAAAGGAAAAAAGGAAAAAAATGAAACTGAAAATGAGCCAGGGGTAGCTGAGAGGAAACTGAACCATGACCTAATTGATCAATTTCTTGGCTCAAGACCTAAAGCTAGGCCCTCTACACAACTTAGGACAGAGGTGGAGAAATTGGCAGATAAATTCAAGCACATAGGTCATATATGGACCGTGATTAGGGGATATGAGATGTTCATCTTTCATTACCACAGAAGGAATCGGTATGAACTAGTGTGTAATATTTGGAAATTTAACCTCAGAAAATTGGTCTGCCCAAATGTGGTTGTGGATGTAGAATTGGTAAAAGTGTTAGCTACTCATTATGAGCCAAATCTCAAAGCTATTTGTGATCCATTAGGAAAAACATTCCTACACATATCGGAGACTACAATCTGTGAAGTGTTTAACTTGGAGGGTGTGTGTGATGAAAAAATTGTACATGAAGAGCTAGAAAGATATTTTGGAGAATGGATACCATATACAAGGGTTGGAGGTTACAATTGCACAGACTAAAGAAGGATGGAAACTCAATTTCACTGGAAGATAGTGATGGTCCCCCATTTCATGTTAACTTGTTTGAACCATACCTAAAATACACATATTTTTCAGCATTCCAATGGTAGTTGCAATGGATGTTTAGTGCCATAATTCTAGACATTTTGATTATGCCTCACATACTGTCAAAGGGCTTGATGCAGGATTAATGGTAATAAAAAATAGATCTCCAATTTTTCGTTTGAAGCATCTTTATGCATATAATATTCTACTATGTAAGTTGCAATGGATGTTCAGTGGCATAATTCTAGACCTTTTGATTATGCCTCATATATTGTCAAAGGGCTTGATGTAGGATTAATGGAAATAAAAAATAAATCTCCCATTTTGCATTTGAAGCATCTTTATGCATATAATATTGTACTATGGACAAGAGTTGAGGTTGTGGCCTAAGAAGTTAAGAGTTTCAAAGTTGGATAGGAAAGGAAGATTATTACCAATTCAACTCTGGATTGCCATCTAGGAAAGTAGATTTTCCAATTCTTTTTTTATACATTTTGAAGAATATTTTGTGAAACCACTATACAGAGTCTATAACCATCTTTGTGAATATTCATTATCTGATGAGATAAAAAGGTTTCTCAGACCCAAGGACTTCAATGGGAATGTTAACCACTAATGGGGAGACTAGTATTGTTTAGAAGGTGCAACTATGATCAAAATATCTGGATTTGAAGATACACCTTTTATCTTTCCCAAAACGGTGCTTGGAAGGATTTCTTATTTGGATATTGCTAGGCAGTTGGATTATTCAGATGTCATGAACCTAAGTTCTTTTGGAAAATAGGCATTTATGCCAAACACACTATGCTTTGGTGATTTCACTGTGTTATCAAGGGATGGGTATGATATGGTTCTAAACAAACTATTGCAATATAATATAAAGAAAGGTCCACCACGAAAGGGATTTGATCCAAATGGGTACATCCACTTTGCTAGGAATAAAATGAACTTGGGCGGGTATGATCATATACCCTATCAATATGGTGATCTGATCAGGAATATGGAGGAAGAAGAAGCAGAAAGGGTTGTTGATGAATACAAAGAGGATTTCCATATGGAGAACTATTATCTTTTGAGGAAGAAACATCTGGTGATGAAAGGCCTCATAGCATAGTGGATAAAATTTCCAAATTAAGAACCCAAGATTACAAATGTCCTCCTAGGGAACCAGATGCTGAAGAGAGTTCAAATGCAGATACAAGGTAGATGGCATACAAATCATTTGTGGTTGATGATGAATTTATCAAAACTACAGAATTTAAAGATTTCTTATATAAGAAAAAGGAAAATCAATAAGGGAGTTAGTTTGAAATATAAAACCAAGTAATGAAGGGAAATTATTAAACAGTTCAAAGTTAAGTGTATAGAAAGAAATGGAAGACATGACTCCTAAGAAGGGATGAAAATTGTTGGAAAAGGCAGGTGTTATGATTCTCCCTAGTTTAGATTTAAAATTTTCTTTGGTTTTTGATAGCTTCTTGAAGAATAATAATACCACACATAAGCTCAACCTTGAAGGGGTCACAGAGATATATGCCGGAGCCAAGTATAATCTAGATGAAGGATCACTCATGATATGGGCCCTGTATGGTCTACCACACAAGAAATTTGTTGTAATTGATACTGAAAAGGCTTTTGGGCATGTTATAACATTAAAGGTTGGAGAAGTTGATCCCATAACTATGGTAGAGATTGGCATCAATGTTGCCAAGTTAAATAAGGCCCAAATCCATATGTTAATTAAATAGAAGGAAATGTATAAGGCTAATAATGAAAGATTGCTCAGAGAAAATGATCACTTAAAAGATATGATGGGAATTACAATAGGATCCCCTAAGCATTTGAATCATGGCGAGATTTCTCTTACAAGATACTAGTGGGAAGGACCAAATGTATATTCTCAGGGTAAGTATGATGCACTTACAACAGTGATTAGAAAGAGGCAAGCCAACTTGATGATCTGGTTGAATAAACTTTGGGGAACACATTCAAGAAATTATATGTAAGAGCAAGAACATAAGATAATTGATGGTAGAATCCAAGAGAAGTTCCAAGAAATAAATAGAAGAGAGTTTCTTGATAATGTGGCTATTGATACGGCTAACCATTTCATCAAAAAATATAGAGATTTCCATGAAGAATTGGAGGGGGATGAACAAGGAATGATTGATGCCATGAACAAGGGACTACTAATTCTATTTGAAGAAGGGAAAATGAAAGAAAAGGATAGGTGGATTAAGGAATGCGAGTCGATGCTGTAAAATATTTTGGAGATGACTACGGGAAATGATTCAACACTGGACGAAGCCTGTGAGCAGAACGAGAGGATGGTGAAAATGGAGATATCAATCCAGAATGTGCTAGGAGATGTTAACACATATGAGCGGTGGGATTACTTGGATCATTTGTTAGGAATTCATTTGTGGCTAAATAGAGCCCAATTTCTAGTTTTTGTTAAGCAAAAAAACATTTCTAAAAGGATGTGTCCTTTTATGATTTTGGTGTATTTATATCTTTTTTATAGTGTCAAAATAGATATAGGCGAATAGAAAAAGTATACAGTAGATATTTTCAATCATGTTTTCATCAAAAGGACCAAGATGCACATGTAGATTTTGAAGGAGTTAATGGGAAATCTTTGATTTGGTGGCTCAATGTTGGTATCAATTGTTTGTTAAGTTAATTGAAGATATTATTAGTTTGTCTCCATATTTAATATTTCTCTATTGTTTAAATTGATATATCAAGCATATTTTCAATTTATTAGTACATATTTGTTGCCTCTATGTGGCATAATTAATTGGTTCTTTCAAGTAAATATTAAAAATCCTCTTGATTGTTCACAACTTAGAATCATTATTTTGGATTATTAAAGAAAAATTTGATAGTTTCATCCCTTCCTATTTATACAAGGTATAATCATAGAAGTGCCCAATAGTTAGAATTATTTCCAGTTAAAGGTCACTTAACTTTGATTTCTATGTGACTCCATATACCCAACAGAGCATTGTTTCCCCACATTCGATCATTTAGTTTTACTCCATTTTAAATATTTCACATCTGTTAACTACACATATTAGGATTAGCCTTGATATTGCTTATACAATCTATACCAAAATAAGAATTCATTTATCCACTCCCCCTTGTGATTGTGGATAAATTTCTTTAGGGAATAAACACAATTCAAATCTGCTCCATTCATATAGGTATACCTGCTTAGGTCTAGCAATACCTAAAGAGAAGAAGGTTCAAATTCATGATTTGACCTTGTACATTGGCCAAAAACATTCTGAGAGCTTGGAAACCTCTCATGGTTCAAACCTACATTTTTGAGACCAAACAATGCCAACAATTTTATCTAAGAAACATATAACTTGTTTAAACTTTTCTATTATAATTAATTCATAGACTCACTCTTGTTCATTTTATGTCAAAAAATTAGATGGGAAATTTTCTACATTGAGCTTATATCTACATGATAAAATATATTCCATTGAGCACGAAGAAAATATTTAAATTTTAATTGGTTCTACTCACAAACAAAAATTTAGTTTAGAGCCCACTTCTAGCAAACTATGAAGATGAACATGTAGTCAGAATGAATAGCTATTTTAGATAAACAACCTTTCAAACCAAAGCATGTAGAATTATTTGTGTCCCTTAAAAAAAATTTGATAATGATATTTTAAGAAAAAATCAACAATAAAAAAGACATTTAAACATTTTCTTATACCACTTATTGATTGATTCTAAAGAAAAAAATCCCAAAAAACTATAAGTAGAAAGATAATTAAAATATATTTGACATAACTAAAGCAAAAGAAAATAATTGAAAGTTTCTACTAAAATAATTAAAGGAAGTGATAATACCATACAAAACCTCCTAAGAAGAAAACTCATATTGATGAAAAGAGAAAAATAATAAAACCATCCTTTCCTAATTTCAATGTTATGAGTCAAACAAGAAACTCATGAGAAAGAAAACTATGGGATATAAGTTTAAGGTTTTTATTTTTATTTTTTTGATGGTGTTCATCTATAAATTATTTGTAGCTATTTGATATGGGAGCACGAGCCTTCTTGGCCTGAACCTCTTCGACTAAGAGCCAAGGATTGAGGGGTATCCATTCCGCCAAATTCGCCTAGGGTATGATCCTGGCCTCATCCCTTTTTTGATGTCTGAGCCTTTGCACTTAGCAAGACTTGATCCATGGCAGGCTCATTTAGAACCTTTCAACTTAACCAATAGACCAAAGACCCATTGACAAATTCAAGGTTTTGACCAAAATAGGAAAGGTAAAGTCAATGGCTAATGAAATTCAAATGTTTGTAAGACATTTACTCAATTATATTAGAAGACAAACTATAAAAGATCTTTGCTTTAAAACCATTGCTTTTTCCATCATAGAAGTTCATGCTCTTAGCAAACAACTTATAATGATAATGAAAATACATGTTCGGGTGATAGTATTTATGTTATGAACTGTTTTGACGCAGAAATGTCAATGGCTCAAATACAATATTCTAAAACAACATCCTAAATCATAGCACATAGGATTTAGTATGTTTATCGTCGAGAATAGCATAGTTTTCCATGTTTTTCATAATTTTTATGGCTCTCAGTGGATGAGAATCTGTGAAGATGCATTCAAAGCATCAAATATTATATGAAAAATACCATAGATAATACAAAAGATATTAAAATAAATAAATAATAGTTTTATTATTGATTTTTTTTGGGTCAAATTGAAATTTTTTGTCATTGGGTTTTTGTTATAGAGATTTAAATTAGTTGACACTCTTGCAGCTGTTCGCTGCTGTTGTAATTTGTGTTTTTTTCTTGTGTCTGTTGTGTTTCTCTTGCAGCTGTTCACTACTGTTGTAGTTTGTGTCATGTTTGTAAGATTGTGGTGTTCTTGAGGATAGTTGGTCTTTGTTTTGTAGCTTTTTCTGGATAGCTTTTGACTGTCATTCTTTTTGTAAATTCATTGCATTGATTCAATAAAAAAAAAACATAAAAAATCATATATAAAAAATTATTAATATATATTTTTATCAATCATTATATATTTTTAATTTGTACTATAATCTTTCTTTTCTTTTCCAATATTTGTTCTATAGTATTTTTGTTATTTTTTATTTATATTTATTCTAGTTTTAGAATATTAAGTAATATGAATTTTTAAGAAAAATAATTTAAATGTTGCATTAATTTAAGATATTATAATGCATATATTTTTATTGTTTTAACTAAGAAAACATTTCAAATCTTGTATTAATTTATGAT
This sequence comes from Sequoia sempervirens, assembly GCA_007258455.2. Taxonomy (NCBI): domain Eukaryota; kingdom Viridiplantae; phylum Streptophyta; class Pinopsida; order Cupressales; family Cupressaceae; genus Sequoia; species Sequoia sempervirens. The sequence continues at coordinate 237,063,549 of VDFB02000002.1, forward strand.
ATAATTATAATGAATATAAATGTCTTGTTTTAACTAATGTATATGTTAATTAGTTTACAATTACATGCATATTGTTTTCTCATTAGGTGTTTGTCAAATTTCATTTGTTTTTTATTTAAATTACTTCTATCTTAGAAGGTTAGATTATTTTCCATCATGTTTAATTGGTCCAAGGACTCAATCATGTTATTTTTTAAATAAAAAAATCATAATAAGTTTGATCATTTAAATATAAGAACTTATAAATTAGATTAGGTCTATATATACTTATGTAAGATTGTTTAATATAATTATAATAAACATGTTAAAAGGATTTATGTTTAAGCATAATTTAGTTTAATCAAATTATATACTTTCAGAAATATTTATTTTCAAGGTGTTTTTGAGAGAGTCCATTTATGGTTAATATGGGTTGGTTCCATGTTCTATAATAATTTGGTTCTTAATTTGAAATTGATTATCTTATGTTGATACATCAAACAGTCTATTTTTTTTTAATAAAAAATATTTTATTAGAGATCCTCACTTAGAAACCAAAAAAAAAAAGATTCCATTCTATATCGCAATGGGCTAAATACAATAGATGCATCTAAATAGTTGCATCAATGTCTCACTTGAACACTATTTGAGGAAACAATAAAATTTTCTTCTGCTTGTCAATTATAATAAGTTGATTTAATATGATCAATGGGATTTCAACATACATTTAAGGGATAAAATGCATTAATGCGGGGGAGGAAGAGAAAAGGATTTTTCTAAAGATGAGCTAGCATTTAGTGTGGAAATCTCTATGGTGATCACCATTTTGTGTGAATTGTGGGAGTTAGTAAATGAATAATCAAACACACAAAACCAAGGAAACGTATTACATTAGAGAATTTAATCACAAAACTAAATCAAATTGAAACAAGAGTAAATTCCTAAAATCGTTCTATTGTTCTCTATTCTCAAGGATTCATTAAATCATATTGGCTCTCAGATTTGTGTATGCACTATGATTGTTAGAATGACAACCCGAGAAATGAGATGTTGTAAGATGCAAGAATCTAATTCCTACATGAAGTATATACTATGTGATTGGTGCCATGATGCTATGTTATTCAATACATATGTGATAAAATGAAGATTATACTATGATAATGATGTTAAATACTATGGTAGAAATGTTGTATAAAAGATAAGATGATAACTACAATGCAACTATGAACTAAGTCATGATTCTAAACTAGAATGATAAAACAATTCTAAATGCTAAACAATGTTAAATGCTCAAACTCTAAATGCTCCAAATGCTCTAATGTTATTCCTGCATAGTTAGTTTACTCAAAGATGGGATGTAAAATGTTGTAAAATGGGCTTGTATTTATAGGATTTCCAAAGCATCATGTAATGTGGTAGCAATCAATAGTCAAGATTTCAACATGAGAGATGAACGGTGGAGATGGAAGAAGTTAGAAAGAATCATGGAGAATGTTCCCTTGACCAAGGGAAACATACCAAGTGTATGGGGGAATAAAATGTGTGAAATAGCCAAGTGTCCAAAGTTTTTTTTGGAATTGGTTGAGGATAATGCAATTTAAATATTAGACATATTTAAATACATGTGACACTTGATGAGGTGGCAAGAGGAAAAGTTGTAGACATGTGCCTAAATTCAAGTTTGGGATTTAAATTTAGTGAAAAGATTATTAGTTAAATAAAACAAACTATGTAAATTTTTTAATTTAATTAAAATAGAAGAATGTGATTTTAGAATGAAGAATTAGAAAAGTGTGAACTATATTTAAATAAATTTGGAATTTATTTATAAGTAGATGAAATAAGAGGTTTATTAATTAAATAACTAGTATTTAATTAATTAATTGTCTTGACTGATTTTAGGTGTATACATTTTGCCCCTATTTGAAGTAATGTGTTTACATGTTGCTTCAAAGAATAATTTGTTGTTGATGTCAAAAAAAAATAAAAATTGATGCCCCAGATGTTGATTTTCAGGTGATGATGGATATATGCTCCCTCGGCAGATAAATCAGTGAATTTTTGAATTTTTAGGATGTTTTTGGAATTTTTTGAAATTTTAATGATTTTTCAATGATATGATGATGATTTCAAAATTTTATGATTGATAAATGATTTATCTCATGAAAAATGATGTTTAAGCCACCAGGTGATGAAATGATGAATTAAGCCCCTTTGAAAAATAAAATAAATCAATCCCATAAAATCCCACTTAATTAACCTTAAAAAGGGTAAAAAGGTGATTTAAAACTTCATTTGTGCATTTGCAATTTGAAGATTGAGAGTGATTGAGTGATTTAGGAACTTTGGAGCAAGATGGTGATTCCCTACCATACACACCGATTCGAGTGCATCAGACATTACAATTGCCCGACAACATATGGACCTCTAGTATGTACCCCAAAAAACTTCCTCATAAATTGTGCAATTTGATTTTCCCTTCTTTTTCACGTTTGAATTTGGTTTTAAATCTTCTAGCACATAGAAGTACCGATATAGCACATATCATGACTATTATTGTGCATACAATATATTAGCGCTTAGGGTTTGCATTGTAGCACATTCATAGGGGGATTTAGTGCATCGATAGATTTAGCACTTAGAGCTAGAAATTTAGCACATTTGATAACTATTCTAGCGCATAGGGTATATTAGCGTGTAGGTGATGTAGTTTAGCGCATTAGGTCAATGATGTAGCGCATAGAGACATTTAGTGCATTGATAGAGGGGTTTAGTGCATTGGTAAAATTTGATGGCACATTAGATAATTTGATGCATTGAAACCTTATTATGGTACATACATGAAATTTTCTAGTGCATAGATGTTCTTAGCACATAGAAAGACTATTTTAGTGCATTGATGAGATTTAGACCAGAAAGATGGATTTTAGATTAGACTCCTTGATTTTGATGATTTTTGATTGCGTCAGCTATCAATTTGATGTTGTTTGATGATGTTGACAGATTAGATGTTTATTGATCTCATGATAGGTGGGATGCAATGATTGATACTGATAATTGACCTCATGATAGGTGAGGATCAAAGATAGTTTGATTGATTGATTCACCTCATGATAGGTGAGGTGCAATGATAGATTGATTGATAAACCTCATGATAGGAGAGGTTGAATGATAGATTGATGCTCACGATTTTTTATCAAAGTATCACCAGAGTTTATTAGATTGATAAGATGATGGATGTTGATTGATTGACAAGATTACTGATTTGTGATATTTTGTGATGATAGGAGCCTTTGACAAATCTATAGATTTGAGAGTGTTTCCCTAGGACATGGGATTTGATACCCCACCTGGTGCAAGCTAAGGTAGTTGTTATTGCACGATGAGAATTTTTCTCTAAGATAGATATGCCCCAGATTAGGATTAACAGGGTTTTATTGACAGCTTTATCAAAGAGGTGGCATAGTGAGCATAACACCTTTCATTTTCCCACTAGCGAGATAACAGTGACCCCAGAGGATGTTTATTAGATTCTGTGGATACCTATTATTGGAGAGTTGGTATTATATGATTCTACTGAGCAGGGAAGGATTGATGCACTTCGCAAAGTATTTAAGGATGATTAGATATGCGGCTATGAAATTCCTTGGAGAGAGATGGTTGACACTTATGCCACATTGCCATGTGTGTACTTGTTGGTTTCATTGGAGGGTTCCTTTGTCCTAACCATAGGTCAAAGGGACTTTCAGTTGGACAAGGCCAGATACTTGAGAGCATGATTGCCCAAGGGACTAGATATACATGGGGATGTTGCATGCTTTCCCATTTGTACCATGATTTGCACCAGGTTGTCTATCTCCAAGGGGCTAGTTTGTTAGCATGAGTCACATTGCTTCAAATATGGGTGTGGGAGCATATAGTGGTCACCTATCCAGTTGTAGATAGACAACAACCCGCCATGAGACCATATGTTCATGCTTATGCAGGTCCAGTTGCTCAGCCTAGGCTAGGAAAATTGGAGTATTGGAGAAAAGTACTTGATGATTTAGAGATAGTGACATGGCGGCCCTACCTTGATTGTGAGCAGTGACCAAAGGATGATACAAAGATGCCATTTTTGTGCCAATCTTTGTACTTGAGTGGTAGGACACAGTTCATCATTGAGATATTTTTGTTGAGGAGGGTACTACGTCAGTATGGCAGGATACAGGGCATTCCCCAGGGAGTGACCCATTATGCTCGATGACGGATTGATGTGACAAAGTGGGGACCCACTTTTTCCTATGATGTTGCAATGCAAGATTACCAGGGTCTATAGGCCATCGCTTGGGAGATTCATCAAGAGATTGTGGAGGCTCAGATATTTGAGGATTATGCTAAGTACTTCTTCACACACCCCTTCCCATGGATTTCAAGCCCAGATGAGCCAATGCCGCTATTGGATGATGAGGAGAGGGAAGTCATACATGGACGCAAATGGAGGAGAGATGGGGGAGAGGAGGAGGAGGAGGCAGAGAGCAGTGGGGTGATCCCAGAATAGTGGTTTACAATTTTTGGCCAAACTGGACACAAATAATTTTTTTAAACTAAATCTTCACTTTCGGGCACCTATAGTGGCTAAACTGTGAGGAATTTGAAAATTATGCAAACTAGAGTTTTGTGAAATTTTGTCTGTAGATTCTAAATGTATTTTTTTCAAAATTTTTGGAATTAGATTGCACTTCTTTTTCCATCTCCCTCGAAAACTAGTTTTTTCAAAAAATAACATTTTTAAAAGTAACAATCATCATTATAATGCATAACTTTTTTTTCATGAAGGATAAAATTCTAATTCTTTCGAATTTATATTTGTAACTTTGATATCTAGTGTTTCCACTTGGTTAGATAGTTTTTTATTGAATATTTTTTCTTTAATAAAATTTTGAAGTCAAACCAATTACAATTGGACATATAGTGTGGTATAACCGTAACTTTTGTATGTATCAAAATTCATTTTTTTTTTGTTGGATCAAGGACTTCAATATCTGGTGCACTCATATTTTTCAAAAATATTTTTTGATAATCTGCTATTTTTCCACATGTGCAGAACAAAGAGCTTATTCTTGTGGTGAAAAACCTATGTTTAATAAAACTTTAAAAAAAAAAAACATAATAAAACCAAAAACATATTAAAATTATAGCCATTAGATAGCTCGTTCCAAGGACTACCTGATTCTAGTTGGGTTTGAGAAGTCTCCATTTTCATCCTCAACCCAAGCTTTGAATCATAAAAATATAGAATTTCAAAGTGCCTGAGGGGGAGAATGAGGGCAAAGGGGGGTTTGAGCGAACCCATAGGGGTTCGCTCAAACTAGGGTTCACTCAAACCCTGGTTCGAGCGAACCCCCTTTCCTTTTTCCTTTTCTTTGTTTTTCTCAAGCGGGAAATGAGGGTTTAGAATTTAATGGGTTCGCTCAAACCTACAAGTTCGTTCAAACCCCTAAAACTATTTTTTTTGCATGGGGTGAATTTTTGCCAGTTTTCCTACCTCACTCGAATTGTAAACCACTTTTGTGGGTTTAACCAGTGATGAGGGAGATAGGGACAGAGATGGAGGAGATGGTGATGAAGGTGATGAAGATGGTGGAGATGGTGGTGGAGGGCCCATGATAGATGTATGAGAGTTCAGAGTGCCTCGAAAGAGGTGATCATTGGTAGTTGTGTCCCAACAACATGTTGAGATCAGGTTTCCTTCATAGCAACAGCAACAGACATAGATAGTTTCTTTATAGGTGTAGGTATAGATGTTGCAGGGTCAATTAGAGCAGGTACAAGATTTATTACAAGCACAAACCAAGGACCAGGATCAAACACAGGTACAGGTTTCCACACTCATGGAAGAGTGGGACACTCTAAGATAGTGGGTTGAGCAAGCAGAGGGCGTAGCAGAGAGATTATAGAGGGCTACAGAGGTTGCAGGTTCAGCATATTACTTTCGAGAGGTATGGCACTTTTCCAAGGAGGTAGAGTTTTATAGGCTAAAGTATCATGAGGTCATTCCTCTAGAGCGCTGGGAGAGCTACGCATAGTTTGGCAGTCACACTCACACTAGGACTACCAACAGGGGTGTGACATAGCCGCTTTTGAGAGATCTGAGAGATCTTGGTGCAGGTCTATCTGGTGGGGGAGGTATTGGTCCAATGATGCTAGTACTGTCTGGGGGGAGCATGACATAGCTCTGATATATGATTCTTGATGTATTTTGGACATTTATACACTAATTTATCTGAGATATTGATGATTCACTGCCATTTTAGATGATGTACTTCTGGATATTTGGATATCCTTGTATACTTGACATTATTTTGAGATATATATGATATGCAATGATGATGATGATCAGTCTATGTGTCTATATGCGTTGACTATCATTGATGTTTATGATGGATGCATTTAATTTATATTATATATGATGTGTGATGTTCTTTATGATGATGTCATTATATGTTATGGATGCAAATGATGAAACATGTGTTATGATTCTATGATGCTTTATGAATGAAGCCTATATGATACATGTGATGGATCTTATTATGCCAATGATATGTGATTCGTTTTATGTTTTTGTACTTTTCTAATGCAAATAGATGATGCAATGAATGGATGAATGTATGATTTTATTAATGCATGAGTGAATAGATGGATGGAATGATCCTATGATAGTGCATAGTTCTATGTGTTTATGATTTTTATATGATGCTTATGTGATGCTTATATGATGATTATGTGATGCTTATGTGATGCTTAAGAAATGATTATTGGATGTATGCAATGATGATATGATAATGTATGATTGGTGATTCTATATGCTTTGTGGATGATTTTTATGCTATGTGAGATGGATTTGATTATGCAAATGATGTGTGATGTTTATGTACGTTCATGTGATGATTATGCTAATCCAGTTAGTCCTTTTCTAGTCTTGGATTTTAGTAATAACAAATTCACAAGTTGTATTCCATACACCTCGGAAAATATATCTTCATTGTTGGTTTTAGATGTTCATAACAATGGCATTATATCTTTATCAGTCATTTTCTTCAACAACTTTTTCTTCTTGGAAATCTTACTATGTTGGATATATGTGTTCCATTCTTCTTAATGGACCATTTTCTTAATCCATTAATAATAGATGAAATGATTTTGATTATGCAAGTGAGATACAATGCACTTATTTTTGTGTTTTCTAATGTGGATATTATGATGTAATGCATGAATGGATGGATGATGTGATATATGTGATATGATAATGCTTTCTAAATGTATGCAAATGTTGATGCAACTGATTATGCAACTATATGAGAATGATGTGTTTTTGGTTAATGTCAAATGTAATCAATCCATTAATGATAGAGATAAAATCATTGTGAAATTTTTTCATCTTTGGAAAACTCATAAATACAGATGCAAACTAACATGGATGCAATCTAACTTAACCATGCATATCTAATATGCAAATGTTGTCATCGTAATAGTCGATTTGTCATGCTTTTTATCATCATTGAGCATTTAAAATATTGAAAGTGAGTACAAACATCGATGGTATAATTAAACCATAATGACCTAAGTTCTACTTCCATGATTTTTGATATTGGAAGTTAACCCAAGCATCTAGGTGGAAGGTTTCATGGATTAGGATGATGGCCTAAGATAGATGGAAGGTTTGAAGGAATAAGAAACTTAGGTGTATAACCAAGGCCATGGTAATATGGTTTTTCTTGAGAAAAAAGGGGTTCTAGGATACCTTGTTCATAAAGGCCTAATCCTTTGCCTTTGTAGTTCATACTTTGACACATTCGTTTACCAATGGGATATGTATTTTTTGTGAAACAAGATGCAAGTCCATCTTGGGGAGAATATGATATGGATGAAACGATAGGTGTTGAGAATAAACCAGAGCAGATAAAGGTGGAGGATCCCAATTTTTAGGTGAGGGGTTCATGGATAGCTTGACTAGGTGTGATAGGATCTTGATATGGGGATGATGGGGTGTTTTGATCTTGACTTGGAAAAGAATTAGGAGGTGTAGGAGATGGAACTTAGATTTATTTTCATTAGGTATGGAACCATCATGAGGTGGTATGAAAGGAATATCTTGATCTTGAGAAGGATGAACATCCTCATGGAATGAAAGGATATCCTCGGATGGAGGTGCATCTTGATCTTGGTGAGAAATGGAATCCTGAGATTTTGGAGAAGGCATATCTTGATCATCAGATGGTAGGAAATCATTAGATAGGATGGAAGAACTATCATGCTCCTAGGATGCAATGGAATCATGAAATGGTATGGATTCATTAGATAGAGTGGAAGGAGTACTTGGAAGGATATTTTTCTCTTGAGATGGAAGGGAATAATTATGGATGAAAAGTGAAAGGATGGGATCATCATAGAATTCTTGAGAGATGGGGTCTTGGTCAAAGATTGGAAGAACTTGTGGAATTTTGATATCATCAGATGAATAGGAAGGAATCTGCAAGTGCACTAAAACATGGAACATATACACTAGAAGAAGACCTATATGCACTAGCAGATGGACCATATGCATTGGAAAAAGTAAGTGATGTGCTAGACAAAGCAATGGATGCACTAGAACGGTGAATGAATGTGCTAAACTGGAAGTTTTTAGTGTTTTTGATAGTCTGTTTGGTTGTTTTGGTTTGAATCTTTGTGTTTCCACGATGTAATCGATTGAACAATAATTTTTTCTTAGTTTCCAATTTGCAAATTATGTGAATTAAGTGCATTAAATGGATGATTTCTTGAATTACGACTCCAAACACATCAACAAGTTGTCAAACAATTGTTTCCACCTAGGAACTAAACATTGAGTGTGTATTCAAGAATTTGATTCGATTCCTTTGATTTCCATAGGTATAACACAAGAGAAGACAATTCAAGCACTTTTCCATTCTCAAGGGTCACTTAAAATACCACAACCCTCATCTTAAAACTATGTCAGCTCACATAGTCGTGTCATCCCTTAGAGGGCGTCCGTGTTTTTACCTTTCCTGAGTCTTAACCAAATTCAAATCCTCCACTTTTGGCTAGGGATCTCTAATAGTTATATGGTGAGTGTCTTGGGGGAAGATTCTTCCCTCCCCTTGCACCATGATATAGAAAGTGTTACGAAATTGACTCGACTGACTTCTACACTAAGGTTTGTAATAAGGGTTTATGTTCAGTGCGACAATAGATAAAATCCCTCAAGAGACCTCCCAACCTTTAAAACAAAGGCTTTGGGGATGGTTATCTTGCACACTACCATCGAATTGCAGACTTTCCCCGAATTCACTTTTGATTATAGTGGGTTGGAAAACTTGGATTTAGTTGTTCCCACTTAGGTCATTCTCGTGGGGTGAGTACTTTTTCCCAATACAGTAGGCCTTCTAAAGGTGTTAACAAAGCATAAAATAGTGAGTCTGGCATTCTAGTCACCCAGTTAAGGGGAGAGCATAGGCCTATCACTTTCAATCATAGTAGTCAAGGGTTTCAATTAACCTTTTAATTAAGCTAGATGCCTATCTTAATCAAAAGAAAGCAATAATATTTCTAGCCCCTGCAAACACCATTAGCAATTTCAACAAATGTCTTTGATAAGCGTATTTAGTACAATGGATATCAAATGCTTTTTATTTCACTTCAATGCTCCATGTTCCTCTTAAAACCTGTAATAAATGCTCAAAATTTTATATGAGATTAAGAAATAAGAATATATAAGGGTTAGATGAATGATTAAGCATAAAAACCCTAAAACTTAGACCAAGTTACAATGTGATTTGACTTTAGATGTAAAATTGAAAATTTTAACTTCACAAAAATTGAGAAACACCTATAACATTTCATATATTATGAAATTCTACCACATTTAAAAAAAAAAAGCTTCCAAAAAGACCTTTGTATGACTGAGGTATGACAATTTTAAGATTGACTATAAAAGCGCTAAAATAGTCATTAGATGTGCTAAAAGATCATTCAAATGTGCTAGAAAACTCAATGTATGCACTAAAAGAAGTGTCAAATGCACCAAAAGAAAGCTCTGATGTGCTAAAGTATCAAATTTAAGTGCCAAAATATACTCCAAATGCATCGTAATGGGAATTGTATGCTCTAAAAGATGTTTCAGATGCACCAAAAGAACTCACGTTCGTGCTAAAAGAATTTCACATCTAGATTTGTAAGCACACCTTCCAAAAAATGTTTAAAATGGGGGTTTTGCCCCACTGTGGGCGCCAAAAATGTCTTATGTGAATTATGGGAGTTAGTAAATGAATAATCAAACACACAAAACCAATGAAACATAATACATTAGAGAATTTAATCACAAAATTGAAACAAGAGTAAATTCCTAAAATCATTCCATTTTTCTCTATTCTCAAGGATTCATTAAATCATATTGGCTCTTAGATTTGTGTATGCACTATGATTGTTAGAATTACAACCTGAGAAACTAGATGTTGTAAGATGCAAGAATTTAATTCCTACATGAAGTATATACTATGTGATTGGTGCCATGATGCTATGATATTAAATACAACTATGATAGAATGAAGATTATGCTATGATAATGATGCTAAATACTATGGTGGAAATTTTTTATAAAAGCTAAGATGATCTAACTACAATGCAGCTATGAACTAAGTCATGATTCTAAACTAGAATGATAAAACAATTCTAAATGCTAAATGCTAAAAAATGCTAAATGCTCAAACTCTAAATGCTCCAATGTTATTCCTGCATAGTAAGTTTACTCAAAGATGGGATGTAAAATGTTGTAGAATGGTCTTGTATTTATAGGATTTACAAAGCATCTTGTGATGTGGCAACAATCAATGGTCAAGATTTCATCATGAGAGATGAATGGTGGAGATGGAAGAAGTTAGAAAGAATCATGGAGAATGTTCCCTTGACCAAGGGAAACATACCATGTGTATGAGGGAATAAAATGTGTGAAATAGCCAAGTGTCCAAAATTTGTTTTGGAATTGGTTGAGGATAATGAAATTTAAATAGTAGACATATTTAAATACATGTGACACTTGATGAGGTGGAAAGAGGAAAAGTTGTATACATGTGCCTAAATTCAAATTTGGGATTTAAATTTAGTGAAAAGATTATTAATTAAGTAAAACAAACTATGTGATTTTTTTATTTAATTAAAATAGAAGAATGTGATTTTAGAATGAAGAATTAGAAAAGTGTGAACTATATAAATAAATTTGGAATAAATATTTATAAGTAGATGAAATAAGAGGTTTATTAATTAAATAACAAGTATTTAATTAATTAATTTTCTTGACCGATTTTAGGTGTATACAATCACATCTTTGATTTCATTCTATGTTGTTCCTTTTTCATGATCATACACATATTAGAGCAATTTGAATTCCACACTATTATGGATTAGCTTGTTATTGATAATCACTTCTACCAATGATGAGAAATCCCTTTAGACACAAATTTTTAAGGCTTGATTATGCAAGAAAGTATATCTATATCTATTATGATTAATTTGTGTTTTTGAATTTTAAATCTTCTCATCCATTGAATCCCAAAATTTCATAGATCACTTAGTGAATATGAAAATGATTTTAAACCTTTGTTGAAACATAGCTCACAAAGAGAATCTCTCTTGACATTAATACTATGTCCCTTGTATGATTTTCCATGTCAAGATAGCTAAGTCTCATGGTAAAAAGTATCTAACTAGGTAGAAAGAAACTTTTAGAAGATAAAGGGGCTAATATTTATGTAAAATATCAATGATTTACCACTTGAACTCTAGTTATGTGTGTACACAGCTAAATTTCACACATAAAAAAATTAGGAAAAATAACATTTGGTTGCTTTCAAATGGTTATAGTATTAGGTTTCTTGAACATTGTCTAAGGAAGTTTTTCCATAATCTTAGAGGTTCCACTTATGTTCTCCTCACTAGGTACCTTCCCTTTTTGAAGCACAATAATATGATGTAGTAGGCTCAAAGGGGTTAAAACATTATCTTGAGTGATATAATGCATTATTACATGAAAGAAGAATGAAAGATGTTTTCCCTAGATGAGCCAATCTCAACTCTAGGAGCCCTATTGCAACTAAATTTATTTTAACAATCATGTGAACTTACATAGACATAAAAAATGTGCATATATTTAATTTGTACATATTTCTTATCAAGATGATACAAATAATTTGTATTTTTTATGAGAAAAATATATATATATATATATATTTTATAAAAAAAATATTATTTTTGAAAATAGAAAATACAAAAATAAAAATAAAAATTGCTATCCCATTTAAAAAAAACAGATGTAGTGTTTATTCCCTTCTATATTTTGAGGAAAAAATATTAAATGTATAATTCTATATCAAACTATACAACTCAATAATGAGTACATTTGACTATTTATATCTTCACTTTAGTGGTTTATATTTGACAAGGTGAGAATGTATATTATGATTAACAAAAGAATCACATATCATCAATCATAAATCTTGGATTAGTGACTCCTAAATCACAATTCTTAGAACTTAGTATGTTTACCATTGAGAAAAACATAGTTTTCCATTCTTTGACAATTTTTGCAGCTCTTGGTATATGAAAATGTGTGATGATGCATCAAAATCATAAAAGGGAATGTGTAATTTTCGAAAAAGATAGAACTATAGTTTAATTTAATTGAAATGACATGAACATAGACGATTATTTGTGATTTACAGTATTGTAGAGCATACCAATAGTTTTTTGATGGTCATGGTTTCATAATAAGATTATTTTATTTTCTCACTATTATTTGGTTTTTCATTTGTGTATTTTAAATTCTATCCTAAAGGTCTTTGAAGGTGTTCCTTTTTACTACCCATAATCTTTTTAAGTTATGTACTTTTATCTCCTTAGCTTAATAAAAACTTATCTAGGACTTATCATCAAGGATGAGGAAATTGGTTTTACATTCGTGAACATCGTTGCTAGAGGTATCTTGAATCCTTGAACAAAATTGTCTTGGAAATATTTTCTACCTCGAAACCCATTAAATCTAAACCATGGCATTGAATGGGTTTGTGAAATTGTCTACACTCACCCATTCTACAGGTATATCGACTTAGTCACCAAAGCATGTTTTGGGTAAGTGATAATAAATCGATGTAGGTTCCTAGATTTTAATTGATCTACCAAGGGATTGATAGGCTTAATGGCCTCTACATAGAATTGTGTTTCTAAGAACTTGATCCACCCTTGTTTTAAGCATGAATTCAGACTATTTGATGCTATCCAATTTGTAATGGGAATCAACATTTGATAATAATCATTTGTTTAGATGGGTTAAACATGGTTAAAGGTTGAAAATTATCATTTAGAATTGTGCAAATGCTTAGCTTTCTTGTAATAAATAGTATATGATGATTTATCAAGTGCAAGTAAGTATAAACTTCCTCTAAATATTATGGGCTAAATCATCATTGTATAGTGAAATAAATTTTAGAATATTATCTCTCTAAACAAACTATAGAAATAATTTTATTACTTTTATTTAAAAAGTAATAATGTACCTTAGAAGGATTTAAGTAGGATGATCCTTATATTGATTTGAAGATTAGAAGAGTTAAGAATAAAGACTCTCTAGTCAGCTTAGCATTAAGTATATTTTGTTGGGACTTTTGATTAAATTTTATCTTTATTGATTAGGATTGTTTCACTAAGATAATTTAGAGAAATTTTATGATATTGATTTCTTATACTTCAACTATCCTTATCATAAGGAAGATATCATTAGGAGAAGAAGATTTACATGAACCTCTCGATACTTGTTTGAAAGATTTTCATTATCATTTAAGATATATTATTACAATAACATGATAGTGAATAAAATGTTCATCATAAAATCATAGAAATATGGATAGAATCAAATAGATTACCAATTCAATTGTAATATAATGTATTGTTATATGTTCAAGAGGTGTCTACCTATCAAGTTATTGACTTAAGAAAGGTAATGCTAGTTCATAAAATAATCAATCATATTTTCACATGATAGTTGGATAAGAGATAAGGTGGTAATGAAATCTCTTACTTAAGAATCTATACTCATATATATACCCATATATATGTATATACATACATAAAAAAGCTATACCGTAATATTGCATATTTTATTTCCATGCTCAAACTTGCATGTTCTTACATTGGATCCACATCATTTCTTGATATGCACTCATGAAAATATTGTTGGAAGGTTTGCATGCATGCAGTCATGTTATCATGATAGTGAACATGTACTTGTAGAGATTTACTTGTTGGGTAAAAGTACAAAGTTGTGTCACACTTTTATAAAAGAAACAACCAACATTGATCCAACTTTTAAACTTGAATCACTAGAAACCGGCATATATGTTTTGAATTTTGAAATGATGTAAACTAATAAAATGTGTATTTTTAGTATATTTTATGTTTGTATTGTTTTGAAAAAAATAAAAAAATATTTTTTTGAATAAAGTGTTTTACAAATTAACACTATAATTTAGTTGCTGGTAAAATGCTGAAAAATGACATTGCATGAGACATCAAGCTTTATATAGTAAATTTTATTGTATTTTTCCTTCAAAATTTTTGTGTATATTTATAACTTGAAACTTTAGGGCATGGATTTTTTTTTCAATTTTAATAAATATTTATTTTTAAATAAATATTTAAATCTGTGTGTATTAAAACACAACTGTTTCCACTCGATGTCAAATTTTATATTAAATATTTATCTAAAATATAAAACAAATTATACTCTTAATCTAGATTCTTTTATCTAGGACATCATATTTTTTTAATAAGTTTTAGTATTTTTCTTGACATGGTAATCAACCTAATATTTTTGAGTTGATAACCTAATTTTAGTAAAAAAATAAAAATAAAATATAAATAATAATTGAACTATTAAAATAAATATATATTTGAAAACTACACTTATGGATCAACAAAAGGGTATTTTTACATTTACAAAAAAATGTTATTTATATGAGTAGGAGTTGTTGAAATCTTAAAATTTTCAAATAATTTCATTTTTTTAGTAAATTGGCCTCAAAGTGGTGCTATATATGCATTTAGCCAATAACTTTAGTTGGAAAAGTTGTGGATATATTTAACTTATCTAGAATCAATCTTACTAGATCATGTATGTTTTCAAACCAAAATAGATTTTTAGTTATAAATACCAAAATTCACTTGTGTTGATAAGTTGGTTGAAAGTGTTACACAACTTTGTACCTTTACACTGTTGATTTTAAGAAAATAATGGACTTAGCAATGTTGATGGTAATACAACATGTAACCTTCATGACTGATTATGTATTTGCAAAAGTGTCAGGCATGATGACGTGTGGGTGAAATTTGTGATGATCATGATATGATTAAATATTGACTTGATTTGCAACACACACATATTCCATTACTCCTATTCAGTATTGCACTGCTAGTTTTCCTTGTGCTGGGTCGAGTATTCTTCGATGGACTAAAGAATTCAAGGGAAGTATTTCACTTCGTGGTAGGGCGGAAACACGGTCTAACAATGTTCTCACCCTCAAAGTGGTCAAAGAAGTTTTAGAAGTCAAGAGGATCTTGTTAGGAAGGCTCAAGTTTCAGTTGTTGTTTAGTCTTGCTAATGACCAGTAGGTCTATTTTAGGGGAAATTTTCCCATATATATTGACTTGTAAACAACACATGTACTCCAAATTATTAAATTAATATAATTATTTTATCTTCTTCATGTGTATTAGACACATGTCTTTCTGTGCATGTGATGATGTGTAATTTGTGAATTTTAATTGTGCTAATTCTATGGAGTTTGTTACACAATTTGAATGCAAATACATCATCATAGACCATTCTACACAACAACCTTTCTCCCCATTAGCAATCAACTATCTAGAGTAACAACTCCTTCTTTGTGTATATCTCCACATCTTGTAGATACAAAGCTCATTTTTCTCAATTTCTCCCCCTTTGACCTCAATGGAAAAGTGACTCTTTAGGACACCATGCTTCTATTGAAACCAATATGTGCTCTCCCCTTTGAAAAAAAATTTCTCCCCCTTTATCAAATAAAGGAGTGTGTCCAATAATTTGTAATCATCAAGTCGTTAGAAATTTGTAAAAAACAATTACACCTAACTTTACTTCTCTCTTTCTTCTCCAGGGATGAATAAAGTTTCTATGAAGCTCCCCCTATAATCATGCCCTATCACTAAGAATTAGTGATGTGAGGCAGGAGCAACCACTTTGGGTGCTACCTTTTGACCTTTCTCTTTCCACACCTTATTAGTTTTATTATTTGTCTTATTTTTCTCCTTTTCAGAGACATGTGAGCCTTTGTTCACTCTAGGGAATATACCTTTCTTCTTATCTTGTGCCTTTGTTCTTACAATATTAGCTCTACATTGCTTAGCTATGTGATTTTTTTTTTTATAGTTGAAGCATATTACATTTGTATCTACCAAAGGATCAAATAAATTTCTATTCACAAAATTTGTTCTCCTTTTGGGCATAACTCTACACTCACTAGCCCTATGACCAAACTGATTACAAGTATAATAATAACAGTAGAAACATGAGTGATACTTGGTCATAACATTTCTTTGTGCAGGATGAGGGGCTCTTCTTGACTTTAACTTCTTCATGCCTCTCACCCTATTGAAACCATCTGCATCATCTCCCCTTATGTTATACTTCTTCAAGTCTTCAGGGACTAACTTGTTAATCTTCTTATTTGCTATAGGCTTGTTTTCTCCATCAAGTTTCTTCATCTCAAATTTTTTCTTCATAGAGGCATTCTTTATGCAAGCTTTCTCATCCTTTGTACTAGGTTTTTCTTTTGCTTTGAATATGCCATATAAATTTATAGATGCATTAGTAGTAGGGATCTTTCCTTTCACAAAACTGAAGCCAAATTTTTCTTTTAAAGGCTCTTGTGAGTTAATCAACCCTTCAAGAAAGTCTAAGCTTCCTTTCAACTTCATACCTTTTTCTATTGGTACTCTAGCTTTTTTAAGGTATTTTCTCAAGGAAATAGTTTATGCTTCCAACTTCATGCACTCTTCAGATTTAGATTTTAGTTCACAATTAACTACATATTCTATTCTCTTGGCTTCTTCAACTTGAGTCTTCAATCTTACCACCATTTGATCAGATTCTTCAAGGTTCTTGGTTAGCTTTTCAATCTCTTTTGTGAATAATTTTTTAGCTTTTTGTTCTCCTTTCTCAAGCTTTTAATCTCATCTAGAGCACATATGAGTTCTCATTCAAGATCTACTTCTCCTTCCTCTTCTTCATCAGACCCTTCAACTTCTTCATCAAAAGTTGTTCTGAATGCCATGAATAGGGATTCATTCCCCTAAACCAAAAAGGAACAATCATGGTCATCATCTAAGATATCACTAATGTTAGATGAACCACTTCGTTCTTGTGTAAGTAGACTCTTCTTCTTCCTTAAAATGTTCTTATTTGGGAAGAAGGGTATATTATTTTTACTATCCTCTTATTGCTTAGAGTTATCCTTTTTGAATCATAAGGGCATTTAGAAGAATAATGGCCTATTTTACCATAGTTGGAGCATTTAAAGGGTAACTTACCTTTGTATTTTCTAGAGCCTCTTCTCAATATTTTGATGAAGTTGGATTCTTCTTCATCAATAACCTCATAAGTGGATGTAGATGCTTCAATAATTTCCTTTTTGGTTGTATTGAATGCAACTTCTAGATCCTAGTGGTAGTTGCATCTCCATTCTCATTTCATAGGTAGTGAAAATTCCATGCAACTCATCAACAATGAGTTTTTCCAGATCTCTTACTTCCTCATTAAGAAATTTTAGAGTCATACCTAGACGATAGGGATCTAAGTACCTTTTTGAAAATGATTGGTTCATTCATTTCTTCTCCAAGCCTCTAATTGCTTTCACAATTTCATCTATCTTGAGAAGGTAGTTTGCAATCTTCTCTTCTTCACTCATCTTTAGACTTTCAAACTTTCTTTTTAAAGTTTGTAGCTTTGCTTGCTTTACCTTTCCACCACCTTGATAGATGTTCCTCAACTTTTCCCATATATCATGTGCAGTTTGATAGTGCATGACTTTGACAAATTCTGAGTTTGATAGACCACAAAGAATAACATTATTTTCCTTAGCATTATTTTCATATGCTCTCTTTCTAACTTGTTCTATAGGAGGTGTAGCATCGATTTTACATCCATTAACAACTGGCATCCACACATCAAACTATAAATATTATGAATATGTAAGTGCATTGATGCTCTAAAAAGCATAGTTTGATCCATTTAAGAGAGGTGCTCCATTTGAGGATGAACCTTCTTGACTAGCCATTTGTGTTCACAATCCAAGATCTACCCAAGCTAATTAATATTCTCTAAGGGAACCAAGGTTTTGATACTAATTGTTGGCCCTATTTTTTCATTGCATCAAAATATCGATCTATCAACACCCGATACAAATGCTAGAGACATGGATCACATGAGAGGTGGTTATTCCCTTGTCTATCACGAATCTCGAGGGGAGCTTTGACCATTTACCAACATTTAATTATGTTATGATGTACTCTTGATTCTAGATTAAAACTTTGGCATGACACATGTTCTCTTGAGACAAGGATGTATGCATTATTGCATGTGATCTCCTAGTCCAATAGATGGCTAGATCATGATGTCATCTTGGGTTTCTAATTGTACAATTGGAGCTTTGACATTGACCTTGTTGGTTCTCTTGGTATTGAGTACATTGGTCATTTTATTGGGAGTTTCATGAGGATTTTTTGTTGCATGTGGAGATTGGCATGGATTGATCATTTATAATTTCTCATGGATACTTGGAACTTGGGTCAGGATAGAGTTCTCTTGTGACTAGATACATTTTCTTCAGATGGTTACTCTTTGGGGGTTTCAGTAGGAAGTATGAGGAGACTTCACTTAGATATGGACATGATTTCATAATGGATAGGTCTATAAAGGATATTATTCTTGGAATGAGTCATGATGACATGGTTATCTTGGAGGAGCATTCTCATTCCCCACTCTTGGTCTACTTGGTGGTTTTCCATCTGAAAGGTATTTACGCATTCTTTTTTAGATATGTTATGTTTCATGCTTTATTTTCTCATAGGAATGAGTCTTGATCCATAGTGATTATTTTGGGAGAATCATTTGAGGATTGTTTAGCATGAGTTTTTATGCTAAAGTTATCTTTCATAGATATAGATCTTGAGCTATGGAACTAGTTGTTTCTAGAGGATTTAGTTTGAGATATACTTAGCATTGTTATCTTCTTGTGCATATGAGTTTATTTATATTATAATCTATTGATGAGGAGTTTAAGAGATGTTTATTGGGCTGGTTTCCTATTTTTGGGATGTATATTTTGAGTTTGATTTCCTTGTTAGAGAGGCTTACATCCATGTTGGAATTATTGTATGATTCATATGTTGCATTTGATCTTTGAGATTGAGTAGATGGGTGTTGTTGAGGCTTTTCATTTGGGTTTGTAAGAAGATCATACTTGACATAGTGTATCACTTTTAGGTGTTGGTAATAAGACATGATATGGTTACATGGTTTCTCTCTTCATTCTATGGTTCCTTTATAGAGGTTCATGTTCATATGATTTGGGAGGATTGTGGAGACATGTTGTGAGAGAGTATGCAACTATTGGTGTTGTATGTGTGGATTATTGTGATTATTCTTGGTAATTCATTGTTGATCATTTATCACACCTTGGTATAGTTTTGATTAGTATATTTGATATGTTTTGATCATTTTCAAAATTGAAATTACCCATGCAATGGGAGTTCTTGGATATGCATGTTCTTTATTGACACATTTGATAAAGGGAGCTTGTGATTGTGGTTTAAGGGTTGCACATATGTTGGAATGAGTTTATTGATGTTTTTGATACCTAGGATGTATGGATGGTTGGATGTATTAGCATGTGTTGTGGAGGTTATTTTTGATCATGTGGGTTTTTTTAGCTTTGCAATAGCTTGGAGCCTTTTTTATCGCTTGGATTTGATGCTTTTGTTCTTGGATTGGAAATTCTTCACCTTGGCATGTTCCTTTTCTTCCATAGGTGGCACATTAGATGATGAGAGGATTTCTTTCTTGAGATGGTGGCCACTTTGGTTTTATTGCAAGTATCTTGATGGAGCATGAGAGCACATTGGAGATTCATGTGATTTCATGTATGACTATATGATGATGCATTTAATTGATTGACCCTTATGGAATGTATACAACAAGTGGGAGAATGTTAGGATTTGGTGTTGTAAACCATTGCATAACCTTTTATATTATAATATTTTATTTAAATAATTATTTAGTTATGGATCACATAGGAGGTGTGTTTAACCACACTAGGTAATTATTTGGAACCACTTGTAAAGTTGGATTGTAACATTGGGTTATTATTTTATGTGTGGGAGACATAGGATAATAATTTAATATTGGGGAAATATTTAATAAAGTGAAAAATTAGTACCCTTGACATTAAATTAGGGGTCAATATTTTTTTTTTCAGATGGTTTTGTGGCATTGGGTTTTATCTTACAACTTGGTTGTATTTTTGTGAGCCTATTTCTATAAAAGAAAAGAAAAGTTTAGTGGTTAAGGTTGGTTGGGTGAGTGGGTTGTCATTATTGAGTCTTTTTGAGGAATGCATATGTGAAACATGGAATGGGATGTGTAGATTCATGCTTGGACACATGGAGGATGTATTGGAGAGGCTTGATGATTCAGAAGTATTCATGGTGACTTTGTAAGTGCATGAAATTTTTTTATTGTTGAATAATAGATGGAGTATGGATGCTTTTGGAGGTTGGGTTTTCCCCTCTTGAGGGTTTTCGTAGGGTATATCTTGTGTTATCTTATGGATTGTTTATTTGATCTATCCATTATGGTTATTCTATAAGCTTGTATGCATGCTTTTTTTTCATGGGGTTATGTAGGAAATGGATTAAGATATGTGGGTATTATGCATTATTTCCTAACACTTCATAAAATTGCATTATTTCCTAACACTTCATAAAATTTTAATCATTATAATTAACTTCATTCACATCAATAAGACTAATTCTTTCTATGTTTTTATTATTTCATACTCGATTTAAAAATAGTTGGAGTCTTTGTCACCTTCACATGTCCAAGTCATTTTAGCTCTAAGTATAACTCCTTGTTGCCTATAATTTTGAATCTTTCTCAACAATATTTTAGTTCTAATTAGATTAGTCACTACCCTCTAATCATTAAAATTTTCCTCCACATCAGCTTCCAAAGCTAATAGCTTCTTTGGAGCAAACTTTTCTAATTTCCTTCTATTAAGAGCTTTGTTCTTATTGATGGCATTAAATAATTTCCTCCATAAAGAGACCAAAATTTCCACTGTGTCAATAGTTGAAGCATCCTTGTTTAACCTTTTAGATAGCTCTATAGATATTCTAATACCTTATAAACAATCTTGGTCATTCAAAAGAGAGACATTTAACTTGAAGCTAAAATTTTGAAACCAATTTTGAAATGACCCAAGATTACCAATGATCACACAAGACTCAATCAAATAATGATCTAACATTAAGGTTGGAAAAAAAAAGAACAATATACCTTTACTATCAATATTGAAATAAAATAAATCCTTATTAGCATAAATTTTGTCTAATATAGAGTAAATCCTTTTATCTTGAGACTAGATATTATACCAAGTATGCCAAATATCTTTATTACTACTCATATCTTATTCTTGAGTGGATCTGGACTAGAAAAAGAGCCTTGTTCATTATAGACCAAAAAAAAAAAATTCATTTCCTTTCCATAGACCCTCCTTACCACCCAAATTATCTTCGTTATATTTTAAAATATTAAAGTCTCCTCTAATAAGCTAAAGAACTTTAGGTAGATTTTTGGCCATCTAGCTGCACAACCAACACCTTTCTTTGTAGTCATTAGATGCATCAAGGAGCACAAACTAAACAACTTGTCCTTTTCAACTAAAACTCAAACAATCTTATTGAAAAGAGAAATTCCTCAATTAACAACACTTTGAGCCTATATAGGCTTGATAAGAATATCATCAACTCCTTTACCCTTCTCATGAAGAGTACAAAATTATTTGGTAGCTTTCCAAACAAGCTTCAAGATACAATCCATTTGAAACTTGATAACCTTAATTTCCTAAAGGCACAATAAAAAACAAGAATGTGTATAATTACAAAAGGACATTAAAATATATTTCTTGTCTAGATTTTCCAACCCTTTGATATTTCAATTGCAAATATTAAAAATCATTTACAATAAGATCTAGGTGTTTTGTTTTTTTATTCTTATAGAGCATATCAAAACATTTAGGCATTTTCTCCTATTTCCCATTTTCACAACCTTCTTGTCATTTTGATTCTCAACATTGTGATACCTCTTAGATTGTTCCCTCTTTTTATTTTCTTCTTTGGATTTAGGTTCTCCTTTCTTAGATAAGCTCAAATCTAAACCTCTTAGCATAGAGTGGATTATGTTGGTCCATAATTACTTTATTTCCATCAATCTTAGATAATATCTCATGGTATTTTCTTTCTCAGTAGGCCATATATTTAACATATGGTTTGGTTCAATGGAAAAAATTCCTTCCCTCCTCAACATGATATTTTAAACTTTGAAGAGGTAGTTGTTGGGTATTTTTGTGTTCCAACACACTCCAACCATTATTTGAGTCCACCATATTCATAGAATTATCATGATTGGTGGGATTATTATCCTTAATAACAACATCTTGGGATCAAATAATGGGTCACGCAAAGAAAGACCCCATTCTACTTGTCACCCTCTATAGATCCATTATTTCAGGGGGAAGTAATCCCTCCCTCATTGCCATTATTATAACATATTTATCAACACAATTATCAACCTTCATAAGGTTAGTGGGAACATTAAAAGAGATTATTGGGGGCGTCTCTCTCTTCAAAAGCAATATCTTTTATCTTTTTTAGTAGAAAGAACATTTTTCTAAATCCCTACAAATATCATAAAAGCTTTAGGAGAATATTTCCTCAAATGACCTTTTTTACGTAAAAAAACA
>VDFB02000002.1:237086771-237104415 GCA_007258455.2 Sequoia sempervirens
AGGGGGTACAAGGGTTTAGGGTAGGGTTAAGGGTTTAAGGTTTAGGGTTTATTTTTTTATTTGAATTTATTTATGTTTTATATATGTGTACAATAATTTTATAATTAGATAATACTTAATTTTAAAATTTACATAATTTCCCATGGAACAAATTATATAATTTCTATATAAGTGTATATAAGATTCTTGAACTTAAGAATTCCATGAAACAAATATAAGTTGCATATAATTGTAATTTAGTCAAAATGATTTTAAAAAACTTCACTACATTTCAAATAAGGATTGAAAGCATATATATGGGTTTACATGCAACCAAAGAAAGTGAGAGATGATGCTATCAAAAGATTCCTGAACTTAAGAATTTTCCATGGAAAAAATATGTACATATAATTGTAATTTAGGAAAAATAATTTTAAAAACTTCACTACGTTTCAAATAAGGATTGAAAGCATATATATGGGTTTACATGCAACCAAAAAAAGTGAGAGATGATGCTATCAAAGAATCTTGAACTTAAGAATTTTCCATGGAACAAATGTGTACATATAATTGTAATTTACACAAAATGATTTACAACTATGTACAAGTTACTATAAGTTCTCATTTGAACATGTATAGGGTTACAAGTGAACTTGAAAACTATGGATATAATCTAAGTCAAAGATTCTGGTTCAGCCCACTCTTCAATAACATGTAGAATTTTTTGATGATCATCACTATCTAGTCTCCATTTTCTTCGCCACTCATTACGTGGAACCGCAGATGAAGATGTGTGACGCCACTATTAAGTGACTATATTGATGGTACCCGTTATTAGGCTGATAGTCAACAAAATGAATCCTATGTCAACAACTCTTGACTTGTTTTAGATATGTCCCTTGCAATACAATAGAACCTGCATGGTAAACATGAACCTACTTGGTAAGACATATGAATGTGTACAACATTTTCATGCTCAAGGTTTGTACAATATATATTTAATGTTTATACTATAATGTGCACATGTGAATACAATGTATATAAAATTTTAAATTCAAACTCAATTGTGGAAATGACATTCCATCACTTAGCCTCAGCTGTGTTAGTTTATTCTCTCTTCTCAGGTAAATGCAATAAATAATAGTTAACACCTTTGGATGTTTCCAGCCTCGCTATGATCGCTAAAACACCTCCTATACCTCAAATTTACACAAAAAAATCTTAAAACAATTAGAAATGTCTCTAAAGATCATTAACTAGATATATATATTTTAAATTTCATTGAAAACTTCACATGTACCTTTTCTAACCAATCTTGAAATATGGTCATAATCACCAAATCAAAGGAATGTCTTCAAATCTTTTCTTCCTCGCTTTCATCATAAGCTTCAAAACAACTAATGGCACCGCATCCCATTTTACCAACATATCCGTTTCCTTATTGTTGCTGCATAATCGAAGTTTCCCTCAATGCACTCAGTAAAACAAGAATAATCCCTTGTTTCTAATATCCATCCATGGTGACTATCCAACTCCTAACGCAATGCAAAGATCTTGTTTTTTCTACCCTCTTGCATCCATGCATTGATCTTCTATCCACACCTAGATACATATGTACAACAAAAAAATTATGTGAAAAAATATGTATATATATATATTAAATTTAAATAAATTCAAGTTTTTTATTTAACAATTTATACATACTTGATATATCTCCCAAAACACCTCATGGAATGTGTCGATTTGTTCTGAAGATGTACCGACCACATTTGATGCAAAGTGTTTCTTGCACCATTCAACAACATCATGTGCATTGTCTAGACGATCTTCTAGATAACTCATTTGATGCAAGTTCCTGCTCCATCATGCTCACCCTTTCCATGCCCACTCTCAAAAAAACACCAAACATGTGGTATTTTGTAGATTTTATGATATCTAAGATCAATATGTGCATTGATGACTATGCAAGTAGAATATGCACCTTAGTTTACATTACCTCAAAATTCAAATAATGCATATAAATGAGAGGATTGGTCCTTGAAGTGATTAAATTTTGTTTCTTAGTCAACGTAAGGAGGTTAAAATACTAACTGATTTGAAGAATTGGTTGACCAAAAATTACTTTCAATGATGTTAATATGTGCTCAAGAATTCTACTTAAGAAAAAAACAATCATGAA
The DNA here is from genome assembly GCA_007258455.2 of Sequoia sempervirens. Taxonomy (NCBI): domain Eukaryota; kingdom Viridiplantae; phylum Streptophyta; class Pinopsida; order Cupressales; family Cupressaceae; genus Sequoia; species Sequoia sempervirens. The sequence goes on from VDFB02000002.1 coordinate 237,088,930, forward strand.
GGTTTCTCATTAAGTCATAAAATAGCTTCAAATAGTAGGAGGGTATTGATGTAGACAATTTTATACACATCAAAGCCTTCGGTGATGTGTCGTGACAACTAACTTGATGATTGTTAAAAAAATTGAAGAAAATAATTTTTTATGACTGGTAACATGAAGCTTAAGATAGGAGTGATATATCCATCTAAACTTTTTGCTCATAGATGATGACTATGATTCTTAAAATGTGATTCTATACAAAAGAAAAACATGCATTTCCATCATTTAATGATAAAAATAAAGTTCATGCATCCTATAATTCTAATCAAGAAGGATTATTTATGCTCTCTAAACTTCAAAGTGTCAATTCAACCTCAAGTTTGGTTTATGTAATAAAAATATCATCACATAGAGACTACCCATGTGATAACAAAGTCTAGAGTACTTGATAATGGATCAAGCATACAATATACATTTATATAGTAGTAACCATTTTCCTAGGATTTTGTCAAAGATTTGCACATTAGATAATATATCTGCACCCAATATAACATAATACATAAAGATTCCTGACACAACAGATTGATTCTAGTCCAAGAGCTTCCTGTGAAGCCAGAATCTATTATCTAGTGCTTCGCAATCATCGGTTTAGTAGAGTTTGAAGTGCAGACCCGAGGGCATGTAAAAGATAGCTCTAGTTAAAGGCTCGCATTTGGGAGGTCAAAGCTATGGACTCTTAAGAAAAGCATAAGACTCGCGTACCAAAGGATCCTATCCAATATAATTGAATGGATGATCTCCTGTCCATGCACCACAGGCCCCTCGAGGGAAGTCTCAAACATTGTCCCCGTCTAAGTCGAAGCCACAATTGATTTGGACTAAGCAAGATAAGTGGTTCTGCTTCTGATGGATGGTGTCTTGCAGAAGACAGCCATCAAGTTTATATCTGGTTAAACGGTATGTGTCGAGCTCTTAACAGGTGTAGGAAGAATCATGGTCTGTCAAGAAGCAAAGCCTGGATGTCACACAGTAATGGGTTGCATTATATTATACGTTACGTCTAGGAGGCCAGGGTTCATCCTATGTAAAAGGATAAATCCACTTAAAATATGATTAAAATATGATTAAATAGAATTCAGAAAAATGAAAAAAATTAGTTCAACAATGGTAAATTTATCAAATTATTTTGAGATTTTCATAAAGTTAATTTATGGTTTTCTTATCAGGAAAAAAACATAATTCAACAATGATAAATTTATCAAATTATTTTATGAGTATTATTCTAAATTTAATAAGTTAATACATTTATTTTCTTAACATTAATGCTTATCAATATGGAGCACACAAAACAATTATTCATTTAACTCCAACATTTTAGACATGTTCGAATCTTCTAGAAAGTAGATTTCATTCTTTTAATCACAATAGTCCATGGAGGGTTCATACAATAGAAATGGAATATGGATTCCATAATTCAATATATTGTAAAAATACACATTTCTTGAAATCCAATATAGAATTCACAATACATTTTTGTGTGTATCTTAGTTTTAGTGTTAGTTAAGTTCATAGCACAATATTGGAAGGAATGTTAATTTTTTTTTCATTTTTGTTTATATTTCCTTTTTTTACTTGGTTGAATCCAATACCTAGAGGATAGCCATTTACTTTTGATTTTTATTTTGGAAGGTTTGTGAATGAAAATGTAGATTATGGCTACTACATATGGTTACATGAGAACACTAATTATTCAATAAGTAAAGGTTGAACTAGGTGAATTTTTAAATTGAGGTAGGAAAATATGCTAATCTTCCTCCACTTCATGCAAGTTAGATGTTGAGGGAAGGATTAGGCTCTAAAAATGGCATGGATATTACAAAAAAAAAAAAAACTAGTATAGAAGATTACATAATGGTCATATTTATTGGTTTGAGGAGTCATCTTGTGGATATTAAATACATGGATATTTGAGTTATGTAAATTCAAATGTATACTTCAAAATTCTAAGCCATTTTTTAAAATATTATTATCAAGAACATGAAAAAATCATTGACTCCTAAAAATGTTTTGGATCCTTCCAAGCTAAACATAAGATTGTTATGAAACAAATGCATAGAATTTCGATCTAGTTGAATTCATATTTAGTGTTAGTGGATTTAATTCAATGTAATATAATAGAAATGGTCACTAATCATGAAAAAACAAGCAATACCTCAAGAAATATTATATCCAATAATGTCCTCTTTGAAACTTACAACATTCTAATATTTTGAAATAGGACCCTAGCTTTTTCCCCATCTTGTGATGCTATGATAAATTAGCATATCTTGGCATAGCTATGGACCATTCTAAATGTCAACGTAATTATGATTACATAAATCCTAACACTAATTGACTCAAAAGGACTAATCTTTTTTTGTCTATCTAGGAAAGTAGATGACTAAATTATCTAAAAACATACAATAGACAAGAAACAAAAATAAACATGTAAATGGAATATTTATCAAAAGAAATAATTTAAATATACTTCAAAATTCATATCCACAAATATTTATACTTTAAAATTCATAATAACATATATTTCAATTAATTAAAATATATCAATATTAATTATTTTAATAATTATTAAAAAATAAAAATAAATCATATATACTAAAATTACAATAAAATGGATTGTTGGTGCTCCATCATCTCACACTGATTTCATATATGGTATATGAAGTTGTTAGATCATTGAATCCATGGGCAATGGTAGAAGGAGAAACATGTATTCCTCAATAAATACACTTGATAGAAACCTAGATTCCTCATGAAATACCCTTCGATGAGCTCCTTTTCCTATTTGAAGCTAATAGATTGTGGTAGTTATATTGTTTTAAAATTCAAATATATATATATATATTTCTATATATATATTTAAAACTTCGATGAGCTCCTTTTCCTGTTTGAAGCTAATAGATTGTGGTAGTTATATTGTTTTAAAATTCAAATTTCTATATATATATTTAAAACTTCAATGAGCTCCTTTTCCTGTTTGAAGCTAATAGATTGTGGTAGTTATATTATTTTAAAATTCAAATATATATATATATATATATTTCTATATATATATTTAAAAAAAAAACAATAAAATTTAATTTTAAAAAATCTCATTAATAAAAACTTATCAATTAATCGTACATTAAAAATTAAATAGTTCTCATAATATTCTTTCCATAGGAAAAACTAATAAACTTATTTTCCTAGTTATTATGCTTTAATTTTAATGGTGACGAGTAGTAATGATGTCAAGACTAGCCTTCCTAATATCAATGGCTTCATAAATACGATTAATTCTCCCTCTTGTTGAGGCACCCATAAAATTTATAGCAATCTCTTTTATATTTTAATATTCATATAAAGAAGATGCTTTGTTTTTTACTACTCATCATGATCAATAATGAGATTAGTCTTATAATAAGATCGTTAAATAAATAAATATATTGTAATAAAAAATCTTTAATTTTTTATTATAATAACATTATATTAAGAAATTTTCAATAGTTATATAGTGTGATGGTCAAGTTGTGGTGTTGTTCTTATCATCAAGATTCATATTTCATTGGGATGTTATTATTGAATATTTATATTGGGGATGAGGTTCTTTATTTGTGATCTCACTAATTCATACCTTCGGATCAAAAGCATCTACCCCTTTAAAAATATATATATATATATTTTTAAATAAAATGTAAATTGAAAATGATAATATAACTATTAATCCTAATTTTTAATTTATAAATAGTAATTGTATTATGAGAGGGTATTAAAAAAAATAGTATAACTTTTTATTTATATTTTATTTATTTTAAATTAGATATTGGAAAAATAAATTGTTATGATATTGTTATCAGGATTCAACCGTGTAGTTATACGAGTCAAACTCATTGACTCATGTGTTCATGAGTAGTGGTTCACAAGAACCCACCTCTCATGATAATGAATGATCCACTTAGCACTCATTACATCTGGGTGATGCTCACAGAGGTGAAGCACTGGGCCTTCTCGGCAAGTCACCCATCCCAGTATTGCTTTAGACCATTGTTTTAACTTGAAAACAAATTGTCTTTAAATTGTCTTTAAAATAATTTATTTTATTTTTTAGACAATTTTTAACTTGAAAACATATTTTTTGAAAAATATATGGGGAGTTGGATCTAAACTTATGGGAATTAGATTGGACCCATATAAATTTAGATCACACCCTTCTTTGTGGAGATCCTAACAAAGTCTCCTTTATTCCAAATAAAATGTAAACAAAAAAATTGTCTCATCTTTTAAGAGTCAAATGAAATATTCCTTAATTCTATCATTCCAAAAATACAATATATTATATATTTTAATCTTTTTACTTTTTATTAAAGTAGATTCATTAAAAAAAATTACCTTGATTCAAAATATTAGAAAAATCTAATAAATAATATCAAAAATATTTAAAAATATATTACACTTCATATAAATATTCTTAATTCAATAAAAAAAATTAAAAAAGCAATATATACATTAAGACAGACATATTACTAAAATATAGATCTTAAACTTATATTATAAATTATTAATATTTTAATAATAAATTAAAATATTTTACAAATAAAAAATAATTGCACACTAATTTTATTTATAATGAAAGTTACATTATGATATAATATCGTTCATCAAAAACTAATTGAAAAATAAAATATTTTTCTAAATTAAAAATTTTATAAATTAAATTTAAATAGAAAACATCGCAATTCATTAGTTCTATATGACACGCTATTATACTTTTGCTCGTATATCATACTCATAAACTTCAAATTAAAAATGTCCACGTGCAACATTGACCAAGGGAATAAAAGTTTTAAAAAAATCTCTAAAATGGTACTCAACCATTGAAAAAATAAAGAATAAACCGAATACAATAAAACAAGGATAAGGTTAAGGTAAAATGCACATACTAGGCATCCTCGACAAAAATTATTGTAGACAATTATAAAATTCTTAATTTGTTTTGTTCATTTATGTGATATTGTATTTCTTTGTTATTAAAGATAAGGATCACTAGCGAACTCAACTTTCATTGTTTAATTAAATTATTGTAGTAAAATGTTCACTATTGCAATGTCAATTAAATAAATAGTTTTTTTTTTCATTAATTACATTCAAATCAATGAAATTAGCTAGTTATTTTTATATTTGGAGCATAATAATTAGAACAAAATATTTATATTTATTATAATATTCTATATTTATATATGATTTGAAATATTTTTTCTTTAAAATTTTATATTAAAGAGAAATTCACAAATATTATACAACAAATATTGAAAACAAAAAATAAATGATAATTAAGAGAAAATATAAATATATGGATATTAAGAAAAAATTGTTCTTTTATGTTAGCCCATGTTTGTCATTGTGTCAAAAGATCCATTTATCAACGACTGATACAAACAGTAGAGATATGGATGACACAAAAGGTGGTTAGTCCTTTGTCACGAATCCCAAGGGGAGTACGGCAATTAGTCCCTTGTCATGATTCTCGAGGGGAGCGCTTACCATCTGCCAACAATCTCCTCCTCATCTATCAACGACTGATACAAAGAGTAAAGATATGGATAACATGAAAGGCAGTTAGTCCCTTGTCACGAATCTCGAGGGGAGCGCTGACCATCTACCAACAATCTCCCCCTCAATGTTATCTAAGGGGATTCAAACCCGTGATCCAATGCTCTGATACCAATTGTTGGCCCAAGTTTGTCGTTGTGTCAAAAGATTTATTCCCGATACAAACAGTAGAGATATGGATCTCAACAGGGAGACGGTTAGTCCCCTATCACAAATTGCGAGAGGAGTGCTGACCATCTGCCAACATTTTATTTATGACATGTTGGTTTGTCAACTAAATGAAATCTCCATTACAAAAGCCCAATGACTTGGCAAATTCCAATTTCACCAGAAAATTCAATAATAAAATTATTTGTTTTTCTTTTCTAATAACTTCTGTATTATCAACGGTATTTTGTAGATAATGTTCTTGCATAGTATTTTATATCTAACAATTTGATGCTTTCGATGCATTGTCACACATTCTCATCTGCCAAGAGCCATAAAAGTTCTGGAAAGCATGGAAAACTATGCCGCTCTCGACGATAAACATACTAAATCCTAGGCGGTATGATTTAGGAGCCACCCACCCAACGTTTTAGGAGGCTGTTTTGGACTATTGTTCATTTCAGCATCAAAATCATAAAATATTGCAGTTCATAGCATCAATATTCTCGACGGAATATGGCTTACGTATTTTCTTTATTATTATCAGTTGTTTTGCTGGACTGAAAAATCAATGATTTGTAGTATGTTTTCTAATATACTTGAGAAAATGTTTTATAAACGCTTCTCTACCCATGATATCCTTATCCCAAGAACATAGAGATCATAGGTGGGAAACAAAACTATGAGGGTCTGTAAGATAAATAATTCCCAAGGTCGGGATTAGCAAAGCACAACTTGCATACAAAGCTCATCCAAATCCAATGTTATCCAATACTCATCAAGGTACCTTCATTGAGGTTTCTGGGTGTTTACAGATTTCCAATTTCTCGGTAGTTACAATCTTACCTTCATAGTAGTTCAGATGGTATTCCCTAAGGATAAAACAGACGATGGATTGAAAGCTACTTACCCCATCACATCCTACATAAAGGAACAGAACCTAGAGACTTTCCCTTTCTCCTTTCCTTTGCTTTGTTATGAATAATTTGCTCTTGGTAAGTTACCCACAAAAAGAAAAGCTTCCCATTGAAGATGGCTACTGTTGATAATGGCGGATTATTGATTTTAATTTACCCCGGTGGCAAAACTGAAACCTATGACAGACCAGTAGCTGTTAGAGAAATTATGGATCAGCATCCCGAGCACTGCATAACCAAAACTGATGTTTTCAAAGTTCCGGGGCTTGTGGTAAGTCCGGATTCCATACTGATGCCGGGAAAGCAATTTTTTGTTGTTCCTAAGTACACAATCAGGCAATTACTAAAGAACCGTAATACCCACAAAAATACCGGGTCATCAGAGGCAGCTCCTGCTTCGAAGGAATCTCCAAATACAGCGTTGAAAAGATCAGCAACAATACACCCAGATCAGCAGAATGTAAATCATGAGCCTGTTTCTGTCAAGAGATCAAGTGATCGGAAGTTGGGGTGTATGCCTTTAGCATCACAGATGGCTAAAGTTAAGGTGTCTTCGAAGTTATTTCTGAGCTCTTTCTCTAAAATAAATAAAATGAAGGATCTACATGCGCCTTATTTCCATTTCACCAGAACTCAGAGAGCCCGTTCTGTTCCACCTCCTCAGCCTCGTCAAATCCATCTACCTGATCAAGCCCATTCTGCTCCACCTCCTTATCTTCCTCAAATCCATCTACCTGATGAATCCCTTCCCAGCCACGTGTCAACAAAGACCAACCGGAAGGTTCATTTCAGATTGCCTACTCCAGAAGATATAATATACTACACACCAGTACGTGACTCTCCTGAGAGTGATGTTTATGGTGCCACACCTCCTTGTTGAATATCCACCCACCAACTGAATCGTTGTGCTATTCCGATTTTGTTTGTTGTTTTGTTTTTAGACTTGTTTTTTGGCTATTTATATCAAAAGAAGCTTTCACAAGGATCGGTAGATCTAGCATTATGTAATAAACCCTTTTGAAATCTAAAAGTTTGCTTGATTTTAGAATAAGGTGGCTAGTTTCAGGTTCAAAAATACATGGAAACACAATATTGGTGGAGTTGTAATAAACCTTTTTTGTCTTTTTTTCTGATAGGTTTTAGTATTTTTTTTAATGTCTAAAGAAGTTTCCACAGGAAGAATTGGTGGAGCTACCATGATGCAATGAAGTTCCCTGGCATCCACTGAAGTGATCTGAATTGTATAATGCCTTAAGCGTCACATGGCTAGTTGCAGGTCCATACATCTGTGGAGACCTCTAGTTGTCTATTTCTAGATTGGACCCAATATCTATAAAGGCAGAATTACTCCTGTATGGGAATTGGGACCTCAATACCTTGGTGAGTTTACGTCCTGGTTTCTTTCTTTCAATCAGAATTGCTCTGCATGTATCAGTTGTGCATAAACTACCATTTTAATGCAACAACAAAAGTATTGATCAAAAATTGCCTGCTGTAAATGGACTGCAGTCACTGAGGAAAACATATGTCTGATTATTGATTTCAAGATAATAAAAATTGTGATGCTTCATTATTGATTTCCAATGTGCTTCCTACTGGTTTATCCAAATTATTCAATACACAACAAATCATGGAGACCTTTGTTGAATCTGCAACCGATAAATCAATCATGAGAAGTTGAGATATCCTACAGTTTGAGATGTATCATTCTAATTTTCAGTTTCACATTTTCTCTTTTCCCATGAATCTTAACTTTGAAACATTTACAGTACGGCATCAGGCAAATTCATGGTCGGAAAATTCACCACCATGACAAATTTACCTCAAGGAAAATTCACTACCAGCAATTCACCGCCGCAGAAAATTAATCGTAGACTTTTAATGTAATGAATTTTCTGTGGCAGTGAATTGCTGATAATGAATTTTCCTTGAGATGAATTTGTCACGGCCGTGAATTTTCCAACAGGAAATAGCTGACAGTGAATTTTCCTAGAGCCTTATAGCACATGAGTCACAAATCATTGTTTTACATGTTGAGAAAGCATTTTACACATCTAGCTCAATGAATTGTACCTAAAGGCCACTTTGCACAGATCGATAAATAACACAAAATTCAGATAGACTGACTTCTGTTTACAATGATTCTTTAACTGATATTGAGTAACAATGAAGCAAATAAGTTCAAAAATCTGACTTTGGCTGAATGTAGTGAATGCATGTTTATGAGAGTAAGAAAATTAACTGAGAGCAGTGGCTATTTTCAGAACCGCCATCGCTCATTACAGTTACAAATATGTGTAGAAATGAAATTGTATAATTACATGGATGGGAAACATTAATGAATAACATTCTTGTAGTTGGATTAGCTATACCATGAAACACATATAAACCTGTTTACTTTTCTGATTTGTGATGCATTTTGATAGTCTTTGATTCGCTATTAAACACTGTAGATTGTCTTCTCTTTCATTTCAAAAAATCAGATCCCATTCATTAGAACTTTTATATAAGTTACTTGCAACAATTCAAACAAGAAAACAAGGGAACACATGATCCGGATCCCAGGTGATCTGGGGATAATCCTATTTTAGTGAAAGGTAGAGTTACAGATATGCAAAGAAAGATAAAAAGTTTGAAGACTTTGTTAGGATCGTGTCACAAGCTCCTAGAAACCTCTTTTATTTTCTTAAGATCTCTAGTTCTGTTGTAATTTGGATCAAGGGTGGGAACCTCTAATTACAATATGTTATTGGATTTATGTGTATGGGCATGAATGTTAATGATTCTTATTAATGAATATGATTATTAGTTTTGTTATTTGTTAAATTTAATTTATTAATTATGTTTTCAATTAAGCTAGAGTAATTTCTGGCTGGTGGAATTGTACAAGGTATATTATTTTGTTATAGTTATCAAGGTGAAGCTGATTATGTCGTTCTACATAGAGAAGTGGAAAGATAAAAAAGGACCACCTTAATGTCAATATCTTGTGATAATATTTTTCTCTAAACCATAACTTCACCTAACATGGTATCAAGTACATATTATGATGTTTAAATGATTCCTTCACTAATAAAAATGGAGCCTAGAGGGATTGTTTGAATCCTTGCATGACCTTAAGAACTTGTACACTCAAATAATTCTATATTACAACTCGTTTTCAATCATGTAAATATCAAAGCACTATAATAACCTCAATTTAAGTTCAAGTCAACATTAGATAATAATTAAGAATAAGTTCATTGAAATATATATCTATATATAAAACAGAAATAAAATTTTAAAGAAATAATATAATATTTTTTATTAATATATCACATAAGAAATAATTTAAGAAACTAAAATATCATCTACCCATTAACCCTTGGAGAAGCAAAAAAATAATAAAAAGAGAGAAATAGAGGAGGGGTACAAGAGGAGACTGCTATAGCTTGGGAAGGAAGAAATTGGCTAGGAAGTTGATAGGCTAAAACTGGGGTAAAGAATAAATTGGACTCAACTCAGTCTAAATGTCAATTCAGGGATCGTAAGCTTATGAAAGGTGTCGTGGTTATCTGCACAAGGGCTGCAAGTCGTGAGGTGAGTGGAGATGAAAATGCTTTCCTAAACTCAATCAATTACCTAAGTTGAAAAGCATATTAATGTTTTTGGTTTTTCTATGACAGGAACTACTACAAAAATTGTCACTAGTTTTTGCAGTATTTCTATGATAGGAATAACAGAAATTGAGATAGGAACTGTGTAGAAATTATGACAATAAATTCTGAAATAGAAACTCAATCAACAAATATTAGACATGAAAACCATAGCAATTAATTATGTAGCATGGAAATAAAATGAAGATCATTAATACACGAAAAGTATTAACACATCAAACGTAGAAACGTAAAAATGCAAAATGTAATCAACTAAATCATAATACACGAAAACACACTCTACAAAAAATAAATAAATATTTACACTTCATCGACTGTTGAAGAGTGGGCGCCCTTCCTCCCAGTCAATCGATGAATAAAAAACTTACAAAATTTTTGAGAAAGACTTCAAAAATGCTTTAATAATAATATCGAACATGTATTTCCTTCCTTTTAGCCAAGCTAATATTACATACGAGTGTTTATATATTGTTTCACAATGCATAAACAAAAACACATTTTACAGTTTACAAATCAATGGCTATGGTAAATTGAGCAATTAGGAAAGATTTTGATGGCCTTGTGGCCAATCTTTCCTTAACAGACTGAACCGATTTCTTCACAATATACTAATGACGTTGTTAGTAGCTGATTTCCCAACAATATAATAATCACACTTTGTTGTCATCATAACAATATAACAATATAACCATAGCCTTTGGATTTAATGAGGTAGAGAGAAAATCTAGTGTTGTATAGTTGGCAATTCAATTGTCTCCACCTATGGCACATGGTTGAAGGAATAAACAAGTGAAACTAAAGTCATCCACAGAAAAGAAAATTGCAACAATAGTCACGAGCCATATTCCTATGAAGAAGGTGACAAGAAGTTCCTATGAAGAATGTGATAGGAAGTTTGTATGAAGATGACAGAAATTTGCATTACTGCGAAATATATTTTCCAAGGCTTAAAATGAAAAAACTTATTAGTAAAGATAATCAATAATTATTTTTTATATTTTTATGCCAAAACCATATTAAATATCACTTATATATATTTAATCATATGCAAAGTAGAATGGTAAAATGTTATGATAAGATATGAAAATGGAATATGGGAATGGGATTGAACGCATATGAAAAAGGCTAAAATGTGGCATAAAATAGGACATAAATGGCTCTCATCAAAAGTTATGGTCTGGTATGCCATCTCCAGCATGGTGCCTAAGGCAGGCCATGCCCCAGTATTTAAAGCCCTACCATATGTATTCACAGTCAAACATCTAGATTGGTGTGAGGAAGTAAAATGGGCATAGAAGAGGGATGAAAAGCGGAGATAAAAATGAATTCGTAGATAGAAAATACCATATTCTGAGAACAAATGGATGGGCACCTAAGAAGAGAAGTGTTTGCAATGGGTTTCAGGTGTAGGAATCAGTTGGATGCCACTAAACCAGGTCATTTTTCCCCTGTGAACTCTTTTCTTTTGTTAGGGTTGTACATTGTAGGTTAAAAAATTATAAATAATCTAGTTAATTCTTTCCTCTATCATTTACAACCCATACATCACATTTTTCTTGTTATATATGGTAGAAAAGTAGATGTCATGTTGACATAGCTTGCCCTTTTGTGGCTAATATCAAACTGTTTGTTGGAATATGTGCCTCAATCTCACAAGCTGAAACCTTGGAAGAGCAAAGTCGATGTGACATTCCTGTTGTCTGGCCGACTAGAAGTTTTAGTAATCATGTTGATTGTTCATGTCACCGAGACAATGTTGACGTCTTGTCAATTGGTGTTATCACTGTGACTTGTGGCATTCGTTGTAACCCTCTGCCGAGTGGAGATCTATGGCCGACAGGTGACTCTTATCGTATATCGGGGAGACTCTGGGCGACAAGTGGTGTCAGGGAGACCCTTGGCCAAAAGGCTTATCTCGGTATGAAGTCTTATCGAGATGGTATGTCTCACTGACAAGGTGTTACACATGTGGTCATTGGAGTAACTCATATGCTTCGGTATGAAGTCTTGTCGATATGGAGATGTCTCGTCGATAGGTATTCATTCAGAGTCATCGGGGTAATGAAAGGGTTCGATAAGAACTCTTGGCGACGGGCATTTGTCTCACCGATGTTGTGGAATGTGTTTGGTATGACTCCTAGCGAAAGGTGGTCTCAGGGTAACCTTGAAGACTTCAGAGTAACGTCTCAATGATAGTGGTAAGTCTTGCCGACTATTGGATGTTTCAATATAACATAAAGGCTCGGTATGATCTCTCAGCGAAGGACGATAGTCTTGCAGATGGGAATTCTATTATCTATGTGACTTTGGAGCTTCGGTATGATGTCTCACCGATAGCGATAAGTCTTGGCGATAGCGATACAAGTGATGATCATCGGTATGAGGTCTTGGCAACAAGGCGAAGTCTTAGCGATAGCTTTCTAGACTCGGTGTAACCTCTTGCCAATAGTAAGGACTCTTGGTGATATCGAATGTTGGCTTTGTGGCATCGAGGAGACACAGTTAGTGTCTCACTAACATGCGAACACAGGTTGAACGCCTTTGACCTAGCAATGACCATTCTACGTGGTGAGTCTTCAACCAATCAGAGAAGCCGAATGGGAACCATTGGAAATTAGTCTGTTGTGACAGTTTTGTGAGGAAGTTCAACAAACAGGGACGACATGGATATATGCTGAAGTTGCAGATGTTGTTCGGTTCGATGTTCAGTTGAATGGACGGATGAACGGTTCGGTGTATGGTCAGTGTGAATTCGATTAAGAAATAATTGTAACTTGAATGTTTTGTACAAGGTTGGTCAATTGAATATGCTACTGTAAATTGACGTCAGAAAGATAAGTTTGATCTCTGTATGTAATTTTATTACTGTAATACAAAGTGACTTCTCTTGGTGTGGTGGGTTTTTCTCTTGTAAGGGTTTTCCCACGTAAATCTGGCGTTCATATGTGTATGTTTAATTCTTTGTTTCTGTTATCTCTTTCAAGTGCAGCTTATTTGGACTGTAATTGTAAAATTTAAAGGTATCTCTGCATTCTTCCCTGAGGTTTTGATGTTAGGAGAGTTGCTTCCACACTTTGCTTTCCTTACAAGTGGTATTAGAGCCTCGCCAGTTGTGTTATCCTTGCGGGTACGTTGGGTTTTTTGTGTCATTTTTGTTCAGTGGGAGTCTTGTAGAAGTTTTTCAAATTCAAATTATAGATTGAGATGGCTAGCACGTCAAGAAAGATTGAAATAGAGAAATTCAATGGCGGAAATTTTGAGTTGTGGAAACTCAAAATGGAAGATCTGTTGGTTGATCGTGATCTGTGGATTGTTGTGTCTAAAACAAAGCCTATAGCATGAAGCAAGAGGATTGGGACCTTGCAGATAGAAATTCTAAAGGGCTGATAAGGCTTTGTTTGGCAGACTCCATTCTTCTCAATGTGCATGAAGAGAAGACTGCATCTTCCTTGTGGAAGAGACTGGCATCTATTTATCAGGGGAAGTCCTTGGTGAATAAACTGTTCCTAAGGAAGAAGTTGTACACTTTGAGAATGCAGGAAGGAGGGTCTGTAGATGATCATTTGAACACATTCAACATGTTGATTGCACAGTTAACATTTGTTGGTGTGAAGATAGATGAAGAGGATTGTTGTATGCTTTTATTGTGTTCTTTGCTAGACTCTTGGGATCACCTGGTGATGGCTATTGGGAGTACAACATCCAATTTCAAGATGGAAGATGTTGTTACTTCTTTTTTATTAGAAGAGATGAGAAGGAAATCTTCTGAGATGGTGAAGGCCCTTGCTGTTAGAGGAAGATAGAAAGAGAAAGGCAAGAAGAAGGACAAGAAGTCTAAATCAAAATCAGAGGGGAGATCAAAGTCTCCTGGAAAGAAGTCCAAGGTGAAGTGTTGGAATTGTGGGCAACCTGGTCATGTCTGAAAGGATTGTAAAGAGGAGAAGAAGAAGAAGAAGAAGAAGAAGTATTCTTCTGACAATGATTCTTCTCAGAGTGATGTAGACGCCTTCATTGCAGCCTTGGCTATGCAGGCATCTGATGATGTCTGGCTGATTGATTATGGAGCATCTTTCCACATGACATCTCATAGAGACTGGTTCACGAAGTATGAAGAATACAATGGTGGAAAGGTGTATTTGGCAAGTGATTCATCTTTGGAAATTGTTTGTCGTGGAAGAGTCAAAATACAATTCCCTGATGGAAGAGTGAAGGGAATTAATAATGTAATGCATATACCAGGTCTGGCTCAAAACTTACTTTTTGTTAGTATGTTGAATGATATTGGAGTGCAATTCACGTTCTCTGGAAATGGCTGCAAGATGACTAGAGGCTTTATGGTGCTAGCAAGAGGTGCTCGTGTTGGTACCTTGTACAAGCTAGATGCACATGTTGTTCAATGTAACAGTGTCTCTGAAAAGTCACAGAAAGCTACTCATGGAGGAAAAGAGGGAAATGTTCCTAATTGTGTAAACTCTATGGAAGTTAAACTTCCAGCATAAAAGACTATGCTCTGGCATCATAGGCTAGACCACATTGGTGAGAAAGGTTTAAAAACCTTGAAGAATAAAAACCTAGTTGAGGGGCTCAAAGATTGTAACCTCGAATTTGAATTCTGTGAACATTGTATACATGGAAAACAGCACCGTGTTTCATTTTATTCCAGTCCTCACAAATCTTCTGGTTTGCTTGATTACATTCATTCTGATGTTTTTGGTCTAGTGAATGTTCCTTCTTTGTCTAATTCAAGGTACTATGTATCGTTCATTAATGATTATTCGAGAAGAACATTTTTTGTTTATTTTTTGAAAAGTAAATCAGAAGTGTTCAGTCAGTTTAAGGAATTTAAGAACCTTGTAGAAAATCAGACTGGAAGAAAAATAAAATGTTTAAGGATTGATAATGGCAGTGAATTTTGTTCTGATGATTTCGAGAGTTATTGTAAAGACCATGGGATTAAAGGACACAAGACTACACCTTATACTCCACAGCAAAATAGAGTTGCAGAAAGGTTCAATAGGACAGTAATGGAGAGAGCACAAAGTATGTTGAGTAGTGCTGGCTTGGAGGAGAAGTTTTGGGTTGAGGTAGTTGCTACAGCATGTTACTTGATTAATCGTTCTCCAAATTCTTCTCTTGTTGAG